>SZWC01000179.1:419759-471809 GCA_023375785.1 Penium margaritaceum | reverse complement strand
GGGAAACGAAATCTGGTTCAAGACTTACGTGCACCCCCATAGAGATCAGTACGCCGTATGTAGCCGCAATATGTGATGAGAGGATGATGGGGCTTGATCATGCTAAGGATTCTTTCATGAGCCAATCAAAGAACCTCGTTCATTCATGCAAGGATGCATCGACCAGCGAGGCAGGCGTGGTTCTGATGCGCTGGAAGGCAGGTCATTGTGTGGCCCATCAAAGTTTCCACATGGCACTGTAGATGATATCCGGCTGTAAAATTGTTAATTGTTCAAACACTGTTTTTCTATTGCTCATTTGAAAGGTGAATGGTTCGTAAACCTTCACTAACCTGGCCTCCAGGTTTGTGATTCTCTCCCGCCCCCCATGTTTGTGACACACTAGCGAGCCGGCCTCGATGTGAAAGGGTTCGACGAGCTGTCTCGCATCGAGCCTCGCTTGACCCTGCCCTGTAACAACCCTCCTCATTCTTGTCTGCTGTTGTTTGGCACTTAGGCTACGGCCAGGAGGCCTGCGCCTCCTAAGCAGCCTCTCCCGCTCCACCATGGCTCCAAGGAGAGCCATGCCCAGCCCACCGTTGTCTGGACGGAGCTCCTCCACGCTCCCGTCATCAACGTCCATGGCGACGTCTTTGCGCTTTTTGAAACCGGAGTTCAACCCCCCACCATACGGCCGGCTCCATGGTGACATGTTCACCATGGCCTTTTTCCGCCACTGCCGCCCCATGCCGACGACGTCCAAGAAGCCCGGATTTTTCTGCGGGTCCTGCAGCATCATCCTCAACAGCACATGTGACAGGATAAGGGGCCACTTCAGCGAGAGCAACGGCAACGTTGGGACATCCAAGCACGTGCCACCTCTTGCCGCTGACGCCCTTGGCATGCCATGGTTTCCACGTCCACCAAACGATTGGAAGCCAATGGACGTGCGTCTGTACAACGGACTGGGCAATTCATGGGGCACAACATCAGAGCCGGTGTTATGGCACCAGCTTTTTTAGTCAAGTCAGCATGCGGAGGCACTGGAGAGAGCCGGGGAACCAGCCAACAGCAATGACGACTTTTACGGCCACAGAGGACCCTCTCGTGTTGTCGGGGGTGGCAGCGGGGATCTGACGCAGCAGCAGGAAGATGAGCCTCGGTGTGCCAGAGACCTACGTGATCAGTGATAGCAGCAACAGCAGAAGTTGCAAACGCGGATGCATCAGTAGCAACGTGTCCGGCTGGTGGACGTGAATAGGATGGCTGATATGATCCAAACCAGCGTTCGGCCTCACTGCGACAACGCCGCAAACGCACAGCTCCAAGTCGCCATTGTCAAGCTCATTGCGTGTTCCGCCTTGCCTATTTCCTTCCTGCGCGAGGCGTTGTGGAACAAGGTCATCATCAAGGCTCGTGCAAGCAACGCCTACTTCCGCCTCCCTAGCCGCTCGACAGTGACGGACAACATTCTACCTAAGATTGATGCGCGCCTTGAAGCAGGGGACGCACCGCTGAAGCAAGGGTGGGCCATTCACGGTGACCCCCATGGCAGTAGACGAGTGGTGCGACCAACAGCAGTGGCCGATCTACAATGCCATGGCCGTGAACACGAAGGGAGCTTGCCACATCTTCTCTCGTGATGCAAGCGACAGCGTCCGGAACTCCTCCCACATCGCCATAATGATAGAGGACACCATCAACGAGGTTGGGGAGCGGCATGTGGAAAGCGTCGTGTGCGACAATGCAGCCGTCAACAAGAGGGCATTTCAAGACCTCAAAGGGAAGTTCCCGCGAGTCTTGTGGCAGGGTTGTTGTGCGCACAACGTAGAGGGAGAGGAGGAGAGCGACGAGATGGAGGAGGAGGAGGAGGAGGAGGAGGAGGTGTTTGTGGATGGTGAGGATGAGGAGGAGGGGGAGAAGGAAGGGGAGCAGCAGCGGCAGCAGCAGCAAAAGGGGAAGCGTGCAACAGCAGATGAGCCTGCGTCCTTTGCCAGGGCCATTCGCACAAGGGCTGACGTGGAGGACGTGGCATCCGACCGTAATCCTCATGAAAGGGACCAGGAGGTGGTAGATTCAGGAGTGGGAGAAGGAGGGGAGGAGGAAGGTGGTGCTGGAGAGGGTGTAGAAGAGGAAGGTGGGGAGGGTGAGGAGGAAGGTGGTGCAGGGGAGGGCACTACTGGGGATGGTGCTGACACTGATGGAGGTGCTAGCACTGCAGCTGCTGATGGTGCTGATGCAGATGTAGGTGGAGATGGTGAGGCATTTCTGCTGGTGCCGGAACGTCAGGTGTAACCGCCAATGCCAGCAAGACTAGGCCTGCATTGCGTAGTATGGTAGGTGGTGGCTCCACTGTTGGAGTTGCTACGGGGGATGTTGCAGGTGCTGGATTTGCAGCTCGTGCAAAATCGGTTGCTGCTCAGTCCAGCAAGGAAAAGAAGAAGGCAGTTGCTGCAATTACCAAAGCTGTTGGTGTGGCTGAGAGTAGCAAGAAGGCAGGGAAGAGGCTGATGCATGGTGGGATTTTGTGGGATAATAGTAGGGGAATGTGGGGCATTAGGCACTGAGGGAAGGGGACAGGTTTGTGGCTGAAGCAGCCTTTTCTGTGATTGAACAATTCCTGCTGCAATATCACATTTGAACTCCTCAAGTGATGTTGTCTATCCTCTTCTGGACCTGTTCAGCATGCACATCTACATTGATCCTAGCTTTGCAATTCTTCGTTGTCAGATTGAACTAATATAAGCCCTTAGTGAGTTCATTGATTTATGCACAGACTGTCATAGTATAGCATGGAAAACTACAACAGTGAGAAAGCTCTCATGTCTCACTAGAATGTTTGAAAACCACAACTGTAGTTGAGGTACTAGCTTTACCTGTCCCTGTCCCCCCCTCCCCCTCCTTCTGCTAGGCTGAGGTGGCCGATGTCCGTGTAGACCACACCGATATGCCATTGTGCACATCGATGTGCCGCGGTTTGAGGTGGGCAGGGCAACATGGGCTGCTGCACTACTGCTGCTTCTGCCACCGCTGCTGCTTTTCCGCTGCTGTTGCTGCCCGCGGCAACCGCCACTGCTTGCAGCCGCTGCTGCGAGCTGATTTTTCTCCCTTTTTTTGTAGGGATAGGCAACCAGACAAGGCTGCTGCTGCCACCCGGTGCTGCTGGTGCTGCTCGGCGTGGCTGCTGGTGGTGGAGACTGTCGTAGCTCACTCGGTGTGGTGGTGGGAATTTTGTCGTGATGTCGATGCTCCAAACGACTCCAACTAGTCGTAGGATACGGCAGCGACGGTGACACTCATTGCTGCTGCTTGTACTGCGTCTCTGCGGCGCAACTCAGCGAGAGAGATATCGCTGCTCTGATACCAAGATCAAACTACTAGGAAGCTTCCTAGCTTTTGTGCTGCTGATGTGGCAAAAGTGTCTAGTCAACTGGTGCACTAGCAAGCAAGCAGGTGCAAGAAACAACAAGAGTCAGGCTAGGGAGACGCGCAAAGTCTCATAAGCTCCAATAGTTTAGTATTGCAAATGGAGTAAACAAATGACAGCTCCACAGCACAAACACCTGCAGCGGCGCACGGTGGGTGTCGTACGTGGTAGTGCAAGGTTTGTCCTAAAACCGGCCCAAAAACACTGTTTTGGCCTAACTCTGCGTAGACAAGTCAGAACGCTATGTTGTCTGAACCTAAACGTGCAGGATCTCTATCCTGATGCTATCACTGGTATACATGCATTTGGCATCAAACGGTGGATGCACAATGCAAAACATGCAAATCGGGCCCACGGCCAGTCCACTGATAAAATCCTACAGGCTGTAGAAAAACTGCAGAAGGTCCCAGACAACATCCACGACTCTGGGGCGGTCCTCGGGCAGCCTCGAGTAGGTGGTCCATCACCAGACAACGCACCGGCACCACCTGGGTCTGCATCAAGGATCTGCATTGGCATGGACATGGCCGAGTGGTCATAGTAAACTATAAAGGTCGACGGGAACGTCACAAATCACAACAGTTCAAGCTCTGCATGCACTGACATCTTCACTCAGACCATTAAGAATTGTTCCGTCTCCCGGTGTTTTATGCGCGGTGGAGCACAAGCTTACCCTAATGTCTTAGAAGTGCCAAATACACACGAGGAGGGCAAAGGACAAACTAACAAAACAAACATGTCATGTATTGGGGGTAATGACAAATGTAGGTGTCGTGATTAGGAGTTAAGCAAAAAACGGGTTGAAAAAGTGAAACACCTTTTAGATACTAGTCCACTATCTAGGAAGAAGGGCCCTCTCAAACACTTGGATTTAGCTTTGAATCTGACAAAGAGGCCGCAAGTTTTGGCCAACTTATGAAGCCCACCCTTCTTCATGACCTTGCAATAACAGATGATAGGCTGAGGGCAATCATTGAATGAGGTGGCAGAAGCGGAAATGCTCTCTGGGGAGGTTTATCGACCTTGTGTATTACACATGTAGCGATGAAATGATTGTTGATTCAATTTTCACTTGGCACACTATCTCAGCCTAGTACCTTTCAGTGGCTCCCATGGACAAGCCACACACCTTTGTGATGGAACGCAGGAACCCCCTTAGCAATTCTTTGTTGTTTTTTCACGCATTTCTCATTGTACTCTGTTGTGCCCTCCCGGCTTGTATACATCCGCATGCACATGACTGACGGGAAGACGCAATGCTGCTGGAGTGTCGTCTGGTGGAGCCGACGCACGCTGAGGCTGACAAACATCTTGTTGGAGCCTCCTCCCTCCAACGTGTGCTCAGGTCCATCGGCAGACCTCCTCGGTGCTCGTGCTGCCGGCAGTCAATATCATTGCATATGCTCTCTGCATGCGTTGAGTGCTGGGTCTGACTGCACGATTACATCTCCAGCACCATGCTTTGCTTAGGATCCAAGTTTCATGTTGTTCCGGCACCGTTGGGACCGGGGACTAGCGAAGACGCCACAATGGTTCAGGTGGCTATAACTCATTGCTGCTATGTTTCTAGGTGGTTCTGACTGCTTTTGCAGCTTGCGTATTATGGTATGGTCCAATTTTCAGGAAAAACGGATGATGCCTGGCAGGGCTCACCTAGAAAACCCTGCCTGCCAGAAACTAGGTCATTTTTCTGATCGGCTTAGAAACTTAGTGACAAGCTCTACACAGTTGGGGGGGAGCTAGAACTTGGAGGGGTCTCCCACTGTTGCTTGTTCTCACTTCCTAATCAGTCATTTCCAGGTTTCATCTGTTTTCTGGCACGAACTCTGGCACACGCGTTTCTGAGTAACAACACCGTAGCTCTCAGACTTAGACTCTGGTGCAGCAAAATGAGGGGACAACCTGAGCAACTAGCGTGGGATCCCACACACTGCATCAACAATGCTGTTGCCCCAACCTGTTACGTTAGGATTTCTCGCTTGGTACTAGAGCCAGAGCGCAGCAGAAGCAACAGAATGCTGACGAACAAGTCCAGTCAACGCCGGCGGTCCCTAGAATGTGCCCATGTAGGGGAAATGCTGCCGGATTTTCTCCAATAGCATTGACCAGCCGGGTGGCGTCTTCAAAACGTTCCTGACGCGAGGGAAATGCTCTCGAAATTGTTTTGGCAGCATTGACCCCACGATGGTGGTAACGGTGGTGGACTTGCGGCTAGCGCGACCGACTGACACTACAGCGGTGCTGACGCACGTGGCGATGAAACCGCCAGGAAAGTGACTTTGCTGTTGTTGCTAGCGCGGGAGCAGCAACAGCAGGACGCAGCAAGCAGCATGCAGCTAGCAAGAAAGAGCTGTTGTAGCAAGCAGCAGATGCTGCAACAAGTAGCAACAGCGACATCAGGCAGCAGTCGCAGCATGCAAGAGCAGCAAGTAGCGAGTAGCAAGCAAGAAGAAGAAGTAGCGGGCAGCAAGCAATAGCTGCAAGCTATGGCAGCGGCGAACAACAGCAGCAACTTGTAGCAGCAGCTTGCAGCAGCAGTAGCTCACTGCGGTAGCAGGAGCAACCCGTAGCGGCAGCTGTCAGCTGTAGCAGTAGCGGCCAAGAATAGTAGCAACAGGCAGCAATTACAACAGGCAGCAGCACCAAGCAAAAGTAGTAACAAGAAACAACGAGCAGTAAGAGCAGCAGGTGGCAGCAGCTTCCAGCAACTTCAGCACCGAGCAGCAACTGCAGCAGCACGTAGTGATAACACAGTAAAAACCAAAGTGAACAAAAAAAATGGGCGAGCAAATCACAACCGAAAGCGGGGGAAAGACCCCTACCCTCACAGTTGCTACTATAGCAGCAGCACAATTGTAGTAGCAGCTATAGCGTGTAGCAACACAGCAAAAGCAGATACGGTAGCAGCGACCGCGACAGTACGGAGCAATAGTAGCGTGTAGTTGCACATTAGCAACAGCAGCTGCTGCAGAATCAATAACACCCAACAATGCTGCACAACAGCACCACCAGCTGCTGTAGCACCACTAATAGCTGCAGCAGTTATAGCACGTAGTAGCACACTTATAGTAGCATCAATAGTAGTAGCGGCGTGTTGTATTACAGCAAAACAATGGCTCTAGCAGTAGCATGGAGTAGTAGCACAATGTATAGTAGTAGTGTGTCACTATTGACATCACCGCTTACGTTAGTAGCAGCAGCAACAGCTACACCAATAACATCTGGAGTAGCAGCCACCACAAGGAAGTCAACCAGCACCAAATGACATCCACGCTGATGTCAATGCTAATGTCAGCACATACTGCATCAACAATGAATTAAAATGGGGGACTAAACAAGGGAGATCATGGAGGAAAGTAGGGAGGGGTCCTCACCTACTGGAGGACCCAACTCCCCCCCTTTCTATAGCAACTGCAGTAACAAGAACAGCAACAGCAGCAGCTGTAGTCATTGATTCAATAGTAGCAGCTACCACCGCACCAACTACTATAGCAGCAACAGCAATAGCAGCAGTAGCAGCAACCAGTACAATACTAGCGGTAGCAACAACAGCTGCAACCAATACAACAATAACAATAGTAACAGTAGGAGCACCTACCGCACTTGCAGTCACTGTAGCAACTACAGTAGTAGCAATTGCAGCTGCCGTAGGAGCAGCCACTATAGTAGCAGCAACAACAACAACAGTAGTAGCAAGCGCAACTGCAATAGTACCAACATCCTGTAGGCTCTATGGGTGGCCTTCCTAGCTCAATGATCCGCTAGCTTTCATACACCAGTAGCTTGCAACGCTGACGCAACAGGTAGTAGCACTATAGCCATCGATAGAACTGCGCAACACCAGTCTCTATAGCAGGAGCAACAGCAGCGACATTAGCATCAGCAATCGTTGCCCTTCCTTCCACCCGAGCATGCTAGTCTTGTCGTTTCCTCTGATACCCAGTCCTTGGCGCAGTAGCATACCCTGTGCCAAGGTCAGACTGTGTCTTTAGTCCTAGGCCCTGCTTTGGGTGCTGCTCGTAGGCCAAAGGACTTTGAAACCACACCCCTGCTGCTCCATGCTTGCGAAAAGTTGTGGAGTTGGGAGCCCAGCTTTCGCATGTAGGCGTAGGGTGAGGGCCTGTGGCCATACTTTGCCCTTATTTACAACTCAGCGCAGGCCAACCAGGTCTATGATGCTGGTCGTGCTGTACGTGCCCTCATTCACGTTGCCCCTCCGGCCTCCCATATTGCCCTTGAGCCCTTCCTTGGCGAATTCTCCACTGGCAACCTCCTTGACCCCGCAGCGGTGTGGTACATCCTCATGCGGCCTCATCATCTTTCGTGGAAGGCAGAGACCAGCCGCTTGCTTCAAGAGTTCAATTCCCTCTAGATGGAGGAGACCGAGATGGTCACCTCATACTGGCAAAGGGCGGAGGACTTTCTTACTGCTTGGGAACCGCTGCAACACCCCCTCTATCCACGCTCCTCACCATCAAGCATGGCGTAACTGACGAATTCACCAACATATTTGTCCATTACACCCAGGACGTTCTTACCGCGATGGCTACCCAGGGTAACCCTTGTGCTGTGGGCATACGGGCTCTTTCTTTGCATCAAGGAGGCTCATCATGAGTCCCGCATCCAATGCACAAAGACCCTCGTCGCTCTTGCTGTCGCCTCAGTGGCTGTTGCTGACCCCACAGGAGCTGCGATGTCCGAGACCTCATCCTCCAACAAGAAGAAACGTAGGGGAAAGAAAGGCAAGGGCCCACAGCAGCAATTGAGCCAATCCAATGGTGGTAGCTTAGTCTGCCATAACTATGGCCACGCAGGATACATATGGTACAAGATTCCGCTCCTGACAAACAAGGCGCGCGTCATCGCCACCATGCGTCGCCAGCGTCAACACCGCCTTACCACTACTACCGTGACTGTTGCTGCTCCTATTGTGTCCGCACTGCCCACTCCCTTTCACCCTCCGACAGCTCAGTCGTAGCATCATCCGCAGTTTTCGGTGCCTGCTCCTCCTTCATCGGCACCTCCCTCCTCCTTCCAAGCCTCCGGTGCCACCACACCATAGTCCATTTACAACGTTGGGTCCTCCACTTGCGAGTGTCATTTGGAGCAATTCATCGCATTCCAACGGGGACTTCCTCACCCTCCTCCTTAGGGAAGTTTGAGTTACGTCGTTGCTTGTGCCCCTGCCCTGCCATGCATGACAGATTCTAAGTTGCAGTTGTGCCCTATACCTTCGTAAGTTCCATTCTTTGTTGTGCCCTTCCCACTTGCTCCTCTTTGTGATGATGTCACATGCCAAGATGACTGGTAGTCCCAGTTCGCACCCCCATCGACTGCATCCTCATCCCTTGCCCACAGCCATGTCACTATTAGTGACCTTGTGACACCGGTCCAGGATCGAGCCGAGACCTCGATCATTGACTACAAGGCCACTCATCCCATGACTGCCTCGCGCGAGGCCTTCAGTGTCATTGGCCACGTTACCAATGTCTCTACGGTTTGGAAAGGCTCTGGTCAGGTTTCACCCATTCGCAGCTTTGGTATTATTCGTTTCCAAGGCCCCACTGGGGATGTCTTCATGACTGATTTCCTCTTCGTCTTTGGTATTGAGCTCAGCCTACTGTGCGTCACGACCCTTGACTGCATGAGCATGGGTGAACTGCACTTGCCTCATATTGGCACTATGTCATTACGCCCGTCCGGTCCTATTGTCTTGTATGCCACTACCCTTGGGAACTTGTGGCACGTGTTGCGCTTGTCTGTTTCTCCCTCCATCTCCTCCCCATCGGCCGACACAGGCCACGTGTTTGTTACCAACATCCTCACTTTGCAGCACATGCGTCTCATGCATCGCCGCCTCTGTCACGTCCACTCTGCCGCTGTCATCAGCATGCTCCGCATGCACCCCGTTATGGGCCTAGACCCAACCTCTTCTCCCCTTCCGTGTCCCAATGAGTGCATCAAGTGTGCTAAGGGGAAGATGCATGGGTCCACCGACCCCCTGTCCTTCTCACGTGTGTCCCCCCCTCCAGACTTGGTCCACTCTGATGTCATGGGACCCCTCCCGACAGAGTCCATTATCGAGCGCGGATGCTATGTCTTGACCCTCACTGACGACTACTCTCGCTACAGCTGGGTCTTCTATCTTCAACAAAAGAGTGATGACGCCCACAACATTCTAGATTAGAACGTCAGTGCTGCGCGGGAGTGTGGTCACCCTCTCCATCGCTTCTGCTCTGATCACCTGGCATCCATCATAAGATATTGGGGCCTTACACGCCAACCCAGAGTGACGTCTTTGAATGATGGAACCGCACCATGGCTTATGCTGTCCGCACCACGCAAGTCAGGTCTGGTGTTTCTGATGGCTTCTACTATGGAGCCATGGCCTACATGACAAAGGCCTGGAACCGGATTCCCTACGGACCTCTTCACCGTCAGTCCACGACGTACTAGCCTACTGTGGCGAGCTTGCCGACCTCTGGCCGGCTCGCTTATGGGGATGAACCACACCAAGGTGGCAAACTTGAGCCTTGCAGCGGACCCTGTACCTTTCTTGGTGTCTCAAATCAGTCCAAGGCATGGCGCATGTGCCATCCATCCCGGCACTCCATTGAGTCACGGGATGCCCTCTTCTTTGAGGAACATTTTCCTCGCGACCTTGTTCTTTCCGGTATGTTGATGTCACTCCCTTCACGTGGGGGAGTGGTGGGTCCGTCATCCGTCCAACCTCGTCTGGGCATCACATCGTTAGCGCCCGCAGGCACCTCTGCACTAGCTGCCCCGTCCGTGTCCCCCAGCCCCTCCAGGCCAGCTGCCCCATCTGTGCCCGCTAGTACCTCTTACCCAGCTGCCACGTCCGTGTCCGCCAGCCCCTCCAGGATAGCTGCCCTATCTGCGTCCGCTGGCACCTTGGTACCGGCTGCCCCGTCCGTGTCTGCTAGCCCCTCCGGACCAGCTACCTCATCTGCTTCCGCTCAAACCTCTACACCGGCTGCCCCGTCCGTGTCCGCCAGCCCCTCCGGGCTTGCTGCTCAATCTACGCCCGTTGGCACCTCTGCGCCAGCTACCGCGTCTTTGTCTGCCAGCCCCTTTGGGCTAGCTATCCCATCTGCATCTCATGGCACCTCAGTGTCAGCTGCCCCGTCCGTGTTCGCCGGCCTCTCCGGCCTAGTCGCCCCATCTGCGTCTGCTAGCACCTCTGCACTTGCCGCCCCGTTCGTGTCCGCCAGCCCCTCCAGGCCAGCTGCCCTATGTGCATCCACTAGCACCTCCAAGCCGGCCGCCCCAGCCGCGCCGGCACGACATACACATGGCCGGGGCAGGAATCTGTGACACCGATCATCAGCGAGCACACATGCCGCCGCCTCGCGCCTCATTGCCCAACGACCACCTGTCACCCCACGAGGTGTTTCTACCTCCTGAAAGATCCACTCTCACAATCGTGAGTAGGGACCTTGGCACCAAAGCGTTTGGCTTGGCCAGTTTGGCAGTCATCACTGACCTACGTTTCGGGTTAGCCTTGGGTTATGCCATGATCCATCAAGAGCATCGATGTGTCGTCACAGCCACCCTCACACGTACACCACCTGGGGTGCGAGACACGCACACACTCACAGTCTGACACACAAAAATCCCAGAGGACCCACCCACCCTGCGTGAGGCTCGGGTGTCTCCCGAGGCTATACAGTGGGAGGCTGCATGCGTCGATGAGCTCGCCGCCATTTGGCAACATCACGTCTACGAGCTTGTCAACCTTCCCCCCGACCAAAAGGCCATTCGCGCCAAGCGGGTCCTCTGGCGCAAGTGGAAGTCGAACAAGTCCCTCCACAAGTCCAAGGCCTGTCTTACGGCCAAGGGATTTACTTAGGTCCCCGGGATCGACAATGACCAGACATTTTCCCCGAACAGTTGGCTCTCCACTAGCTGGGCGTTGTTCAGCCTGTTGTCCTGCATGAGTGGGAGCTGCACCAGATGGATGTGAGCAATTCCTTTCTCCATGGCTCACTACACAGCAAAGAATTGTACATGACACAACCTCTAGGGTTTGATGATGGCTTTGGCAAGGTCTAGAAGCTGCAGAAGGCCCTCTATGGCCTGAAGTAGTCACCCCACTGCTGGAATCAGGAGATCAGCCGTACGCTTCTCAGCGGTGGTCTCCTTTGCAGCACCACCGACCCCGCACGCTTCATTAGTTTGTGAGGCCAGACTTTGGTCGTTGTCTTGGTCTACGTCAACGACCTGCTCATCGCGTCACCAGATGCAGCTACCATCCAACGAGTCAAGGACCTAGTTCATGCTGCCTACCAGTTGAAGGACCTTGGGTCAGCTTGAGACTTTTGGGCATGCAGCTTGACTATGATCGCTCCTTGGATGTCCTGCACGTCCATCAGACCGCCTACGTCCAGACATTGTCAGGGCACTTTGTTGAGGACCTGCCCCTTGTGCCAAGAGCATCCTCACTCATGTCACCCGATTGGCAGGCAAAGCTAAAGAGCTCCAATCTAGTCGTTGTTGGGGAGCCAGATGATGTGACCACGTATCTACCCGTCATCACGTCACTGTTATTCCTAGCGACGACGACGCGTCCAGACATTGCGTTCGCCATCAACCTACTAGCCAAGTTATCTTAGGAGTTGTGTCACCTCCACTTTCAGGCCACAATTTGAGTACTGCGTTATGTCGTCTCAACCTCATGGCAAGGCCTCATGTTCCGTCAACAGTCGTCTGTTGTTTTGGCAGGCTATTGAGATAGTAATTGGGCCGACAGTCAAGATGGTAAGAGTCAAACTGGTTGGATCTTTTTGGTCAGCGGTATGGATGTCACCTGGCCCAGCGGCAAGCAAGGCTGCATTATACGGAGCACTGCTGAGGCTGAGTATGTGGCCCTTGGTTCTGGTGCATGTAAGAGTGTGTGGCTGCATTGCCTGTTTTCTGAGTTGTGTCTGTCAGTCACGTCCATTACGTTGCACTGTGACAATGAGAGTGCCATGGCCGTTGCTGACAATGACAATGTGCGTCACACTCACACAAAGCACTGTCGAGTATCATTATGTGCGTTCATTGTTACACAACGGCAGCAAAAACATCGTGTGGATTGAGACGAGATGGCAGTTGGCTGACTTCTTGAGCAAGGCACTGAAGCATGACTCGTTCAAGAAGGCTGTGAGCGCGGTTGGTGTGCTTCCTTGAGGTCTTCTTTCTCTACCCCTCTCCGCTTGGTCTCCGTGTTCTCTGCTCGACCATATGCACTGCGCCTGTGAGTCATGGGGGAATGTTGGTTTTTCACGCATCTCTCATTGTACTCTGTTGTGTCCTCCTGGCTTGTGTACATCAGTTTGCAAATGACTGACGGCAAGACACGACACTATTGGAGTGTCATCTGGTGGAGCTGACGCACGTTGAGGTCTACACACATCTTGCTCGAGCTTCTTCCCTCCAACGTGCTCAACTCCACCAGCAGACCTCCTCACCGCTCGTGCCGCCAGCAGTCACTGTCACTGCATATGTTGTCTGGACGCATCCAGTGCTGTGTTTGACTATGCTATTGCATGTGCAGCGCCATGCTCTGCTTAGGGTCCAAGTTTCATGTTTTTTGCGTACCATTGGGACGGAGGACTAGCGTAGACGCCGCATGGGTTCAGGGGGCTATTTTTCTAGGTGATTATGAATACACGACTGCGTTTGCAGCGTGCGTATTATGGTATGGACCAGTTTTAAGGCAAAACAAACGATGCCCGGGTTTTGGGCTATCGCCTGTCTAGCAGGGCTCGCTGAGAAAACCCTGCCTGCCAGAAAATAGATCATTTCTTTGCTTGGCTTATAAACTTAGTAACAAGCTCTACACAGCTGTGGACAAGCTAGAACTTGGAGGGGTCTCCCATTGTTGCTTATTCTCACTTCGTAATCAGTCATTTCCAGTTTTTAGCTGTTCTCTTGCGCTACCTGTGGCGCACGCGTTTCTCTGTAACAATACTAGAGCTCTCAAAATTTGACTCTGGTGCAGTAGACTGAGGGGGCAGCCTAAGCAACTAGCATGGGATCCCGTACGCTACATCAAGATCGCTACTGCCCCAACCTAATACGTTTCGATTTCAAGCTTTCTTTGCCTAAGAGTGTGTTGTGAGAGAGACAACATGATGGCAACGCGTGGGAGGACGGAAAGGTGTTAAAGATATGATCCAACGTGTGAGGGGTATTTAACTCAATGAGTATGGGATAAAGGTAAGCATTCCTTGTTGGTTTTTGTGGCTTCCACCCCTCACGAGTGATGACCATGGTGATTACTCGTATACCCCGCACTGGTGGTTTGGAGCAGGAGAACTTCCTGGAACCTTCCTAACCGCTCGCCACTTAACTAAATGCCAGCGCTGAAACAGTGTGTGATGACAGTCACAAGTCATGCACGAAAGTGCAAGGGTCTGGGTAGGGAAACGTACAGAGTATTAGGAAGCTCAAATTGAATGTAATTGCATTGAGAGATGACGACTAACAAGTACATAGCATAAATAACTCTCGCGGCGCACAGGGGGTGATGCACGCGACACTAAAATTTTGTCATAAAACCAGCTCAAACCCATTGTTTTGGCCGTAACTCCACGCACAGGTATCCAAATGCGACACTGTCTAAACCTAGACATGAAACATCTTGAGCCAGACGCTAGGAGTGGTCACACGCATCAATCTGTCTGGCATCAATCGGTAGATAGACAATGTAAAACAGGCAAATCGGGCTCAAGAGCCTGTCCACTAGCATCTGTAGAAAAACTCAAAAGCACACCGACATACACCCAAGATGTTGTGGCAACTTTCTGGCAGCTGCTTGTGGATAGAGCCACCACTCGTTGGTGCCCCGGAACCAACTGCGGCCTCATCAGGAATCATGTCGCCATGCTCTCCAGTACTGCTGCTCCATACCACTAGTGCGTGGTGTACAGGTAATCACCATGGTCGTCGCTCGTAACAGGTGGAAGCCACACAAACCAACACTCCCCCTCGCTAACACAGCCGTCACCACAACGACGAGTGAGGGAGTACACTCACTGTCTGTCGTAAACACCAACCACAATACAAGGTCTTCTCGTGAGTGTGGTGTAACTTAGCAAGTGCCCGGGTCTCAACCGTGTAAGACATAAATCACACATCCATTTGCCAGACATCACACAAGAGGTACAAAGCAACAAGGTCTCCTCATGACCCTGGAACATGTCTCCGTGGTCCGGGTCTTGACCACATCTGATTGCATGCATGGAGCACACATAACACACAAAGGCAATGGGTCTCCATGTCATACCAGTACATGTAACCAGTGTAACCTAGACTGGAGCATCATGCCAGACACAAACTAACCACGTTGTCCTCAAGGAGCTCGTTGGTCGACAAGCTCGTCGAGCAAGCTCGAGGAGTTGAGCCAGATAGCGGGAACAAATGGGGAGGACAGGGTGGTCCTCGAGTGGGGTGTTTGAGAAAGACGCCAAGAAGGGGTACCCCACTCGTGCCAAGCATTCGGTGAACCAAAAAAAGGCTGCCTCCTACTCCCCTTGCTTATGAGAAGTGTCTTTTTTTTTGTACATTATCTTTTAGTATGGCTTGAGGCCACCACCGTCAGCTGACGACAGGAACTGCTATAGCAGCAGCTGCCACAAGAGTCATAGCAGAAGTAGTAGTAGCAAAGGTGGCTTGATGCTACCACCATCAGCTAATGACGGCACCAGGTGCAACATCCGCGGCACCAAAGGTGACTTGAGGTCTCACGTTGTAAAAGCCGTGCCATCGCCACCATGTGGCAGAAGTGCAACATTGTAGCAACACACTACGACTAAGGGTGTGGTCGTGACTGAAAACGTTGCAACCTGTCTGAGAGATGTTGCATTTATATCCCTCTATGTGGTGCTTTGTGCCACCGGGATCGAGGAAGCTGCGATAGCCGAGAAGCGACAACCTGTACTACTGATACCACTCAACGTGGTAAAGTACTGCATACGGCGAGGAACTCATGCGTGGCTCATACATCTAGAGCCATTAGGCAAACCAAAAGTGGTAGCAGCCAACTCATCATCCTCATCATCATAAGAACCCTCATTGGCGTCAACTAAGTTTGCGATGGTACCTGAAGAGCTTGCACCACTCATCCAAGAGTTTGCAAAAGCTTTCTCCCGACGAACTCCCAAAATCCCTACCACCTCAATGGGACATTGACCAACGCATCAAGCTAAAAGCGGGCAGCCAACCCACAGTTCAAGGGGCCTATCAGAAGAGAAATCACAAATAGAGCGAGCTGAAATGCAGCTCAATGAGACGCTTTGTCTCGGGTTCATATGCCCATCCATGTCACCGTACGCCACACCTCTACTGTTCGTGAAAACAGATTGCAAGATACAGATGTGAGTAGACTACCGTGCATTGAACAACGCAATCAAAAAAATTGTTACCCTGTCCCGCAAGCCAATGAAAACTTTGATCAGCTCCGATGGGCCTAAATCTTTTTTTAAATCGGTCTATGCAATGATTATCACTGGATTTGCATGGCAGATACCGACATTGAGAAACAGCATCCCGAACTTGCTAGGGGCATTTTGATTTCACGGTAATGTTATTTGAAATCACAAGCTTCCCGAAGATATTCATGGCGGCAATGAAAAACATTCTCCGCTCATACCTCAACAATTTTATGGTGGTGTATTTCGTCAACGTCTAGGTGTACAACCGTAATCCGGAGGAGCACAATGGACATCTTCGAAAAGTTATCAAAGTTTACAAAGAGAGAAATGTTCTGGAAAACTCTCTAAATGTGATTTTGGTCGCCGTTGATTGAGTTTTCATGTCACATCATTGACGGCGGATGGATCACCATGGATCAGAAAGAGGTGGTAGCACTCGTTGATCGGCCGACACAGACCAACTTTCGAAACGTTCCAGTTTTTCTTGGTTTCAACAATAACTGCTGGCATTTTGTATGGGCTTACGCTCAAGTTTCAGCACCTCTCTCTAACCTCACTCAAATGGAAATCGAGTGGTGGTGGGGAGACAACAAATAAGAAGTGTTCACCTATTTGCGGAATGCTCTGACCTTGACACCAGCCCTACTCTTAGCCGATCCAACAGTCCACTACCCTGCTGATCTTTTATTTCGATCTTTTCAAATTTTCTCTTTATGTGATCTTTACATTCGTTCAAGGTTTTGGATCATACAGTTATTTAGGTGGGTCTTTAACTTTTGTCGAACGAAAAAAGTGAATCCTTGAATTTGACGACGACCCTGTTCGACACCGTCATTTCAGGCGGCAGTGTCATGCGAGGCCAGTCTGACGAGGCGGCTTTCCGTTTTCTCGCGGAAATCCGCCTCGTCAGACTTGTGCATCACTCTTTCAAAGCACGCAACCTGAATGTTTGAGCCGGATGCGAGCGAAATTTGTCAAAAAAAACTTGGTCATAACACACACAAGAACATGCCCATGAACATTTATATGAAAGTTAGGAGTGAACCCCGGTTGTAAGAAATAAATCATACAAATCTCACCCAAAAGAATTATTTAGGTGTTACCTAACTAATTCGACTAATCTACATTTTCGTTGAACAACATCGACCAAAAAATACTTAACATCAAAATTAAAGATCAGTAGGGTACATCATGGCTACGGATGCCTCGGGTCGAGCCCTTGGCATAGTCCTCTTACAAGACCATGGCAACGGAGATGAACCGGTTGCACACATGTCAAGAAAACTATGCGGAATGGAACTCAACTACGCCGTACACAAGAAGGGGATGCTAGCGTTCGTACATGCATTCAATGTATGGCATGTATTAAAAGTGCTATCGATGCATCGTATGCACCAACCACCATGCACTTGAATGTTTAAAGACAGAGTAAATTCTCATTCGATGTCAAACCCGATGGATGGAGTTACTTGAATTGAGGTTCGACTATGATACCGAGTGCCGACCAGGCAAAACCAACCCGGCAGACGCGCTCAGCCGCCAGCCAAATTTGATGGCTAAAGCAACAACGCTACAACTCTAGCGAGATCCGTTTCTCAAGAATTTATTCACACAAGGCTATGACCAACATGGCGGATACGACAAAGCAAGACTATGGTGCAACGTACCCTATCGGTAATGACAGTTGACTCGCCAGGTGGTCGTTCCCCCAAATGACAAACTCTGTTGCATGCTGCTTGAAGAGTGCAACGACACTTTCCCAGGTGGACATTTCAGAGAAGAGAAGATGTTGAAGAAGCTGACAAAACACTATTGGTGAGAGAAGATGCAATTTGACGTGTCCAACTTCTGTAAATCATGCGACACATGTTAGCAGCAAAAATTATGTTGTACACGGCCACCCGGACTTCTGCAACTGCTCCTTGTTCCGAAGTAACCATGGAATGACATCAACATGGACTTTGACACAAGACTACCAGTCACACCCGACGATATGATGCAATCCTCGTGGTCATCGACAGGTTTTCTAAAATGTATCACCTTATCCCGACTACAATCATCGTCATCGTTGAAGGGACAGTGCAACTATTCTTGAAAAATGTTGTACGGCTGCATGGTGTACTGAGAACCATCTGAAGCGACAACGATGGTCGGTTCACTAGCCATTTTTTGGCACAAACTGATGACTCGCTACGATAGTCGGATCCAACTTTCAATAGTGTTCCATCCTCAAACCGACGGCCAAACAAAGTGGACCAACCAAACGCTCAAACTATTGTTCCGAACATTATGCAAACATCATGGAAAAGATTGGGCACAAAAACTCTGGACTGTCAAAATTGTATATAGTTCACCTTTCTCCACCACAACAGGTAAAACCCCGTTCAAAATGGTGTATGGCAACCTCCCCGCCAGACCTGCCAGAATCCACGGGCAAAGCAACATTCCCGGGGTTGACGTCCAACGCTATGAATGTTCCACCATCTAGAATGAAACACGACAAACACTTCTAATGATGTAAGTGGCGATGAAACGAGCAGCTGACCAGCATTGAAGCAAGGATGTTTTCGCCACCGGCAACAAAGTTCTTCTTAGCTCGACCAACATCAAACTCCGTGGAGCTGATTTTTTTAAGCTCAAATCCAGATACTTGGGACCGTTTGAGATCGAGTGCATGCAAACCCCTGTGGTTGCGCGATTCAAATGCCCCGAAACCATGCACGTTCATCCTGTGTCTCGTATCACCAGACTCAAGCACTACCAAGACCTCGGAGAGAACATCATCGGCAGAGATGTTCCTCTCCCTCCTCCTGTCCAAGTGGACGAGGACACAAAGTACGTCATTGAGAACATCATAGGCCATGGACAACGTGGAAAAAATATAGAGTATCTTGTCAAGTGGCACGGTTATGACACCGCGCATAACAGTTGGGAACCATACAACAACTTTCGAGAAAGCAATCACCGGATCCACGGCTACTACCGCCATCACCGGGACACATCTAGACGTGCGCCGGGACGTCACGGCTAAAAGTGGGGGAAATGTTACGTACCAAATTTACACGAGTCCCAAATATTTTCGAGTGGGCATTTTTTTCATTACAAAAATAGCCCAACACACGTCGAGATCTCAATTTTCACTCCGACGGTCGAGGGTAACTCGGCCAATTGCCTTCGTCCCCAACAAACCGTCTTGCACTTTCTGGCAACTCCGGCCACTTTCAACCATCATCGACAGAAGTATGTCAACCATTCAATTGACTTATTGATGCATCAAGGCATATCTCGATTTACAAAGATGCATCTTGCATCTTTGCCTTCGATACTCAAAGTACCCCAAATGTTTGGCGGAGCTTCTCAAATCTGACTACTCACGACGCAAATGTACATGCACCGCTTGACGATCAACCCAACGACCCCAAAAATACCTGAGTCGTAACTTGGAACTTGCATATATGTGTTCAATCTTTTGCCACTTGTCATCAAACTAAAGTCACCGCTAATTGTAAACTGCTGAAGTCTCCCAAATTTCAAAACGTGTTTTGCGTCGTAACTTCTCACCATCTACGCTCTGTTTGGCATACCACATTTGGCATAACCTATTGTAGATACAATTTAGCCTGTGGGTTGGATGGAAAATGCAATGTTGAGTTCCGACAAGGCCGTTATAACCGCTCTATCCAATCCTCGCGGGGGATGGTGACGCTTTACAGAACAAGCAAGTTGTATTGACAGCCTAGGTAGTGACTTAAAAACAAGACTGTCCTGCCCACTTGTTTCACCATGCTCGATCAGCGGCATGCGTTGTTGATCGAGCGAAGCAAGCTGAGGTATGTCGACCCCCCTCGTAATTCTCCCTCGCACACAAGAATCATAATTGAGTGATGAGCTCTTTGTTTTGTGTTTGACACACAAAACCCCAAGTTTGATTTAGGGTTTTGTATGTTTCTTGCAGGCTCCGTCCGTCCAAAACATAAACCCAACATCAAACTACGGGGTTTTCCTGTCAAAAGAAAGTAAACAAAGGGCTCATTGCTTGTTTGCGATTGAGCAAAAAATCCCGTATAGTAGATCAAGCGGAAAATCTCATTTTGTTTTTCCTTTTCCTTGTCCGCAAACTGCAAAGGTTTCGCATTTAAACCTTGGTCAAAACCCTACCCTCAATTACATTAGGGGTTTTAGGGCTTTTCTTCTGTGGGCTCCTGCTAGGGCCTGCAATAGTGGGTCTAATAAGTTCCTTTTGAATGCATGGGGAGTCTCGGACTCTTACGTACCAAACGTACACGAGTCCCTAATATTGCGAAATGGGCATTCCTGTCATTACACAAACAGTCCATCGCGTCACGAGAACGCGATACTCACTCCGACGGTCGAGGACAAACCGGCCAACTGCCCCCACCTCAAGTGAATCTTCCCAAACCTCCTGGAAATGTTGACCACTCTAATGAATCTTCGACAGAAGTATCACGACATTTCCGTCAAGTTCTTGACACACCAAGACAAATCTAGATTTGAAAAGATGCTTCTTGCATCTTCATCCTTGATTCTCAAAGCCCCGTGATTGCTTGGTAGACTTTCTTCAATCCGACCACTCACGACGCGACTCTGCACACGTCACTTAACAATCAACCCAATGATCCCGGGTATCCCTTATCCGTAACTTGGCACTTGTATATGTATGTTTGATCATTTCAACACTTGTCATCAAAGTATACTTATCGATAACTAGAAATTGCTCAAGTGTCCCAAATTCTAAATCATGTTCTGCCTCGCAACTTCTACTTGTTCACCATCTACGCTTTGTTCAGCACAACACTTGGTATCAGAGCGCATCAGTACTGCAAATGCATGCGATTGTTTTACCCATCTGGAGGACTACCTTGCACAAGCCATTAGCACATCTCGCACATTGAGACATTGCAGACTTTGCGACTACAACGTGAGGTGAGTGAGCGCAACCGACGACTAGCTACAGGTCTTCAGTGACAACTTTGGCGATGGAGGAGGAAATGTGCCGATGCACACGAACCCTGAAGTGACAATGAATTCTGACATGGCATGCTATACGATAGCTGGACCAACCCCTCCGGCTTCGACAACCGATCCGATCACGGACTTGATGGCGGTAAACCAGCCGCCCCTACCAACAACCTCGATGATGATAGCAGTGATGACAGGTGGTACTGGACGACATGCACAGATCAACAAGGAACTCACAAACTGGATCTCCGCACTCAAGGAGATGAACACGCATCTTCTCCAACAACTCAACGTCACACTGGAGGCTTTTCGCAACGTAAGTGCATGAGACGCAGTGCTCCTTGAGAGAAATTCCCAAATCTCGAGCGAACCCAAAAACTTTCCTGCTCCTCCACAACCATTCGATCCTGCAGACTCAAAGGAAGCCACAGTTTGGATGTGGCAGACACGCTTAGAGGTGTATTCCACTGCCACTGGGGTCAACCACGATCAAAATGAATAGACCTCGTGGCCGCGCTTTTGCGTGGCACGGCGCTAATTTGGTGGTCTGACCTAAAGACCATCCAACGGCAGGAGGAGATCGATGGGGCATCATCAACGGCCAACAACACCCGTCTCATATTGCCGAGCGCAGGCGTTCTACTCTTGGAGTAGACCAACCCACAATGGCAAGACATGCAGACGCAACCAACTGACCATAAAAAATTCTTGCGCGCAATGCTCACACGCTTTGCACGACTGAACAAAAAAATCCGATGCCTGATACAAGCTCTAGCATATCATTCAACAGTCCAGTATGGCATAGTATATGCCGAGATTCCACAACATTATCATCGGAACAAACATCGCCCCCGACGAACTCTGTTTTCACTACAACAAGAGCCTAAAGCGAGATATGCGGAGAGTAATGGCCATTTTCGGCATTCAAAACAACTTTTGTGGATTATCGCAGCAGTAGAAAGGATCAGCAGTGTCTACTATTATGCTCGGATCTAGGAATCCTGCAATTGGTAACCTCCTAACCACTGTTATCGTAGAAATGGAAAAAATCAATCGGTGGACTCCTCGACTCCGATGGAAGTGGACGCCGTCAACTAGAGAGAACCGCGAACCTGCTACAACTATGAGAAAGTCGGGCACATCGCTCACAACTCTCAAAGCAAAGAGCAGGCCAAACAGGGGGGAAGTAGCAGACAATGAGTCGGGAAACGGCAAAGAGCAGGAGTGGAAGGCGCAACTCTTCTTGCCACAGAGTGATCTGTGCCTAACGATCACCCATTTGAATGGCCTACATTGCCACAGAGGGCTTCTGAGATCGCAAAGTTCAACGAGTGGTACGAGGATGACCACATGGTGATACTGCAAAACGTTCAGCCTAGTGGATGCAAGAGTTGCAGAACGGTACAGTTTGATGGAGGACCTTCACACAGCTTTGTGAGCAAGGACATGGAATGCAAGCTAGGTTTGTAGACCAAACCAGGGGTGGTTGAAGGGAAGATTGTCCATAGGATACAACATATACGGAGAATTCAAGAACCACTAAGAATACCAGTGGGAGATCTACGGGATGTAACGGTCTAAGGTCTTGTCCAATGAGTGATCACAAAATCATCCTCGGAAGAGATTTCCTATAACTGTAGAATCCATAGGTTGACTGGAACGGTGCCAAGTTTTACGTGGAGATCAACGGTGCCAAACGACAACTTCTGCGCGTTGGACGGAAGTTGACAACAGGAGCAGTAGAGGTGGAAGCAACAAAATTAGCTAAGGTAGCCGAGAAGCGACAACCTGTGTAGCCAATACCACTCAATGTGGGTAAGTATTGCATGCGACAATTAGCTCAAGCATGGCCCGTGCATCTCCAACCAATGGAAGAAGCAAAAGTGGCAGCCGCTCATTCATCATTGACTTCATCAGCCTCATCAACATCGACAAAGTTCGCAATGGTACCCAAAGAATTCGCACCACTCATTCGGAGGTTTGCAAACGTCTTCCCCAACGAACTCCTGAGAACCTTACCTCCTCAATGGGACATCGACCATCGCATGGAACTGAAGCCAGGCAGCACACCTGCACTTTGAGGGGCCTATCGGATGAGCGATCAAAATCTGACCGAGCTGAAAAAAGCAACTCAACGAGATGCTCGGTCAGGGGTTCATCCGTCCATCCACGTCACCATACGACGCACCGGTACTTTTTGTGAAAAAGAAAACCAGTGAGATGTGGATGTGCGTGGACTGTCGGGCATTGAACGATGCTACCATCAAGAACCATCACCCTCTTCCCCAAGCTGAAGAGCTTTTCGACCAATTCCGAGGGGCTCATATTTTAGCAAAATCGACCTGCACTGCGATTGTCATCAGATATGCATGGCAGACACCACATCGAGAAGATGGCGTTCCAGACTTGCTATGGGCATTTTGATTTCACAGTAATGTTGTTCGGACTAACGAATTCCTCGGCCACGTTCATGGCGGCAACGAACGACATTTTCCGACCATACCTTGACAATTTTTTCGTGGTGTACCTCGAGAACATTCTTATGTACAGTCGCACCCCGGAGGAGCACGATGGACATCTTAAAAAGGTCCTTGAAGTTTTAAAAAGAGAGACTTTTTTTGGAAAACTCTCAAAATGCGACTTTGGTTGTCGTTCAATCGAGTTTTTGGGTCACGTAATCAACGTTGGACGGACCACCACGGATGAGAAAAAACGGCAACAGTCTCTGATTGGCCAATGCCGACCAACATTCAAGAAATCCGTTTTTTTTCATGGATTCTACAAGTACCACCGGCAATTTGTACGGGTGTTAGCGCCTCTTTCTGACCTCACTCAAAAAGAAAACAAGTGGCGACGGGGAGACAGCAAACAAGAAGCGTTAACCGCTTTGCAGAACGCTCTGACTTTGGGACCAGCCCTACGATTAGCCAACCCAACGGGCGACTACGTCATGGCTACAGATCCTTCAGACCAAGCCTTTGGCACAGTCCTCCCGAAAGACCATGGCAACGGCGAGAAACCAGTTGCCTTCATGTCTCGAAATCTGTGAGGACCGGAACTCAAATACACCGTACACGAGAAATAAATGCTAGCAATCGTGTACACATTCAAGACGTGGCGGTTTCACATAGAGTGTCACCAATGCATCGTACGCACCAACCACCGTGCATTGAAGTATTTGAAGACGCATTTGAATCTTGGTCGACGTCAAACCGAATGGATGGAGTTCCTTAAATCGGAGTTTGACTACGACATTGAGTACCGGCTAGGTACAACCAACCCAGGGGACACACTCAGCTGCCAACCAGATTTAATGGCTGAGGTGCAACGCTACATCTATAGCGAGACCCATACCTTGAGGGACTGTTTGTACGAGGGTACAACCAGCATGGAGGATATGAAAAGCGGAAATTGTTGCACGACGTACCCTATTGGCGACGACGATTCACTCGCCAGGTGGTAATTCCCTGAACGACGAAATTCATCCTAAGCTACGCTGAGAATTCATCGATACAGGATGGGGTGAACACTTTGGAGAGGACAAGAAGTTAAAAAAGTTGGTAAAATACTGCTAGTGGGACAAAGTGCAATGCGAGGTGGCTGACTTTCGCAAATCTTGTGACAAACTTCAGCGACAGAAATCCCGTTGCACACGCCCACACAACCTTCAGCAACCGCTCCCTATTTCTAAAACACAATGGGCCGATATCTCCTTGGAATTCATCGCACGATTACTAGTCACACTTGGGGAATATGACGCAATCGTCATGGTCATCGACAGGTTTTCAAGAATGTCCCACTTCATTCCAGCAACATCCACCATTACCGCCTAGAGAAGAGCAAGGTTGTTCCTAAACAAAATCGTGCGGCTACACGGTGTACAGAAAGCCATCACAAGCGACAGAGACGCTCGATTCACCAACCATTTTTGGCGTGAACTGATGAATGACTATGGCAAAAAAAATCAATTTTCAACAAAATTTCATCCTCAAACCGACGGTCAAACGCAGCAGAAAAACAAAACGCTCGAACAACTTCGCTCAACAATTGTGAAAAATCACATACCCCATTGATCCTTGATTTCGGTATCAATGGATTTTTTGCCCGTCGAAATGTGTCAAACAATCTTGTATAATCGAAATCAATGGTGTACCGAATTAGTTTGGAAGTGAAATAGTATAGGTTAAGGGGTCATGCATGCAAACTTGTTTTCAAGATTCTGCCTCACGCAACGTGCGCTTGTTGCTCAACGGACAGGCGTCGTCAAATTCATGGATCACCGAGGTAATGGTCGGGACCCCTTGATGAATTTAAGGGACTACACCCTGCGCTACGAACAAAATCAAGCATCCACCTAATTCATTTGAACTCGAAGAAAAAAAGAACGAAATTAAGGATCATTAAATTGTTAAGAATCCATTCGTCAGAATCAAGGAGCAGTAGGGTATAACTCGGCAGTCTCCATCGCAACGGGTAAAACTACGTTTGAAGTGGTACATGGCAAACGTCTCGCCACACCAGCGGAACTACAAAGTCACATCAACATTCCTTTGGTTGGAGTTCAACGCCAAGACTTCACCACCATGTGGGAGGAGACACGTCAAACACTCGCAAAGACACAAGCAACAATGAAGCCAACAGCTAACCGACATCACAGTGACGACATATTTACCACTGGCTACACAGTCCTCCTCAGCTCGCGAAACATCAAATTCCACAGAGCCAATTATTCGAAGCTCAGATACCGATGGTTGAGATTGTTTGAGATTGAGTGTTTGTAAACCCTTGTGGTCGCACAATTCAGACTCCCTGACACTATGCAAGCTCATCCAGTGTTCCAACTGAGTACACTTAAGCACTATCGAGACCCCGGAGATAACTTCCTCGGCAGGGATGTCCCTCCCCCTCCTCCCGTTCAAGTGGATGACGGCACAGAGTACGTCATCAAGGACATCCTCTGCCATCAACGATGAGGTAAAACAAGAGAACATCTCGTCAAGTGGCACGGCTACGATGCCGCATACAACAATTGGGAACCCTACGGCAACCTACAAGACTTCAATCACCTAATGGATGGCTACTGCCGCCGTCACCAGGCCACATTTCTATGCGTGCTGGGATGTCGCAACTAAACTGAGGAGAAGAGTTACATACCATACGTACACGAGTCCCTAATCTTGCCAAATCGGCATTCATGTCATTACAAAAACAGCCCATTGCGTCGCGAGACCACAATACTGACTGTGACGGTCAAGGTCAAACCTGCCAACTGCCCTCGCCTCCAGTAATCTTCTCGAACCTTCTGATAACTCCGACCATTCTCACAGATCTTCGACAAAAGTATCACGACCCTTCAGTCGACTTCTCGATGCACCGAGAAAAATCTGGATTTAAAAACATCCATCTTGCATCTTCATCCTTGATTCTCGAAGCCCCCCGACTGATCGGTGGACCTTCTCGAATCTGACAACTGACGATGCGACTCCGCACGCCTCACCTGAAAATCGACCCAGCAACCCCGGCTATGCCTCATTCATAACAAAAAAATTGCATTCTTTCATCATTTTGATACTTGTCATGGAAGTACACTTAGCAAGGGTTATAAATTGGTCATGTCCTAAATTCTAAACCATGTTTTGCCTCACAACTTCTACCTGTTCACCATCTATGCTATTTTTGGAATAACGCAGAGCCCCCGTGCAAACCATACACACCCCTCCACAAACATTCATAAACCCCTCAAATGAGGGATTTGTGGATGATCAAAGAGATTCATGACGTCTTCATGTCAATGCTGCATCGCTTACGCAGTCAACATGTTGCATTTTCTTGTTGTTTGTGGGTCAAATAGCAATATTCTCATGTCAGTGGGTAGGTGGTATGCCGAGCGGAGCGTAGATGGTGAACATGTAGAAGTTGTGAGGCAGGACACGGTTTAGAATTTGGGACACTTGAGCAAACTACAGTTATCAGTAAGTGTACTTTGATGACAAGTGTCAAGTTAATCGAACATGTAGGTACACGTGTCAAAGTACGAATGAGGCATCGTCGGGGTCGTTGGGTCAATTGTCAAGCAACGGGTGCGGAGTCGCGTCATGAGTGGTTGGATTCAAGAAGGTCTGCTAAGAAGTCGAGGGTCTTTGAAAATCGATGGTGAAGATGTGAGATACATCCGTATAAATCCAGATTTGACTATGTGCATCGAGAAGTCGACCAAAAGGTCTTTTGATCGTAGGTTTGCGAGGGTGGTTGAAGCTGTTAGAAGGTTCTAGAATGTTACTGAAGGCAGAGCAGTTGGCCAGTTTGCCCTTGACCGTCGAAGTGAATATCGCGGTTCTTCCAACACGATGGGCAGTTCTTGTAGTAATATAAATGCCCAATCGGAAATACTGGGGACTCGTGTAAGTCTGGTACATAACACTTCCCCCTCTTGTAGCCGCGACGTTTGGGCACGCGTACAGATGTGGCCCGATGATGGGGGTAGTATCCATCGATAAAATGATCGACGTCTTCAACGTTATCATAGGGTTGCCGGCTATTATGTACGGCGTCATATCTGCGCCACTTGACAAGACATTTTATCGTCTCGCCTTGTCATCAATGGTCAAGGATATCCTCGATGACGTACTCTGTGTCTTTGTCCACTTGAACGAAAGGCGGAGGAGGGACATCCCTGCCAGGGAAGTTATCTCCTAAGTCTCAATAGTGCTTGAGTCTGCTCACATGGAACACCGGATAAACGTGCACTGTGTTAGGGAGTTTGATTCGCACAACCACAAGGGATTGCAGGCGCTCAACCTCAAACGATTCCCACCATTGGGATTTGATCTTTGAAGATTTGGTTCCGTGGAGTTTGATGTTTGCATAGCTAAGGAGGACTCGCTCGCCAGCTGAGAATACTTCGTTGCTGCAATGTCGGTCAGCTGCTCGCTTCACCGGTGTTTGCGTTTTTCTGAGCGTCTCCCGGGTTTCCTCCCTGATGGTGGTGAAGTCTCGTTGTTGTTTGTCGGCTGCGGGAATGTTGTTGACTCTGTTATCCGGCTGGTGTGGCGAGAAGTTTTCTATACACCACTTCAAACGGAATTTTACCCGCTTCAATGGACACTGTCGAACTATATGCGATCTTGGCGATCGGGAGTTTTTGTGCCCAACCCTTCCCATTAGGTTTGCATAGCGCTCGGAGCAGTTTTTCGAGCATCTCCTTTGTCCGCTCGGGTTGACCATCGGTTTGAGGATGAAACGCTATTGAAAGTTGAATTTTGCTACCATAGCGAGTCATCAGTTCATGGAAAAAAATAAACGATTGGTGAATTTACCGTCTTGGTATGCCATGTAGCCACTCCATGTTGTTTAGAAACAGTCTTGTTGTTCCCTCGCCGATGATGGTGATTGCTATTGGGATGAAGTGTGACATTTTGGAAAAGTTGTGGACGACCACAAGGATTGTGTCATAACCCTCGGGTGACACCAAACTATGAAGATGTCCATGGACATGTCCGTCCATGGTTTAATCGGAATAGGGAGCGACTGCAGAAGTGTGGGTGGCCTCGGGCGACGAGATTTCTGTCGCTTACATGTGTCGTAGGATTTGCAAAAGTTGGCCAAGTCGGATTGCATGTTGTCCCACCAATAAATTTTTGCCAACTTCTTCAGCGTCTTGTCCTCTCCAAAGTGTCCACCTGGTCCAGTGTCATGGCACTCTTCGAGTAGCATACGAGGAACTTTGTCGTCCAGGGGAATGACCACTTGGCGAGTGAAGTGTCATTGCCAGTAGGTTGCGTTGAACCGGAATTTCGTTTCATCATATCCCTTGTGCTAGTTGTAGCCTTGTGCGAACAGTCACTCAAGGTACGGGTCTCGTTGTAGCTATAGCGTTGCCATGTCAGCCATAAACTATAGTCAACGGCTGAGTGCGCTCGCCGGATTGATTTTGCCTGGCTAGTACTCGGTAACATAGTCGAACCGGGATTCAATGGACTCCATCCATCAGGTTTGACATCAACTAAGGTGCGGTTGTGTCCTCTAGTATTTTAACGCGTGATGGTCGGTGTGTACGATGCATCGGCAACACTCCAGGTAGCATCGCCATGTTTTGACCGCGTGAATGACCGTCAATATCTCCTTCTCATGTACTGCATAATGGAGTTCATGTCCTAGCGGTTTTCAAGACCTGTAGGCGACCTGTCGCTTGCCGTTGTCATGGTCCTGTAGAAGGACCGCGCCAATGGCTCGGTCCAATGCATCCGCAGCCATGACATAGACGGCCGTTGAATTGGCTAGTCGTAGGGTTGGCGCTCAGGTCAGAGAGTTCCGCAAAGCGGTGAACGCATCTTCTTTGTTGTCTCCCCATCGCCACTCATTTTCTTTCCAAGGGATGTCAAAGAAAGGTGCTGACACTCGGGCATAGTCCCGTACCGGTAGTAATTGCAAGATCCAAGAAAAATGCTAATTTCTTGTACCATGGTCGGCGTCGTCCAACTAGCGACTACTGCCACCATTTTCCGATCCATGGTGATCCGTCCACAGTTGATGGCGTGGCCCAAGAACTCAATTGCACGACGACCGGAGTCTCATCTCAAGAGTTTTCCAAAAAACCATTGTAAAACTTTGAGGACTTCTTGAAGATGTCCATCCTGCTCCTCCGGGGTGCGGTTGTACACAATAATGCCGTTGAGGGTACGGAAGGCAAGTTATGTTATTGCCACCATAAATGTCGTCCAGTCATTTGTAAGTCCAAACGGCATCACTGTGAACTCAAATTCCCCGTAGCGAGTTTGGAACGCCGTCTTCACAATGTCGGCGTTTGCCACACGTATCTGGTGACATCCGTTGTGTAAGTCGGAAATTGCTAAGGATTTGAGCCTTGCGGAGTTGCTCAAAAGGCTCGTCAGCTTGGGGAAGAGGGTAGCGATTCCTGATGATAGCGTCATTCAACACCTGATAATCTACGTACATCCACATCTCACCAATTTCCTTCTTCACAAAAAATGGTGACGTCAAGCTGTTTTCTCAGCTCACTCAGCTCATGACTGCTCGTCCAATGGGTCCCTTGGACTCTATGTTTGCTACCCGGCCTTAGCTCAATGCGATGGTCGATGTCTTGTTGAGAGGGTAACGTTCCTGAGAGGTTGTAAGGGAAGACGTTCGTGGGTGAGTGGTGCGAATTCTTCAAGTACCATTGCAAATTTTGTTGATAGCAATAAGTTTGATGAGCCTAATGATGAGTCACCTACTGCCACTTCCGCTTCTTCCATTGGCTTGAGATGAATGAGCCACGCACAAGCTCCTCGTTGTATGTAGTGCATGGCCATGTTGAGTGGTATCCGCTACACGGGTTGTCGCTCTTCAGCTTTTGCGGCTTCCCCTGCAACTTCCACCTCTACTACTTTCGCTATTGGCTTCCGACCAGCATGCAAAAGTTATCGTTTTGCACTGTCAATCTCCACGAAGATGTCGTCGTTGTTCCAGTGGACTTGCGGATTGTGCCAGTACATGAAATCTCATACGAGGATGAATTATTGATTGCTCACTGGACAAGGCCTCCAGATCGTTACATCGCGTAGATGTCCTACGTGTTGTAATAACAGTTATCAGAATCCCCGTATATACGATCTTTCGTCGACGGTTCTTCACTGAAAGAGCCTTAGTGCAGTCTGAAACCGCAGCTTGCGACCCATGTTGTTGCTTACGAAGTTGTGTAAAGCTTGTCCATCCAATAGTTCGGTACTGTTCTGCAGTGTTTGTGTCCTCGAGGCTATAATTTTAACACTAATGCCGGTTGGTCGTCCTCATACCCCTCGTCAAATTTTGCAATCTCAAAATCCCTCTGTGGCGATGTAGGTTGTTCAGATGGGTGATCGTTTGGCGTAGCTCGCTCCTCACATACAAGAGATGGAGCTTTTACTCTTGCCCTTTGTCGTTTCACAACTCATTTTCCTGTGACTTCCCACCCATTTTTGGCCTGCTGCTTGCTCCGATAGTTGCGAGCAATGTCTGCGACTCCAGGTCCTGTCGAGTCGCCACCATGGCGTACATGAGGTTGCCCACCGCCGATTGGTAAGGCACCCCTGCCATATCCTCCCGCTCTTCTTTTGTTTGCGGGGCCATTGCGGCACTCAGTTCATAGGTCGTGGAGACAGGACTGCACACTGGTTTGCAGTCCTCCATGCCATACCGCTTCAGCACCTTGGCCACGTATTTGGCCTGCCCCAGCTCAATCGTGCGCATCCTCTGGTTCCGCGTAATGCTCACCTCGAGGTAGAACTCCAGCTCCCCCATGTCCGACATCTAGAACCTGCTGCTCGGTTGCTCTTTCAGCTGCTGTAGGCTCGGCAGGTCTGAGGAGCACAAGATCAGATCGTCCATGTAGAGTGCAACAATCTGATGGAGCTTCTTGCTGCGCCGCACATACACACTGTGATCCGCCTCACAGCGCTTGAAGCAGAGTTGTGCCATGAAGCTCTCCATCTGTTGGTACCAGAATCGGGACGACTGTTTTAGCCCGTACAAGGACTTCGGCAGCTTGCACACCTTCCCCTTCGGCGCCTCCACCCCCCTCCGGCACCTCCATGTAGATTTCTTTGTCGATGATGCCGTTGAGGAAGGCCGTCTCTACGTCCATTTGGTGGAGCTCCATGTCCTTCGCGGCTGCCACCGCAAGGATCGCCCGGATGCTTGTGAACTTGGCGACGGGGGCGAACGTCTCATCGTAGTGTTTGCCCTTACGCTGTGCGGACCCCTTCGCCACGAGCCGCGCCTTGTACTTGTCAACCACACCTTCCTTCGTGAACTTGGTCTTGAAGACCAAGTTCACGAAGGTTCTGTAGTAGGTTCGCGTATCTCTTTGGTCGACGGTGTCCACTTCCATCGGAGTCGAGGAGTCTGCCAACTGGTTTTTCGGTTTCCACGGTAACTTTGGTTAAGGGGTCGCAAGCCGTAGGGTTCTTGGATCCGAGCATTGTAGTCGGCGCTATCGATCATTTGTGCTGCTGCGATCATCCGTGGTATGTCGTTTTGGATGGCGAAAATAGCGATCGCTCGCTGGATATCTTGCTTGTGGCCGTTGTAATGGAAATAGAGTTTGTCAAGGGCGGTGTTTGCTTCAATGATGATCTCGCATAATCCTGCGTGTACCCCGCCACGTTGGACTGACGACGTAGACGCCGGAGCTTGTAGCGTGCGTCTGACTTCTCGTCGAGATGTCCAGAGTGTGTGAGTATTGCGCACGAAAATTCATTCCGGTCGGATGGTGGTGTTTGCGCATCTTGCCACCGTGGGTTGATGTGCTCCAAGGGTAGAACGCCCATGGTCGGCAACATGATACGGGCGCCGTTGGCCGTTGATGATGCCCGGCCGATCTCCTGCGGTCGTTGGATGGTCTCTATGTCGGGCCACAAACTTAGTGCCGTGCCACGGAAAGGCGCGGCCGCAAGGTCAATTTTATACCGATCGACATTCACCCTAGCAACGGTGAAGTACACCTAAAAACTCGTCAGCCACATCCAAACCATCGGTCCCTTTGAATTCGGAGGATGAAACGATTCCGGCGGAGGCGGACGAGTGTTGGGTTCGCTCGAGACTTTAGACTTTCTCTCGACGAGTAGCGCTTCACACGCGCTTGCGTTGTGAAGAGCCTCCATCGCAATGCTGAGTTGTTGGGGCAAGTGGTTGTTGACCTCCTTGGGCACGGAGATTCGGTTCGCCAGCTCCTTGTCGATTCGCGCCTGTCGTCAAGTGCCACCCGTCGTCTATGCTGTCGTCGTCGAGGCCGTTGGTTGGGGCGGCTGGCTTGACGCCATTGGGTCCATGACCGGATTGGTTGTTGAAGCCGTAGCGGTTATCCTTATTGCCACGAAGCCTGCCACGCCATCGTTCGTTGTCGTCTTGGGGTTCGCGTGCATCGGCACGTTCTGCTCCATCGCCGAATTCACCCCCGAAGACCCGATCCTTGTTGTCGGTTGCACTCGCTTGCCTCAGGTCGTAGTCGCGAAGTCTGCGAAGTCTCTTGTACGAGATGCGCTTACGGCTTGTGCAAGGTAGTCTTACGGATGGGTGAAGTAGTCGGATGCCTCTTTAGCACTGTTGCGCTCTGATAGCAAGTGCTACGCCGGACGGAGTGTTGATGCTGAACAAGTATAATTTGCGAGGCAGAACACGATTCTAAAATTAGGACACTTGAGCAATTTGTAGTTAGCGGTAAGTGTACTTGAATGACATTTGTTGAAATGATCGAACATGTATGTACAAGTGTCGAGTTACGAATGAGGCATAGTCGGGGTCGTTGGGTCAATCGTCGAGTGACACGTGTGGAGTTGCGTGGTAAGTGGTCAGATTTGAGAAGGTATGCCGAGAAGTTTTATGTCTTCGAGAATCGACGGTGAAGATGCGAGATGCATCTTTATGAATCCACATTGGCCTCGGTGCGTCGAGAAGTCAATGGAAAGGTCGTGATACTTCTGTTCGTAAGTTCGCAAGGGCGGACGAAGCTGTTAGAAGGTTCAAAATTACTCAATGAGGGCGGGGCGGTTGGCTAGTTTTCCCTCAACCGTCGAAGTGAGTATCACGGTTCTTGCAACATAATGGGCCTTGTTTTGTAATAACAGACATGTTCACTCGGAAATATTCGTGACTCGTGTACGTCTGATAAGTAAGATCAGGGGAGTCCTCTTCTTCCAAACTCCGGGTACGATAGTTTTATTCTTCCAAACTTTGGGGTAGGGCAGAGATAGGATCGAATTCCTTGGGTAATCCCGGAATGCACCCTTCGTACAATGGTTTGAGCGGTTATGGGCCTTGTTGTAATCGGGCAGTTTTCCGCCAGCTTTTTCGAGGACGGTGCGGTAGTTGCCCGGATTTGAACTTATGAGTTGCGACCGGCGCCACGGCGATAACAGCGCATCGTTGCTTACATGGCACATATGCATTCGGTGTTGCGATCTTTCCGCACGGATGCAGGATAGCAGCACGTGGGAGGGCACTCCCATTCCCTCGCATGAAGCCGACAGTCCCTTGAGTCTCCAACAAATACAAAATCGTCGCACGCGCGCTAGCTTCCAGAACAGATCGCGCGTGCCATCAGCCGGCTCGGCAACGCAGATGTCCGCAAAACTAGTCAGAAAAAATAGTAAAAGTCCAACGAGTGGAATGTCCTGTGAAGCGGAATCCGTCGTCGCGCGCGAGAGGGGGAGACAGACAGCAGAGCGCAGAGGCGGCGGCCAACGCCCGGACACGCACGCCTAGTGGAGCGAATGCGCTCACATCCGCCACATTTAGGCAGCCCATAACCCCAATTCAATATCGCAGAGCGCTACTGACCGCCCATTGCCTTCTTTCGTGCGAGTGTCCCTGCATTTCCTGCAACCAACTAGTTCGCTCGCTCGACTGCAATGGCTGCCGCCGCCGCTCTCACCACCTCCCTCGCCGGCACTGCCGTGCCTACCCTCCCCGCCCGCAGGGCAACCCCCGCCGCACGCAGGGTGGAGGTGCGCGCAAGCGGCAAGAAGCTCAACGTGAAGCAGCCACTTGGTTCGTTCCCATCACCCGTGTTCGGTGCCAACTAGTTCAATTTGTACGAGTAGGTGACACCAAGGGGCTTATTAGCTCTCCACGCCTGCATTACCCAGATGCTTTCCAGCCGGTTTCCAGTCACTCAGCTGACTCTCATCTGGGACAGTACTTTGCGGAACGGTTCACCTGGCGCGTTTGGTGTGACATTGACATCCCTCGAATTTATACCTGTGTCATCGTCTCCCTGGTTCTGTGAACCTCTGTCTTCGTCCTCAGAAGTTTCTGTCCAATGTATTCTGCATGTCTCTGTGACCATTTTGTCTTAACGCAGGCCCGTCTGGCGACTACAAGTTCAAGGTGGACCCCTCCGGCTCGCCTTCCAAGGTAAGCCTGGTGCATCCAGCTCAATTGTGCTCGTTTCCGCCCTCTTCCCTAACCTCCGTCCATGCGGCCAACTGAACTGATGCAAAGCCGCATCTTGACACCCTCTCTTTTACCAAGCCTCGACACCCGGAGTCGCTGAATCCTTCGTCTCAGTGAGACGCCCCCTTGAGCGTTCTCATCTGCTCCGCACTAGCTTCTGTGAGACCTCCAGAGGGTTTTCATTTGTTGTGATCGCTACGCTGCAGTGGCATCGTGGCAAGCTGGTTCCGTAGCAGTAGTTCTAGATGCACTAGCCTTTGTGATCTTTCAGGGAGTTCTGCCCATGGACGACCTGTGCCATTCTGATCCACAGCTTTCCGCTGCTGATCAATTTGTGGTTCCGCCACGTTTTTGTGCATCCAGGGCCTGGGCACGTACCAGTTCTCGAAGAAGTACGGCGCCAACGTGGACGGCTACAGCCCCATCTACGATGAGGACTCGTGGTCTCAGAAGGGCGACGTCTATGAGGGCAGTAAGTAGCCCCTTCCCCTAACCCTTATCGCTCCCCCTATCGCTCTGTAGGTTCAGACCTCTCATGGGCAACTTTCCTCTCCACCGTTGCGGCTGTGAATCCTTTCAGCTCTTTCCTCGTCGTCCTTCTGTACTATGCCGTGTCTGGGCCCTAGGATTTTCCCTTAGATTTCGATGATGTGCACCTCGGCTTTTACCTCCATTGTGCTGAACCCTCCCTCCATCGCGTGCACCGGCTCATCCGCTCCTTGTTGGGTTGTGTTTTCCATATGCACATGCAGACATCGCGTTGTGGGCTGTGACCTTCGCTGCTCTGCTGGGAGTGGGCGTCTTCCTTGTCTTCGGCACCAGTGCTCTGGCTTAGGCCCAGCCTCGGCATCTTCTTCTCCCCCTTTTTGTCCATACTCCGTTACACCTTGTTTTGACAGAGATTCCAGAAAGTGTACATGAATCACTTTCTATTCTCCCAAACTCACTGTATTCACCAGTCTTCCCCCACCTGTCCACACCCTTCATTTGTCCTCTTCCGTTCCTTCTCTCCCTTTCCATCTCCGTTCCCCCTCTCTCTCCCATTCCACTTCCTCCCTCTCCCTTTCCCTTCCCCTCTCCCATTTGCCTCTCCCCTTTCCCTTCTCCACTTCCTCCCTCTGTCCCACTCTCCTCCCTATAACACACTCCTACAATTGTCCAACGCAAGGGCACACCCTCTTGAAGGGAGGACAGGCAAATCATGGCACGCTAAGAACACTTTTATCAGCATAACCTACATCCTAAAACCGTCGATCTGTGGAACCCCCACCTTCACCTCTGTCCCACGCGTAAGCGATGTTCAAGTTGGAATGATGATAGGGGGTTCTCCTACGTGGAACGTGCAAGTGGCTAGAACTTGCATAGATTTGTGCGAGGGAGCAGGAACGAGCAACCTATTTGGTTGCTTGTCCCTGCAGCATGTCAATGCTGTACCAAAAGTTGAGAACGACCTCTGGGCATAACATTGAGGGCTGTTACTCATGATACCACGCAACCTAGTATGGCCAGGTGGCGCTTGGTGTGAAGATCTCCCTCAGAAATCCACACGCAAGTTGGAAACTTCACTTCCTGGTGTCTAAGGGCAACAGCTCATGACAAAGAACTATGAGAATAGATGTGTGAGCTTTGGGGACGAAGGATCTTGCTTGTGCATGCGCTACTCTTAGCACTACGTGAAAGCTCCATGTATATCTCCCATCCCCTACAAGAGATGCAGTGAGCATACGAAGGAAGACACTATGGGTGTGATGGACCACCAATGTTCATGTTTAGCCAAAAATGAATCACTCCCCCATGACCCGCAGTAACAACACTCACATGCTGCTACAAGCCAGTGGTCATGTGAGGGACAGGGTCAGCAAGGACCAGAATGTAGATGGTCGTGGAACTTGGTGGACAGGCAACTTGTGGCATGCCAAATACACCCTAGGAGACAGTTTCCCCGGTGTGAAAGATATAGCCTATGCAACTGCGTGCATCCGAATTGTGAGTCCAATCACTGTCAGTGAAACCTTGGAAAATACAAGGTTTGAGGTTCACTGTCAGTGAAACCTCAAAGTACAAGCCTATGCGTTATGTGGAGTGATCGTACAACACCACACAAAGTGCACCCTCAAAGTGTCGCTCTCCGGGACATGGAGAGACAGAAAGTTCACCGTATGCATGAGTGGTCGTGGCTAGAAGCACTAGTGAGCCAATGACACGTAGATTGTCACTTACGTTCACCATCTGTCCCGCCTTGGACACATCTAGTGACCTCAACAATATTTGGCCCGGTGGAGTCATTTGCGAAGAAGTCAAAGAAACGACAGAGAGTAAAGAAACAAACCGATCTCCTACAGTGCGGACTACGCTCTGATGAACATGCAGTGTTCACTTTGAGCAGCCACACTCGAGTTCCATTTCCAACAACACATTGATAGGTCAAATATCTTTCATGTGGTATGCTGATTGGAGGACGTTCTTAAATCCTTGGACAACTGACGAGGAGATGCAATGAATATGTCGTCCATATGCAAACGAGTGGCCAAAACTGGAGAACAGGGTGCATTGAGAAGTAATGTAGGGTCAACTATGCTTATGAAAAAGCCACCTTTCTCTAGTGTGGGTGTTATCCCCTGATTACAGCGCTGTGGCAACTACATAACCTTTGTTGAAATGAGACTAGGGCATGCAACACATAATGAATGAGACATGAGCTCTGGGTCTGAGCAGGAGAAATGCAACGCCAAGATATGGCGAAGTCTGGAACGAATGAATTAAGAATCAAGGAGGGAGTACAATGAGCCCTACCGAGGGCCTGTGTACATGGAACTGGCGGCTAGCCCACCGAGCCACGTCATCCCCGACGCGCCAAAAGGTACGAACACGGAGTATGCATGTCACAAAACAAGAAACCAATGATGGAGGTCTCCCGAGGCACCGGTATAGTAAACCGTGTGCCCGAGTCTCGATCGATGGGAAAATACACAATGTACCCCAAATGAATCCAGACTCTATGGAGGCGAACTAGCATCACTGACTAGCTAGGCTAGGCAAGTTTAGGCCTCCCGAGACACCGGAACAAGCAATTGGGTGTCCGGGTCTCTGCCACATGCAAACTACACATGTCTATCAAAGGGTCACTGTAGCGGGAAGGCCAGTTGCAAGGAAGCTTCCTAGCAACACTCCCTTTGACCAGGCGTCAGTGCCTGATCAGACGGAGACGACAGTCACAAGTCGTGCACGCAACGACAAGAGTTTGCCTAGGAAACACAAGGTAAAGTGTCTAAATGTTTCAATAACATTTGCAGAGAGGGATGAAAAATGACAGGTCCATGGCATAAATACCTGCCGCGACGCACAGCGGGTGTCGCACGCGGCGGTCCAAGAGCTGTCCTAAAACCGGCCCAAAACCACTGTTTTGGCCATAACTCTGCGCACACATGTCAGAATTCTACGCCGTCTGAACCTAGACGTGCAGGATCACAAAACGGAAGCTACGACTGGTCACATGCATGCATCCATCATCAGAAGGTGGACACACACTGCAAAAACATGCAAATCAGGCTCATGGCCAGTCCGCCAAAAAACTCCTTCAAGCTGTAGAAAAAACAGAAGGAAGTCCCGGCTATGTCCGGGGCTCTGGAACGGTGGTTGGCCAGCTCCAAGCTGGTAGTCCGCCGCCAGTCATCGCACCGGTGTCACCAGGGCCCACCTCAGGGATCTGCACGAGTATGTACACGGCCGAGTGGTCACGTAGACTGTACAAGAACGTCACAAATCACAAGACTCCCCCATGACCCGATGGTACGCATGTCTATACACGTGCAACATTGGGACGAGTAGAATAGTGTGTGTAAAACAGATGGGTCACGGACACACATCGCACACTCAACCACTCTCAGGCATGGTGCGAAGCCCAACAGAACAAATGGCCACCAGGAACTTTCCGCGAGCTAGTGGCTTCGTGAAGAAATCAGCACGCTGCATGTCGGTGCCAACCCACATGACCCAGATCACATGTCGCTCCACCAGATCACGCACAAAGTGATGCTCAACCTCAATGTGCTTCGTGCGAGCGTGAAAGTCACCGGAGTTCTGCGCAATGGCGAGAGCACTCTGGTTGTCGCAGCGAAGCACAATGGCGCGTACTGACTGACCAAGCTCAAGAAACAGGCGTTGCAGCCATACCGCCTCAGCAACCCCTGCGCACAAAGTAACGTATTCCGCCTCCGACAAGCTACGTGCGATGCAGCCCAGCTTCTCGCTACGCCAAGACAGAGCGGTACCGTCGAGCAGGAACACGTAGCGAGTACGACTGCGTCCATCTGGGCTCTAGGCCCAGTCGCTGTCAGTGTAGCCGTCAAGGACCATCGAACATTGCCGATGAAAGCAGAGTCGGAGGTACGGTGTGGAGACCACGTACCGTACCACTCGCACAGTCGCGTGAAGGGCTTTGGCACATGGAGCTTGCGACAACTGAGCGAGGAGGTTGATAGCAAAAGCGATTTCAGGACGTGTGGTAGTGGCCAGGTACATCAGAGATCTGATGAGACGGAGGTACAAGGTCACATCCATTGTCTCCCCCGGATGTGTGGGATCATCCTCCTTCAGGGCATCAGGTGTAAGAGGTGTGGAAGCGGTGGGCACTACATCAAGGAGGTCGCTGAAACGCTCCCCCACGACTCGTGCGTATCGGGCCTGATGCAGCAACAGTGTCCGACGTCTGCGATCTTGCACGATCTCCATACCAAGAAACACCGATGCAAGACCGAGGTCCTTCATCCTCTAGAGAGTGTGAAAGATAACCTTGGCCTCCTTCATGGCCTCCAAGGACGGAGACGCGATTAGAAGGTCATTGACATAGACCAGGATGGCGATGAACCGCTCGGGTGTTGGTAGGACGAAGAGAGAGGGATCTGCCTCGCTCTGTACATATCCCGCACGAATCAAAGTACGGGTGATCTCCCGGTTCCAACACCGCGGAGACTGCTTGAGGCCGTACAAGGACTTGCGCACGCGCCAGACCTTGTCACCGTCCTCAAAGCCTGGTGGCTGAGCCACGTAAATGTCCTCATTGAAAGAGCCATGGAGGAACACATTGTTCACGTCCATCTAGTGCAGTTCCCAGTCATGCTGAGCCACTATACGGAACAGAGCTCGAGCTGAGGTCATGCGGCCGACAGGGGCAAAAGTGTCAGTGTAATCGACGCCCTCAATCCGAGAGTACCCCTTGACGACCAAGCGGGCCTTGTAGCGTTCGAGTGAGCCATCCGGCTTCAGTTTCTTGCGAAAGACCCACTTGACTTGAATAGCCTTCCTCCCACGCGGAAGGTCTACAAGCTCGTTGACTGTATGCTCTCGGATAACGCGAAGCTCATCCTCACAGGCAGTGCGCCAAGCGCCAGCATCCTGTGATGAGAGATCTTCCCTCATGGTGCCCGGATTGGGCACCATAGAGGGAGAGCTGTGTGTGGCAAGGGCACATGCCTCGGTGCTAAGCCTGACAACCACAAGATCAGCTGCTGCATCACAAGCAATATGGAACTGGCAAGTGACGAAATCGTGTCCTACGGGGCATGCTAGATGTATCTGTGTGAGCTCAGTGCGGACACTCAGGCCTAGGGCCTTTGTGTCGGGGTCACCACTCGCGATACTGCGAGGGGGGCGCCTGGGTGCAGGGCCCGACACTAGCTGAGCTCCGGAATCAAGTGGTCAAAGACGGCCACCGGGCTCACGGGAGTAACCGGAGCTCGAGGGGCATACCTCAGGCTCAGGGACAGGCACGACCACAGCTGGTGGGGACTGAGGCAATGTAGGTGATGCCGTGCGGGGAGATGCGTGTGTGGGGGACATGGGGCTGGGTGTAATAGCAGGAGCAGGCAAGACTGGACCTGACATAGAGGAAGGAGTGCCAGCAGGAGCAGATACGGGAGTAGGCGAGACTGGACCAGACACAGAAACAGGAGTGCCAGTAGACGCAGGTACTGGCGTAGAATTAGGCGCGGGAACATAAATAGGGGCACCTGTGGGGCGTGAAACAGGCTGTACAGGCAAGGTCTCTACACCGACGACGATGATCACTGGGTCATCAAGGGCCGGAGACCGAGAGGTGAAGGGGGCTCGAATGGACACATCAACCTGGTGAGAGGTGCTCGCTGGCGTAGAAGTCTCCCCCATCCGCCGAGAACCCTCACAGGTAGGAACATGTATGGCGGAGAGTGCCGTGATCGAAGTCAGGTCACGATAGGTGAGAGACTCGAAAAAGAGCGCGTCGCGTGACTCAATGACGCGACGACGAGTAGGGTCCCAGAAGCGCCAAGCCTTCGACCGCGGGGAAATGCCTACGAAGGCACACAGGCGGCCCTGAGGCGAGACCTTGGACTCTTACTGGTCCTCGGTGTAGCACACGGAGGCCAAGGATCCCCAGACGCGAGCAAGATGAAGGCCAACACGGTGTCCAAACTAGAGCTCATACGGTGTAATGTGGTCAGGAAGCGGACGGTGCGGGAGACGGTTCCAGATCCAAGTCATGTAGACAAAACCCTCAAAGACAAAGGACTCAGGGAGACCGCACTCAGACCGCATAACGCGGACCGCATCCTCCATGGTGCGGTTCCAGCGCTCAAAAACACCGTTGTGCTTAAGGGTAGCAGGAGCAGAGAACTTGTGAAAAATCCTGTGCTCGGCAAAGAACCCGTCCATCTCGCCAAGGAACTCAGTACTGCGATCCAAGCGAAAAGTATGTAGCGTGTGACGAGACTGACGCTCAGCTATCACTAGCCAGAGTCGAACTGCAAGGGCGGCGTCGCTCTTCTGGCGCAGGCTGTAGACCCACTGCATCCGGGTAAAGTCATCAGTCAGAGTCAGAACATACCAGCCCCGATCAGATAGGGACTCGACCGGAAGAAGACAGAGAAGCTCTGATTGAACTAGCTTGAGAGGCCAAAGTGCTCGGGAATGAGAGTCAGGGTAGGTGCATGGGTGCATCTTCCGCTGATCGCAAAAAAGATAGTCGGTCTTCAGCAGCTTCTCAAAAGAAGCTACGTCAAGACCGAGAGCTGGCTGTGTCCGAATGAGCCTCGATACAATATCAGAGCCCACATGATACAGACGGCGATGAAGCAACCGCTGGTGTTCCGGAGACAAAACACCATTGACAAAGACCCGACCGGAGGAGGAAGGGGAGCAAGGGGAGGAGGTCCAAGAGACACGATATAGATCATCTACGACTGAGGCACGAAGGACACCACTGCGAGTTTCAGTAGTAGTCACAGTCGTTGAGTCTGCGGTATGCTCCACAAAAAGACCCATCAGTGTGCAGGCACGCACAGAAAGCAGGCTGAGCTCAAGATCAGGCACAAACAACACGTCGGAAAGGTAGAAGGGGCTAGACGGACCGTCGAAACATACAACTCCAATACCATGGACTGGGAAGGACTGACCAGAGGGTGTACAGACGGAACGGACAGACGTGACAGGACCGAGAACAACAAAATGACTACGACGACACGTCATGTGATGAGTGGCACCAGAATGGATGATCCAAGTGCCACCGGAGTCACGACTGGTGGACGTCACTGTATAACAAGCAGTGGAATACTCGGCATCAGAGGGACGCTAAGCCGTTAGCGGGGAGGAACGACGCAGGGCACAAAGATGAGACTCATGAACCCAATCGGTGTAGTCAAGCCCATGAACATCACATGCTGACTGTGCTCCCCCACACGCGTCGTCATGACCCACAGGAACGGATGGATAGACAGTCTGTGGACCACCCGACGATGACAACACACTCACAGCTCCCTGAAAGCGGAGCGCCAGAAGGTGTCGGAGCTCGGCGATTTTGCGGTCACGTGTGTCCGGATCACTGCTACTCACCGGTGAGGAAGCGGGAACAGCTGCAATCGTAGCCGCCACGCATCCGGTGGATGGCAAGGATGACGTACTGGATGTGGAACGGAGGGCGTGTGCAGCTTGTAGCCCACGAATAATCCGCGCGCAGTCGAGTGGCTGCTGACACTCGGTGTAGCGATGGGTGCCTCCACAGTTGTAGCCGTGAACAAAACGTCCACTACTACCAGTAGATGACGACTGCTGCTGTGACTACTGCTGACGTGATCCACGCTTCCCCTTCTTCTTCTTCCCCTGAGCTGATGCTACAACACCCTGTGTTTGAGTGGGTGTGGACGGGGCCAAAGAGGAGGAGGAAGATGAGGACGTGATGGAGGATGAAGAAGGAGACTGTAGGAGGGAAGATGGTGGTGATGCGACAACTGCTGTAGCAAGTGAAGTCTCCTGATGGGCCACGGCTGCCTCGCGGGCTGAAGTCACCTGGAGGAAGAGCTGATGCGCCCAGGGCAGAACCAACAGAATGGCTGAAATGGGCTCGAGGATAGCATCGTTGTACCATGTGAAGATGTCAGTGTACTCAAGGCGAACTCCGAGCATCATCGTACGGAGCGCCCACAGCTGTGTGCCTCCTGAGGTCCTAAGGCACGTGTAGATGCGCATGGCACGTCGCCAGTGATCGGCTGCAGGCTCTGCAGGCCCCTGATAGAGAGAGTGGAAGGTACAAATATGTGCTGCACGAGTGGCGTGCGTCTTTGCGGCCAGTAAGGATAAGGCCAGATCCCAACCTCCGCGTGGATCGGCGCCGGTGCCTGTGCCAGCCTCGCCAAGGAAGGGGCAGAAATCAACGACGGTCTCGCGTGGCATGGCATAGAGGAGTCCACGCATCGCCCTGGCTGCTGTCAGCAACTGTGCTGAATGTGTATGCTGATACTGTTATGGGAGCCGCTGGACGAGGCGGTGATGATGTCATCATGCTGAGATTAGTTGCATGCTTTGATGCTCCCATTGTATTCTAAATGAAAAACCATGCAAAATTAACCCAAGAACCGGGTCATTTGGTGCAGGGAAAGATACGGCCGTGCAAAGGTGGGAGGCGCACCTCCAGAAAACAAGAGACGTACCGGTTCGACCCCGAGCACGGCGGGGCGACTTTCTTGCCCAATGCAGCAGAACCGCCCCTGGATGGACGTTTAGCCAATGAGGCAAGGTTCATTGGGGTCCTTTCGGCGGCTCAAGCCAAAGGAGCCGGAGTTCTACACCGGAAAGGGCAGTGCGCGTGAGTGGCTCTTCACGGTGAACCAGTACTTCACGGCGTTGGGCGTTCTCGTGGGAGAAGATGCCACAAGACTGGACTATGAGCCTACGCTACTCCGGGGAATGGCACTGCAGTGGTGGTCGGCGTTGTGCCGGCGGAACGCCGCTGGGTTGCCGGACGGGCTGGGGCCCGGGACACGGCTTCAGCCACTGTTGAGTCTACCGCTGGGGCGGGAAGTGCAGCTCGGGGCACGGGCGTTGACGGAGAAGCCAGAGATGTGGGAGCAGTTTGAGACAATGCTCCAGGCGCGTTTCGACCTCCTCAACGGTAGCCGGGTCGCACGTGATAAGATCAAGCACGTCAAGCAAGGCGGATTGGTCCAGGACTACACTACACGCTTCATGGCCTTGGCGGCACAGATTGACGACCTCTCGGACGCGGAGGCGTACGATCGCTACCACGACGGCCTGAAGCCGCACGTCCAATCTGAACTCGCGGTACTCGGGTTGCGGACCTTTGTGGAGTTGGTCTCGGCGGCGGAGCGCATCGACGCGGTAAGCTACAATGCGCGCCAGACCAGCTATGCAACACAACCACGGGTGGAGTAGCCGGATCAGGCTGTGCCCATGGAGGTGGATGCAATCCAAGCCGGGAAACGGGGTGCGGGAGGGCAACAGGGACCGAGAGGCAAGTGATGGATTTGTGGTGAGGAGGGTCATCGCAAGAGGGATTGCCCCAAGCGCAAGGCACAGCAGGGAAACGGGCAGCAACAGTGAGGAGGGGACAACCTACTGCTGCAAGTCTTTCATCCGCAAAGGACAGCACCAGCCCTAAAAGGCTTTTGCCAATTAAGGAGCTGCCTCAAGTGCTGTTGCGGAATGAGGGTGAGACCCGGCAGTTTCCAGGGATCATCTTGGAGCTGGTTCTTGAGATTCCGGAGGGGAGTTTCAAGGGTCGGAGGAAGCTACGCGGGCTGCTAGATGGCGGTGCCAGCCATAGCTTCTTCAACGACAGGTTGGCGACGAGGTTGGAGCTCGCACGGCAGCCAGGGACATCGGCCAAGGCGCGACAGGTGTCCGGAGTGGTGCAGTGCGGCAGGCCTCTCGTCAAGCACAATGTCCATATGGGTGAGTTGGTGTGCAACAAGGAGTTCCTCACTTACCCTATGGATGACTACGATTGCTTGATCGGCCAGGATTGGTTGCACGGTTGGAATCCGGAGGTGGATTGGAGGTGCAACCGGGTGGAAAAACATCACTTTGCCTTTGTGGCGGGGTGAGGAGAAGGAATCGGAAGTGGCGGAAGCGGGGAAGCAGCTGCGCGTCATCAACTTGCAACAGCTGAAGCGGTGCGAGCGCAAGGGTGACCAGGTTTACTTGGCATGGGTGCGTCCACAACAAGCAGTAGAGCAGCAGATTGCAGCGGTTGAAGCAGCGGAGGGGCAGCTGGTGGAAGGCGCAGGGGCTCCAGAGTTGCCTCCCGGTGTTGGGGAGGTGCTCAAGGAGTTTGGGGACGTTTTTCTGAAGGAATTGCCAAAGGGGCTGCCACCGCGGCGCAACATCGACCACAAGATCGAGGTGGTGCCAGGTTCGTCACCAACGGTGCGGTCTTACAACCGCATGAGCGACGCGGAGCTTACGGAGCTCAAGAAGCAGTTGGGGGAATTGGTGGACCAGGGCTTCATTTAACCGTCGGTGTCTCCATACGCGACGCCGGTGCTGTTCGTCAAGAAGAAGTCAGGAGAATTGCGGATGTGCGTGGACTACCGGGCGCTCAACAACATCACGGTGAAGAACCGCTACCTGTTGCCGCGGACCGAGGAGCTGTTTGACCAACTACGAGGTGCACACGTCTTTAGCAAACTGGACCTGAGGTCGGGGTACCACCAAATCCGCATTGCGGAGGAGGATGTGGAAAAAACCGCGTTTCGGACACGCTATGGACACTTTGAGTATCTTGTGATGCCTTTTGGGCTAACAAATGCTCCTGCTACGTTCATGGCGTTGATGAACCGGGTGTTCCACCCCTACTTGGACCAGTTCGTGGTCGTCTTCCTTGATGACATCCTTGTCTACTCGCGAACGATGGAGGAGCACCAAGAGCACCTGCGGACGGTGATGGAAGTGCTGAGAAAGGAGTGGCTGTTTGCCAAGCTCAGCAAGTGTGAATTTGCCAAGCAGGAGGTGGAGTTCCTCGGGCACATTGTCAGCGGAAGGGGAATCCGCATGGACCCAAAAAAGGTGGAAGCAGTGCAGGAGTGGCCAGAGCCGGCGTGCGTGCGTGACATCTAGGTTTTTCTGGGTTTTACGAACTACTACCGGAGGTTTATCCGGGGGCACGCGACAATGGAAGCACCCTTGACAGACTTGCACAAGGAAGGGCGCCAATGGGAGTAGGGTGCGAAGGAGGGACAAGCCTTCGGTGCAATGAAGGCTGCCATGTGTCAAGCCCCGGTGTTGGTGCATCCGGACACGAGCAAGGAGTACGTGTTGGCGACGGACGCAAGTGACTACGCGATCGGCGGGGTGCTGATGCAGGACCAAGGGAAGGGGTTGCAGCCCATTGCGTACTACTCCAAGAAGCTGAAAGGGGCTGAGCTCAACTACCCGATCCATGAGAAGGAGATGCTCGCGGGTATCCAGGCCTTCAAGCAATGGAGGTGCTACCTTGAGGCGCGGCGGTGTGTGGTGCACACGGACCACTACGCGCTCAAGTACCTCAAGTCGCAGCCGAACCTGAGTCGTCGTCAGGCAAGGTGGATGGAGTTGTTGGAGGGCGGCTTCAACTATGAGATCCAGTACAAACCAGGGAGGATCAATCCAGCGGACCCGCTTTCGCGTCGTCCGGACTTGGGCGTACATGCGATCACGATGCTGGCGGGATCTCCAATCATCCGCAGCCTGTTTGCACATGGGTATGTGGAGGACGAGGACTTTGCTAGAAGTGCGGTGAAGGGGTGCAAGTGGGACGGCCAATATTGGCGGCGTGAGAAGGGGAACCAGATTGTGGTGCTGCGAAGTGCGCCGTTGCGACAAGCACTGTTGGAAGAGGCGCATGACTCGCACTACAGTGGTCATTTTGGCCACGAAAAGACCTTCAAGACGCTTGCGCGCCAGTATTGGTGGGCAACGATGGGAGCAGATTGTAAGGAGTACGTGAGCAGCTGTGACACGTGCCAAAGAATCAAGTCACGGAGGACACGGGCTCCAGGGGAGCTGCAGCCGCTACCGGTGCCGGAACGTCCGTGGATGGACATCTCACTTGATTTTGTGGGGGGTCTTCCACGGAATGCAACGGGCAACACCATGGTGCTGGTGGTGGTGGAACGTTTCAGCAAAATGGCGCACTTTATTCCATGTGCGAAGAAGGTCACGGCAGCAGAGACGGCTCAACTCCTCTTGCAACTTGTCATTAAACTGCACGGGGTGCCGAAGTGCATGGTCTCGGACCGCGACCCGCGCTTCACCTCCCGGTTTTGGGAGGAACTCTTCAAGAAGCTNCCGGAACGTCCGTGGACGGACATCTCACTTGATTTTGTGGGGGGTCTTCCACGGAATGCAACGGGCAACACCATGGTGCTGGTGGTGGTGGAACGTTTCAGCAAAATGGCGCACTTTATTCCATGTGCGAAGAAGGTCACGGCAGCAGAGACGGCTCAACTCCTCTTGCAACTTGTCATTAAACTGCACGGGGTGCCGAAGTGCATGGTCTCGGACCGCGACCCGCGCTTCCCCGACCAGTTTTGGGAGGAACTCTTCAAGAAGCTAGGCACCCGTGTGGCTCTTTCATCGGCCCACCATCCCCAAACGGATGGCCAAACTGAGCGCACCAATCAGACCATGGAGCAGCTACTTCGGGGGATCTTGGAGCCGGATGGCGAGGGATGGGAATACAAGCTCACGGTGGCTGAGTTTGCCTACAACTCAGCAGTGCATGCCTCTACGGGGCGGTCCCCCTTCGAGGTAGTGTATGGGGTCCAGCCGGCATGTCCCTCAGACATGGCAACGGGATCGGACCTACCCGCGGTGTAGTAGTTTACAAGTGACTTCACAGAGGTGTGGCGCGGTGTACGCGAGGCGCTACACAAGGTACAACAGCAGATGAAGCGGCAAGCGGACAAGCACCGGACAGCCGAGGAGTTCTTGGTGGGACAACAGGTGCTGTTGAGCTCGCAGAACCTGCAGCTGGTGGGGGTGGGCAGCGACAAGCTTAAGCCACGGTGGGTGGGCCCTTTTCCGGTCAAGGAGAAGCGGTCCGCGGTGAGCTACGAGTTGGAGCTTCCGGACCACTATGGGATCCATCTCGTATTCCACGCTTCTCTTCTCAAGGCCTACAAGGAGCCGGATGCGTAGTTTGCCGCGCGGGGACAGGCCCCTCCCCCACCGGTCTTGGTGGAGGGTGAAGAGGAGTATGTGGTGGAGAAGATTCTCGGGCACCGTCGGCGCGGTAACGGGTGGCAATACCTGGTGCAATGGCTCGGCTATGGGCCTAAGCACAACTGCTGGGTCCGCGAAACCGATTTCCACAGGGGCAGTGCTGTCAACACGGTCCTCCGAGCGTACCAGGAGTGCACCAGGACGGTGCGTCCTCGGAGTGGGGGGTGATGTTATGGGAGCCACCGGTCGAGGCGGTGATGACGTCATCATGCTGAGATCAGATGCATGCTTTGATGCTCCTATTGTATTCTACATGAAAAACCGTGAAAAATTGACCCAAGAACCGGGTCATTCGGTGTAGGGACGAGAAAGATACGGCCGTGCAAAGGTGGGAGGCGCACATCCAGAAAACAGGAGACGTACCGGTTCGACCCCGAGCACGGCGGAGCGGCTTTGTCGCCCACTGCAGCCAAACCGCCCCTGGTTGGACGTTTAGCCAATGAGGCAAGGTTCATTGGGGTCCATGGGCGCTTCGGGATGGCGGCTGGAGCTGCATTCGCAAGCAAAGGCGCTTCTGGCGGCCGTGACTCCCGCTGGCGGTGCTGCCAACGGCCGTCACACGTGGAGCATTCAAACGGCCATAACTTAGCCATTTCTTCACGGATTGAGGCGTTCTTTGGTGCATTGGAAAGCTCTCAGCACGTAATAAATGATGCATGTGTTATTTGTATGAGTGCGCCTCCATAAAAGGCTTCGGAGTGCTGAGTAGATTTTGGCTGCCCCATAGGGGCTGGTACATAAGGAAGCCTAGGGATTGATCTAGGCATGCCAATCTTACCCAGATACTCTCGACATTACCTTGTACTGATATATCAAGTCTGAAGGATTCATTCCTTTCCCAACTCTCCTTGTGTTCCAAGCGCTACCTCGCACACATCCATTCGATCCTACAAGTCTTCCGCAGCGCACCTTGGTGCAAACGCCGCCGGGAGAGTCGCACGGCGGGAACCTCGGTCACTAGCAGCGGCCTTACTGCTAGGAGAGGGTCGTGCGACATCTCAAGGATTGGCCCACACACCAAGGGGTCGAGGGTGGGAGGTTTATCCCAAGGGCTCGACGTGTGACCGTCACGCCCGCGCCCCTCGATTCACAGATACGGGCTGTGGTAGTAGGGACACACTCCCTCTGAAGTAGCCCAAACCTGAAAGAGGATCTCCCAGCAGTCAAAGCCATCCTCACTGATGTACCGTGGAGGTGGTGTCTCAAAGTCCTTAGGTTACCGCTCTCTGGGGAGAGAAACCGCAGGCTGAGGAGGACGAGAAATGGGGAAGACTCCTGGAAGGGGATAGTCACCGGGATAGTCAGGTGACGATCGTATCGGAGGAAATCGAGGAGATCAGGTGCCCGTCTGCAGCTGACGGAGGCGCTCTTGAAGAAATCGAATCTCATGATCCGAGGAGTCGCCTGTGATGCCTGGCATGAATGGATCATCATCCAGGAGGTCAAGAAGTGGTGGGCCAGGTCTACCTTGTTGTAGTTCGTTGGCCACTCACAACTCTGTGACCTCTTGTCTCCACATACATTGCACACATCTGTAGTGATTGACTGACGATGGCTCTACCTGGGAAAGCTACAGGCGTGTCAGCCGTGGCAGGAGCCATGGAAATTCTTGTGCTGCTGCTGCTGCTGCTGGACCTAGGAATCACTCTTGACACACATGTGATCATTGTCTGATCCTCCTTGATTCTCTTGACTTTTAGATGCGGAAGATGCTAGGGCCCATACATTTCTTACTGCCATTCCCTGCATCATGTTGCTTGCCTTGAGTGTTCTCTGGGGAAGCTGCATTTCTCGGGTGCTGATCCTTAGGGAGCCACCGTGCCGGGTTCACCCGCGCACTGGTGAGTAGCCGCTGTCTCGATTTTGTGCCAAGCGGTCGGGCTCGACCCCCCGGTGGCGGCGTGTGCTCGCTTGGGTGTGATGCCCGTGGCGAGTGCACGCTCACTAGATGCTAACTCTCTCTCGCTCCCCCTCTCACTCACTCGTCTTGTTTGTACTGGAGTTAATGAAGGCAAGCTTTCCACATCCATGGCGTTGTGTAGCTTATGCATGTGGTTGCTTGCTCTTACACATTCAGCCTAGGAAACTTCTAGGTAACTATTGGTATCAGAGCGATGTGAGGCATCTGGCCCACCGCCCCTCGATCCTGGGCAGGAGCTTGTGCGTACTCCCGAGCCCCTCTCGGCCACCTGACCTCACCGCAGCAGTGACTCTGCGCTGTGCTTCTGCACGGCACTGAACAATGGCGCCACCTCGTTTTGCAGAGCTCATCTGACCTCAGCCTGCACCCACGGGCAACACCTCACGGAACCCATTCTCTGAGCTGCCTCGTTGCTCGGAGCAGCCTAGGCCACACTTCTGGCTACTCTTTCATCTTGGACTGCCATTACCGTCGACACATCTGTGCCGTCCGGCGGACCATGACCTAATCTCGTTCAGTCACTCATGGCTGTTCTCCTCACCCCTGGGAGCATCTATGGTCACATCTGCTGCAGCTGCCCGTGACTCCGCTTCTCTCCCTTCTCGGACACGTTGCCCCATCTCCTTGCACAATCCCATCTCTTGTCTTCTTCAGCCTGGGTGGTGCACTTGCCACGAGCGTCCCAGATGCGCTCCACGCTAGCGCACGATGCAGACACCCCTCAGTGGGCATGCATGCTTGACCATACCTATTGGCAGGAAGACGTTGACGCTGCTGCAGAGCGTGAGAGGGAGGAAATCGATCGCCAAGTCTATACCCCGGACGACCTACCACCGTCACCGCCCTTGTCGCGAAGAATGCAACCCACTAGCAGCTCTCCACCTCCTGAACCATCCACTTCACCCATTCCTCCTCCTCCTTCTACTGCCGCAGGACCAGACACAACATCTACCGCACCCGAGGTGCCCGGCGTCATCCTGGTTCTCCTCGTTCATACTGACTCAATCAGCTTAGCCGGCGCTATCCTTGACGCAGCAGCTGGTCATGTAGCCACCTTCGCAATGACGGCAAGGGCCTGCCGTGCACCTGCATTGACGGCCGTTGGCTGAGCAGCTGAAGCATACGCACTTACAGTTGCCTCACTCACTCTACTAGCAACTGCTGCCGCCAACATCTATTGCTGAGCGCATCTTCACCCATGTCACCTGATGGCCAGGTGAAGCTGAAGAGTCTTGACCCAGCCGTTGTGGGGTAGCCAGTTGACGTGACCACGTAGTTGCGAGTCATCGGGTCACTGATGCTCCTGGCAACAACGACGCGCCCAGACATCGTGTTTGCCGTCAACCTCTTGGCTCATTTTTCTCAAGAGCAGCCTCACCTCCATTTTGAGGCCGTGATCCGAGTACTACGCTATGTCGTCTCCACTCCTCGGCGAGGTCTTATGTTCCTCCATTAGCTGTGTGTGGTCGTGGTGGGCTACACCGACAGTGACTGGGCCGCCAGTCCAGACGGTAAGAGTCGCACAGGCTGGATCTTTCTGGTCGGTGGCACGGCTGTGTCCTGGCGCAATGGCAAGTAGGGATGCATTGCACGCAACACTGCTGAGACTGAGTACATGGCCCTTGGCTCAGGCGCGTGTGAGAGTGTGTGGTTGCATCATTTGTTTTGTGAGTTGCGTCAGTTCGTCACATCCATCACGTTGCATTGTGACAATGAGAGTGCCATGGCCATCGCCGACAATGACGGCGTGCATCACACACGCACAAAGCACATCAACGTTGAGTATCACTATGTGCGTTCGTTGTTGCATGACGGCAGCATCACCATTGTATGGGTTTAGACAGCAC
>SZWC01000179.1:368545-419547 GCA_023375785.1 Penium margaritaceum | reverse complement strand
AGACTGAGTACATGGCCCTTGGCTCAGGCGCGTGTGAGAGTGTGTGGTTGCATCATTTGTTTTGTGAGTTGCGTCAGTTCGTCACATCCATCACGTTGCATTGTGACAATGAGAGTGCCATGGCCATCGCCGACAATGACGGCGTGCATCACACACGCACAAAGCACATCAACGTTGAGTATCACTATGTGCGTTCGTTGTTGCATGACGGCAGCATCACCATTGTATGGGTTTAGACAGCACGGCAACTCATTGACTTCTTGACCAAGGCATTGAAGTGCAACTCGTTCAAGAAGGCTGTCAGTTCAGTCAATGTGCGTCCATGAGTTGCTCTCTATGTCGTTGTTTGCATCTGTGCATGCTCTTAGGGACTCCGATTCTTGACTGTGTCTTTGCCCGTCCATCTGCACTACGCCTGCGAGTCATGGGGGAGTGTTGGTTTTTGCGCATCCTCATTATGCTCTATTGTATCCTCCCAGCTTGTGTACATCGGCATGCAGATGCTTGACGGTTAGATTTGATGTTGCTAGAGTTTCGTACGGAGGAGACGACGCATGCTGAAGTCTACTCGTAGTTTGCTGGAGCCTCCTCTCTACGGCGCCGTGCTCAGCTCCATTGGCAGGCCTCCTCAGCGGTCGGGCCGCCGACAGTCACTTCCACCGCACATGCTGTCTGCATGCGTCAGGCGCTGGATCTGACTGTGTCGTGGCATCTGCACTGTCATGCTCTGCCTAGGGTCCATGTTTTGTGTTTCGTGGCACTGTTTGGCATCATGGACCATCGTAGGCACTGCGTGGGTTCAGGAAGCCATAACTCTTTGCTGCTATTTTTCTAGCTGTTTCTGACCGCACGAGTGCGTTTGCAGCGTTGGTATTATGGTATGGTCCAGATTGCAGGCAAAACGGATGACGCCTGGGTTTTGGGCTGTCGGCCATCTGGCAGGGTCATCGAGAAAACCCTACTTGCCAGAAAATAGGTCTATGTCTATTTTCTAATTGGGTGGTTAGCTGAGTAACAAGCTCTATAGAGTAGGGGGGGGAGCTAGAACTTGGAGGGGTCTTCCATTGTTTCTTATTCTTTACTCCTAATCAGTGACCTCTTGTTTTCAGCTGCTTTTTGACGCTAACACTGGCGAGCGCGTTTCTTAGTAACAAATCAAGAGCACTCAGACTTCGACTCTAGAGCAGCAGATTGAGGGGGCAGCAGACTAAGCAACTAGCGTGGATACCCGTACGCTGCATCAACACCGCCACTGCCCCAACATGCACCCTAGTGTAGTTTCCTTCTAGCACTTCGCTGACCGCCGGCCAGCTCGCTATCGACCGGCTTGACGGCTGACGGCCGGCCAAGTGACCGGCCAGCCAGCCGCCAGCCGCCGATCGCGGCCTCAGGCTGATCGGTGGCTGAGGGGCCACGAGGGCCTCGAGGGCGAGGCCTTGTGGCCTTGTGCCCTCGTCCCTCCTCGCCCTCCTTGCAAGCAAGCAAGCGAGGACAAGGTATTGGGGGAGGGAGGGTGAGAGCAAGGAGCGAGGGGAGCGCACGAGAAAAGTCGACGTGAAACCGTCAATCGTGCCTCACATGCAAGAATTTCGCGCCAATGCATCAAGAAAAGAACTCGAGTTTGTTTAGGACAAACTAGGAGTTTCAAAACCAACAAACTTGTGCGAACTCACGAGTTCGATGTAACACCCCCTCGTTTCGGACCCATAACGAGGGGGTGAGGTAAGAACAAAAACTGGCCTCCAGAGACTTGAATCATTCAAGTCTCCCTGCATAGGGTCATTGATGACGAATGCCCACAAAGTGACGCAGAGGGAAAAACCCCTTGAGCAACCTCTGGACACCATTCTGCGAACTCTGACGATGACCTAAGTGCACGAGCTCGAGGTTCCGACCCGCTATAGTGGTTCTCAGAGCCAGACGACCCTCGCGACCAAGAGTTTGAAGAAAAAGGCGGCTACGACATACATGAACCGCCGCCGACAACTGCAAGTTGTAGCAAAAATGCTAGAAGAGACTAAGGCATCTACGCTCCAGCATTTGAAGCACTGTAAAGTGCGTTAGGAAGTTGGAGAAAAGCTCTATTTTTTTTCAGCTTCTCTACAGCCTCTCCTCCATCCCAGTGGACTAGGGGAAATTTTTAGGACGGTATAAGGAGTACCCACCCCCAAAACCACGTACTTTTCCCCTCTTCTCAAGGCTCCTTCTCCTCCTCCTGAACCTAAAATTGGGGCAGTACCTTTCCCCAATACCAGAGACTTGCACGGCCTGAGAGAAGAAGAAAAAGGAGAAAGGCGCAACTTGGAGAATTTTTAGAGGGTGCCACATTGCCGTGGAGCACAAGGAAGGCGCCTCCAAGGGGGGACAAGGTGCGCCAAGAAGACGCTAGAAGAGGCCAAGGAAGACCAGGAGACAAGAAGACAAGAAGAAAGATAGTCGTTTACTTCTTGATCTTGTAATTTTTTGTTTCTCTAGGTTCCCTTAGCTTTCCTAGTGCTTTTAGGCAAAATCCTAAGCCGTGACTCACGGCTTAGGGTTTTGCCTAAAATCCACATGCTTGTGCTGAACCGTGGCGGCCTAGAATATTCTTTCTACCACGTGGTTGTGCCGACTGTGGCGGCTTAGGAAATCATGAATCAAATTTATGATTGCCTCAACGATCGTGAGAACAAGGACACTTCAGGAGGCGAGACCTCCTCAAAGTGGTGGGGGAATCCTCACAACGGTCTTCACGTGCTACTTGCACGGGTGACGAGATGGCAAGTGCCGGACCGTCGAAGACCAACAAGGGCAAGGTGGTGACGGCCTCACCACAAGCTAACGACAGACCTCAAATTAAGGGAGCCACCGCCGCGAGCACGGTTGCCAAACCAAAGACAGCCATACCGCAGAAGGCAACCGGCACCAACCTCGGCGACACTGAGAAGTGTGCGGAGGCCGGAAAAACACTCGATGAGCACGTCAACACGCACGTGGACGACCCCCATGCAAAGAACGACGCATTGGAGGAGGATCTCTTGAAGGAGGACCCCAACAAAGAGCAAGATGCTGACGATGGCAAAGGAAACGAGGACCACGATCATCGCCATCGTCATGCGGCAAACTCAAGCCAATTTCTTAAGAAGGGCAAGGCGCTCGCCGCATTGCCTCAAGCTGCCGACGGCAACGAGGCTAGCGAGAACAGTAAAGGCGCCAAAAGCAGCCACGGGGGAAGTTCCTGCAAGAACAAGCTGGAGGATGTCGCTACGAAGGCAATTTGCGATGACCGCCGCAGGCTTGCTACGTTTGCTGCTAAGGCAACAGGTCGACTCAAGATCACCGTCAACGATTGAGGTACGGTACCACTTGGAGGAGTGGGGGCGGAGCACCCTTCCTATGATGTGGCCTCAATGGGGCACGGAAATACCCACTCAAGCTTCTTCGTTGAAGACAGCCTCCTCTGGTAGGTGGGACGTCTTGGAGGCGTGTACGTGAACGGTACCCTCCTGTAGTGGGTAAAGGTGCACGGTAAACGTGAGGCCCTAGAGGCTATGCCCAATGCTCTGACGACATCGCCACTAAACTTTGCTTTTGCCAACCTGTTGGCCCACGTNGATGTGGCCTCAATGGGGCACGGAAATACCCACTCAAGCTTCTTCGTTGAAGACAGCCTCCTCTGGTAGGTGGGACGTCTTGGAGGCGTGTACGTGAACGGTACCCTCCTGTAGTGGGTAAAGGTGCACGGTAAACGTGAGGCCCTAGAGGCTATGCCCAATGCTCTGACGACATCGCCACTAAACTTTGCTTTTGCCAACCTGTTGGCCCACGTTGGGTAGAGCATCACGGACCTGGATCTTGATCGCCAGCTACAACGCCTGGCCGCTCATGAGGCAAGCCACCCATACAATGACCTCAACGAGGTGTTGTAGAGTGTGACCCAGGTGCGGATGCAGTAGCTAGCTCAGCGTGTTGCAGCTACTGATGCCACTGCCTATGGTAGCGACGACTTACCTACCTCGACAATTTCGGGGCCAGTCATGAACACTTCCTTCCTCCATAGTGTGGAGACCTTCTGAAAGGGCATGAAGTTGACCAACTGGCTGAATTGTGTAAAGTACGTCTCACGTGTCCACAAGGCTCCACTCAGCCAGTAGGGCGACCTTGCCATGACGCGACTTGAAGATAAGCTCTTCAAGTATCTGGTCAAGGAGTGGCCTACGCACGAGCCGTTCCTCAAGTGGCAGCACATGCCACGGGAGGCCTTCTACACGATCACCCAGCGTGAGGAGGCGCATTGTGCCTTCCACAAAATCAAGGACTTCCTACAGTTGGGTAGCTTGCTCGAAGCCTACTTGGACGACTTCACCGCACTAGTGGAGGAAGCCAAAAGCTTCACCAAGGGCGATGGGAATCAAACCTTCAAGTATCTGAAATGCATGCTCCTAGAGTACTTGCGTGATGGTCTTGCCAGCGAGAAGCCAAAGAACAAGACGACCACAATGGCAACTGGCCAGGCTTGGACAAACTGGAGGGCATTGCGGGAATACATGAGTGAAGTGTATTCGGCGAACCGAAGCACTACTTAGACACACGGCCGAACAGATATGCACAGCAAGGTCGCGATATGCGCATGGATGTTGCGGGGGTTGGAGGAGCAGCTGGGCAACGGGGCAAGGCCAAGGACAAGCAGCCTGCAAACCCTCCTGTCAAGAAGACTGGTGTACACAAGACCCCAAACCACAAGCACAGCCACGCTAATGAAAAAGCTATAGGCGACACAATATTACGGGAGGGACTCTGCCACAACTGTATACAGCCAGGTCACTTTTAGGGCTCAGTGCCCTGAGGCTACTGGTGGTTGGCAAGAGCGTGCGGCATTAGCCGCAGGAGCAACACCTCGTGGGGAGGGTGCAGTAGGAGGCCGCGGGCAAGGCCGTGGATAGGGTCATGTGCGCGGCAATGGGAACGGCCGTGGTAATGGACAAGGCCGTGGAGTGGGTTTTCCTCATCCATGAGTGACGTTACTGGGGACCACTTGGGGTAACACTGGACCAGGAGTGTGGGTTCATAGTTTTAAGCGGGGGTATAAAACATTTTGAGTTTTTGACAAGTTCAAACTTCTCTATTGTTTTCTCCTCTCTTGTTGAACCTCATTCTACACTTGTTGACTGTCATTGCCCAGTACACCTTGCATCCTAAGATGAGATGCATGATTGGACATGCTTAGTGGTGGCGACACCACCCATTGTGCAAGACTTTTGTAATGCAGTGATTGAAGCAAACACCTTCAAAGCGATGAGTTCAATCACGTTCGCTGTACCTTTGGTTGACGACTTTGACCTAGTCAAATTTAAAGACAAGAAGGTACTAGCCAAGTTTACATGTTCTCACAAGACGTGGACTCAAGTAGGTTAATCATAGGAGCTGCGGTGTCCACCGTCTAGATTCTGTGTTTATCACAAACTCGACTTGCCATCGTCAAGCCTGCTCACCCGGAAGAGTGGAGGCAACATGAAGATGCAGCTCAAAGGAAAACTAGCGGGTTCTCTCATTAACGTACTTGCTGACACTAGAGGAGATGAGTCCTTTGTCAGCCTTGGCTTTACCCGACAGGTTAGCTTGAAGTACGAGCCATTGAATGGCGCAGTTGTCGTCGGTGACAACTGTACGGTATCCGTGATAGGTACGTATAAAGCGAGAGTTTATATTCAAGGGTACACTCAAAGTGTCACGTTGAAGGTACTTAACCTTCTTAACCCGTTTGAAGTGGTGCTATGCGATCCCTAGCTCCACAAAAACAAGGCTCTAATGTGCTTTGAATCCAAGCATTTGATCCTCCAAAAAGGACAGCGTCGCTTTACTTGATTCTAAGTACGGAATTGTCACCATGGCAGCTTGTCTACGATGTAAGTCAAGGGACGTACTCGACAAGGTTGTCGATACTTCTTGGCTCAGCTAAAGAAAGTGGAGGACTACATGAAGGAAGAGGCGCCACAAGAGATCAAATCTCTATTGGCGGAGTTCTTGGATGTATTTCAAGACCCACCGGCTGGGCTTCCACCAGAAAGATATATGGGCCACATGATTCCGCTGCAACCGGTGGCGATTCCTCTGTTGAGAACCATGTACCATCTTAGTCCAGCAGAAAGGTGAGAGGCCAAACGCCAAATAAAAGAGTACCTTTCCAAATGATGGATCAAGCCAAGTAGCTAGCCGTACTGTGTGTTAATCCTTTTCATGAACAAGAAGGACGGTGGTTTACGCATGTGTGTGGACTACCGGGGGTTGAACAAGCTCACAGTGAAAAATCCATTCCCCTCACCACGGATTGAGGACCTGTTTCACCGACTCCAAGGGGCAAAAGTGTTTTCTTCCTTGGATTTTTCATCAATTTTGCATCACGGAAGATGATGTACCCAAAACCGTGTTTTGAACACACATAGGACACTTTTACTTCTGAATATTATGCTTCAGGCATACAAATGCCTCGGCAACCTTCTAAGGAGAAATGAACCGAACGTTTGCCAGCAAACCCAATCAGTTTGTCCATGTTTACCTAGATGACAACCTGGTTTTCTCCAAATATATGGAAGAGCACATAGAACATGTGCACGAAGTCCTCGCAATCCTTTAGGAACAAAAGTTCTACGCAAAAGTGAGCAAGTGCAATTTTGCACAAGATGAGCTGAAATACCTTGGACACATCATCGACAAGGAAGGTATCCATGTCGACCCACGAAAAGTCCAAGCCGTGCTAGACTGGCCATGCCCATAAGATATTGGGCAGATTCGGTCTTTTCTCGACCTTGCAAACTTCTTTCAACGGTTTACAGAAGGGTATTCGACCTTGGTAGCACCGCTAACCAAGCTCAGGCAAAACGATGTGCGTTGGGAATGGACATCTGATTGTGAGAATACCTTTCTCAAAGTCAAATGGCTTCTATCCATAGCACCCGTCTTTGCTCTCCCAGATCCATCGCAGCCGTAGGAGGTTTGATGTGATGCGTCGGTAGTAGGACTCGGAATTGTCCTCATGTAGAACGTTCACCCAGTTGCCTATGAAAGCCAGAAGCTTGTCCCCGCAGAAACTCGGTACACGACTGGGGATCAAGAGCTCCTTGTGGTAGTACTTCCTCTCAAGATGTGACATTGCTACCTCAAGGGTACTAAAGGGGGTGTGACAGTCGTGACTGACCATAACGCATTGATGATTTTCCAAACACAACAAAACTTGTCAAGACGACAAGCGCGTTGGAGTGAATACCTGAGCCGATTCTTGTTCACATGTGGATATCAACCAGGACGCATCAATTTGGCCGATCCACTAAGCCGACAGCCTATGGAAACTCAAGCAACCACCGAGATTGGTGGGTGTTTGATGTCAATTACAACGGCAATCGTGCAAACACCAGAAGCCCTTCCACCTCTGTGGAAACCACCTTGAGAGATTATCCACCACAATGGTTTTTTTCAATAGAATCTGAATGGGATAGTGTGTGGACTCTTGGTTTTAAGACTCTAAAAATCTAGACAAGCATGGATTGGTGGAGGTCGCAAAAATCTTTTGGCACAGTGAACAATTTGTTGTGCTAGACTCCAGAGACCTTCGAGCAAAGATTGTCTCCCAGTTCCACGACCCGCCGGTCGCACGTCATGTGGGACCTCGAAAGACCAGACAGACACTCTCGGACCACTATTGGTGGCCACGATGGAGTGTCGATTTCTGTAAGCATTGCATGACATGCGACCCATGTCTTTGGAATAAGGCTAGTAGCAAGAAGCGTGTTGGACTCCTCCAACAGCTTCTCATTCTTGGGACTCCATGGGAGTGCATAAGCATGGACTTCATTATTGGTCTTCTTGACACGGCCCGTGGCCACGATGCAATACTAGTGGTTGTTGATCTTCTGAAAAAGATGACACACTTCATTCCTACAACCTGTGATGTGAAAGCAGAGGAGACCGCTCATCTCTTCTTTGAGGGTGTCATAAAGTACCACAGCTTGCCGTTGCGCATTATCCCTAACTTTTTTTATAAAACTTACGAGTAAGTACTGGCAAAAGATGCACGAGTACTTCGGCGGCGAGTCTCAAATGTTGACAGCGTTTAACCCTCAAACTGACGAACAAATAGAGCGTATGAACTGTACTCTAGAACAAATGCTCCACATGTACGTGGACCCTACCATGAATGACTGGGATGAATTCCTAGCACCGGTGGAGTTTGTGGTGAAAAACTCGATGAACGAGTCTACACAATTCACACCGTTCGTGTTGAATAGTGGTTGACATCCAGTGGTGCCCTCTTCATTGGTGAAGACTGGGAGTATAGGAGGACAGGTTCCATCCACTCAAGCCTTTGCTAAGCGCATAGAATCCTTGTTACAGGAAGCGAAGGATCACCTTCTAGCTGCTCGACAATGAAAAAAGGTCTAAGCCGAGAAAATTCACTGTGAGGTCTCATTTGACATCGGTGACAGAGTGTTGCTCAGCACTAATAATCTTTGGCTAAAGTTGCTAGGGGCGCGAAAACTTCTACGAAAGTGAATTGGGCCATTTCCCATCGTTGCACGCATCGGGCTAGTGGTACATCGATTGTTGCTTGAGCCGAGTATGAAGATACTTAAGATATTTCATGTGAGTCTCTTGGCTCCATACACGGCAGTCCTCACTGTCGATGGCCAATACAAGGTTCTTTGCCTACTTCAGCACTGAGAGCGTACTCTCCGGTGGATGGTAGTTAGGGAATACATTTTTCATTGGGCCGGGTGTGGACCTGAACATAAATCATGGGAGCTCGAATCTTGGTTGCCTACAGGGGTGGTCAATGAGTATTGGAGCGAGCTGGCAGCTCACACAAATCGACGTGTGTCAAGGAGTACCACCTAAACGCGAAGAAAGTGAACAACATTATCGCAGGGCGACATTCATGGACTACAACCATAGGAGGTTGGGGACGTCCAACACGGTTGTCACGCGGAAGCCCCTACCTAAAGGGGGGAGGCCGCTAGCCGTGCTAGCCAAAAAGCTGCAGCTTAGGTCCAAGTGCCATGCACGTGCTCATGTTTAGCTGCTGATTGAAACTATTGAGTTCCTTTCACAATGTTGATGACTCACTAATTGACAATCCTGCTTGTTGTTCATGAACCAAGACGGTTCATAACAAGTGGGGAGGAATGTAGCGGGAGGGCCGGTTCGGCCCTCCCTCCTCGCTGAGGCGAGGGGTGGTTGCGCACCATCCCTCGCGTCAGTGAGGTCTGGCCGATGGCCAGCACTTTGCTGGCTGCCGGCCAGCTCGCTGCCGGCCGGCTGGACGGCCGGCGGCCGGCTAAGTGACCGGCTGGCCACCTGCCGGCCAGCCGCCAGCCGCCGAGCCAGCCACCGATCGCGGCTTCAGCCCGAACGGCGACTGAGGGGCAACGAGGGCCTCAAGGGCAAGGCCTTGTGGCCTTGTTCCCTTGCCCCCCTTGCCCTCCTTGCAAGCGAGCAAGCAAGGATGAGGGATAGGGGGAGTGAGGGTGAGAGCAAGGAGCGAGGGGGGCGTACGAGAAAAGTCAGTGCAAAACCGTCAATCGTGCCTTGCACGTGACAATTTTGTGCCGATGCGTCAAAAACAAAACTCGAGTCCGTTTAGGACAAACTACGAGTTTCAAAACCAAAAAACTTGTGTGAAATCACGATTTTGATGTATTACCCCCTCGTTTCGGACCCAAAATGAGGGGTTGAGGTAAAAACGGAAATGGGCCATTGGAGACTTGAATCATTCAAGTCTCCCTGCACAGGGTCGTTGATGAAGATTACCTCCAGCGTGACGCGGAGGGGAAAACCCCTCAAGCAAGCTCTGGATGTCATTCTGCAAACTCCGACGACAACCTAAGTGCAAGAGCTGGATGTTCCGACTCGCTTTAGTCACAAAGACCAGACCAATCACTGTAGGGTCTCCTGAGGTACCGGTACAAACCACAATGTACACGGGTCTCGACCACCAAGAAAATTCTACCAAACATGTATACGTCAACTGAGTTGCTAGAATGCACCATACGTATTATAGTGGGAGTAAGGTAGCCACTTGAGAGCCATCACTTCAAGCTAGGATGCTCTCTCTACACAAGAGTACATGACAACTCAAAGCCCATGCACCAATAACCTTGAGAAGTTGCCACACCTTGTTGGTGCCGTTGGTGAAGCCAGGATGTTGGAGCATGTAGATTGTTTCATGGAGCCTATTTTAAAGGAAGACATTGTTCATGTCCAATTGCTTGAGTGCCTGGTCATTTTGGGTAACACAATTGAGGAGGGCTTGAATAGTGGTGTAGCGGTCCATTGGGACAAAGGTCTTATCAAATTCAACCCGAAGAATCTAGGAGAATCCTGTGACCGTGATGCGCACCTTGTAACAATCTTCTGTGTTGTTTTGCTCCCGCTCTTGGTGATAAATCCACTTGGCTGAAACAGCCTGTCGTCCATGAGGGATATTGAAAATTTTGTACCCACCATGCATAGACAGAGACCTGACTTCATCCTTTGTGGCTATCTCCCACAGAGAGGAGTCAGTAGTTTTGCGGGCCTTGTGAACTCTCATGGGCTCTGGAGGCGATGAGGAGAGACCAACGGTGGCAAAGCAATGAACCACATATCCAGAGATAGGCATGCGAAAAGCATGATGACATTGGTGCTCCACAAGGGTATAACCAACAACAAATCTGGGATGCACCACCAACATACCTTAGTGTCACTTAAACTCACCAACATTTTCAAACCCAATATAGTGATACATATGTTCACCCAAAATTGGGTGCTTTTGAATTTTTGCTATGATCATCCAAATCACTCGGGCTGAAAATACGTGAAACTCACATTCACCCATTGATGAGATCCCAGGGCTCACTATAATGTGAGACCTTGCATTTTGTACCTCAATCACTATAAGAGCCACCGGTTGAGGTGGTGATTCCGTCACCATGCTGGCTTCAGATGCATGTTTTTATGCTCCCATTGTATTTTACATGAAAAACTGGGTGAATTTAACCTTAGAACCGGGTCATTCGGTTCAGGGACGAGAAAGATACGGTTGTGCAAAGGTGGGAGGCGTACCTCTAGAAAATAGGAGATGGACTGGTTTGACCCCAAGCACGGTGGACAAAATTTTTTGCCCACTGCAACCAAAGCGTCCATGGATGGATGCTTAGCCAATGAGGCAAGGTTCATTGGGGTCCATGGGCACTTTGGGATGGTGGCTGGAGCTGCATTCGCAAGCAAGGATGCTTCGGGCGGCCGTGACCCCCGCTGGCGGTGCTGCCAGCGACAGTCAAGCGTGGAGCACTCAAACGACCATAACTCAACCGTTTCTCCATGAATTGAGACATTCTTTAGTGCGTTGGAAATCTCGCAAATGGTACTGCATGATGCATGCATTTTTTATGTGACTGCACCTTATGAAATTGCTTTGGAGTGCTGAGGGACTCTCGGTTGGCTCATAGGGGCTAGTACATAATGAAGCATAGGGATTGTTCTAGACATGCCAAACTTACACAGAGACTCTGTACATTGCCTTATACTGATCCATCAAGTCTAAGGATTCATTCCTTGCCCAATTGTCGTTGAATTTAAAGCATTTCCTTACACACGTCCATTTGATCCTAGAAGTCTTTCGTAGTGCACCTTGGTACAAATGCTACTGGGATAGTCGCACTGCGGGAGCCTCAGTCACTAGTAGTGGCCTTGCTATAAGGAGAGAGTCGTGTGGCATCTAAAGGGTTGGCCGGACACACCAAGGGGTGGAGGCTTGGGAGGTTTATCCCAAGGGCTCAGCATGTGACCATCCTGCTGGGCGCCCCTCGGTGTCCACTTGGTATCAGAGCGCGTGAACATTTGCTCGGCTTTGCGCGGACCCAAGGGAGGCAGCAGACCTTCCACAACTGCCTTTGGCTGGATTTTCTTTGTCACAACCTTAAACATGGCAGCCGTGGCATACGGCCAGGCCTATCTCATAGAGGAGATCCGGCGTGCTCTTGACGAATTGCGCCAAGACAATAGGCAGCTTCGCGCAAAGGTTGAGGTGAGGTACGTCGGCCAAGGAAGTAGTGCGTTGGGGGTTGTCGCATTGGCATTCACTCCTACCTTTTGGCAACCAAAGCAAAAGGAGCCAGAGTTCTACACCAGCAAGGACAGTGCATGAGAGTGGCTCTTCACGGTGAACTTGTAATTTACGGCGTTGGGCATTCTCGTGGGAGAAGACAGGAGTATGCTCCTCTGCTTCTCAGGGAAATGGCACTACAGTGGTGGTCGACATTGTGGCCGCAGAATGTTGCTAGATTGCCGGACGGGTTGGGAGTGTGGCAACGGCTTCAGCCATTATTGAGTCTACCATTGGGATAGGAGGTGCATCTCGGTACGCGGGTGTTGACGGAGAAGTCAGAGACATGGGAGCAGAGACAAGACGATGCTCTAGGCACAGTCCTGGACCGATCCGCTTGACATGGGGCTCGGGCGGGCAGCAGGGACCAAGAGGAAAGTGCTGAGCTTGTGGTGAGGAAGGTCATTGCAAGCGGGATTGCCCCAAGCGCAAAGCGCAATAGGGAACAGACATCAACAGTGAGCAGGAAACGACCTACCATTGCAACTCTTTCATTCGCAAGGGACAGAACCAGCCCTAAAATGCTTTTGCCAATTAATGAGATACCTCAAGTCCTATTGCGGAATGAAGGTGAGACCCGGCAGTTCCCAGGGATCATCCTAGAGCTACTTCTTGAGATTGCGGAGGGGAGTTTCAAGATTCAGAGGAGCCTAAGCGGTCTGCTGGATGGTGGCATGAGCAATAGCTTCTTTGACATGTTGGCGACGAGGTTGGAGCTTGTATGGCAGCCAGGGACGTCGGCCAAGGCGTGGCAGGTGTCTGGAGTGGTGGAGTGCGGCGGGCCTCTTGCCAAGCACAAGGTCCACATGGGCAAGTTGGTGTGTGACATGGAGTTCCACACTTTCCCTATGGATGATTATGATAACTTGATCGGCCGAGATCAGTGGCATGCCTAGACTCCTTAGGCGGATTGGAGGTGCGACCAGGTGGTTGTGAAGGCAAGCGGGAAAAATCTCACTTTGCCATTGTGGTGGAGTGAGGGCAAGGAGTCGGAAGCTGCAGAAGCGGGGAAGCAGCTGTGTATCATCAACTTGTAGCAGTTGAAGCGATGTGAGAACAAGGGTGGTCAGGTTTACTTGGCATGGGTGTGTCCACAACAAGCAGCAGAGCGGCAGATTGTAGCAGTTCAAGCAGCAAAGGGGTAGCTGGTCAAAGGCGGAGGAGCTTCAGAGTTGCTTTCTGGTGTTGGGGAGATGCTCAAGGAGTTTGGAGATGTTCTTTTGAAGGAGCTTCCAAAGGGGCTGCCGCCGCGAGGCGACATCGACCACAAGATCGAGGTGGTGCCAGGGTCTTCGCCAAATGTGCGGTCTTACAAACGCATGAGCGACGTGGAACTTGCGGAGCATAAGAAGCATTTGGGGGAGTTGGTAGACCAGGGCTTCAATTGGTTGTTGGTGTCTCCATATGCAAAGTCGGTGCTGTTTGTGAAGAAGTCAGGAGACCTGTGGATGTGCGTGGACTACCGGGCGCTCAACACAATCATTATGAAGAGCCGCTACTCATTGCCACAGGCCAAGGAGTTGTTTGACCAGCTTCAAGACGCACGCGTCTTCAGCAAACTAGACCTGAGGCCGGGGTATGACTAACTCCGCATTGCGGAGGAGGATGTAGAAAACACTGTGTTTCTGACGCGCTATGGACACTTCAAGTATCTTGTGATGCATTTTGGGCTAAGGAATGCTCTGGCTACGTCCATGGCGCTGATGAACCGGGTATTTTATCCCTATGTGGACCAGTTTGTGGTCGTTCTTTTTATGAAATCCTTGTCTACTCACGGACGATGGAGGAGCACCAAGAGTACCTACGCAGGGTAATGGGAGTGTTGAAGAAAGAGCAGCTGTTCGCCAAGCTTAGTAAGTGTGAATTCTCCAAGCAGGAGGTAGATTTCCTGTGGCATATTGTCGGCGGGAGGGGGATCTGCATGGACCCAAAAATGGTGGAAGTAGTGAAGGAGTGGCGAGAGCTGTCGTGTGTGCGTAACATCCAGGTTCTTCTGGGTTCTACAAACTACTACCGAAGGTTTATCTGGGGGCATGCAGCAATGGGAGCACCCTTGACAAACTTGCTCAGGAAGGGGCACCAATTGGAGTGGGGTGTGAAGGAGGGATAAGCCTTCTGTGCAATGAAGGCTGCCATGTCTGAGGCACCGGTCTTGGTGCATCCGGACACGAGCAAGGAGTACGTGTTGGCGACGAACGCAAGCGACTACGCCATCGGTAGGGTGTTGATGCAGGACCAAGGGAAGGGGTTGCAGCCCATCGCATACTACTCCAAGAAGCCGAGAGGGGCTGAGCTCAACTACCCAATCCACAAGAAGGAGATGCTCATAGTGGTTCAGGCCTTCAAGCACTGGAGGTGCTCCCTTGAGACGCGATGGTGTGTGGTGCACACGGACCACTACGCGCTCAAGTACCTCAAGTTGCAGCCGAATCTAAGTCTTTGTCAAGCACGGTGGATGGAGCTGCTAGAGGGTGGATTTGACAACAAGATCCAGTATAAAATACGGAAGATCAACCCAGCGGACCCGCTTTTGCATTGCCCGGACTTGGGCGTACATGCCATCACGGTGCAGCCGGGATCTCCAATCATTCGCAGCTTGTTTGTTCACAGGAGGACCACAAATTTCTTGGGAGTATGGTGAAGGGGAGCAAGTGGGACAATATTTGCAGCGTGAGAAGGGGAACCAGAATGTGGTACTGCGGAGTACGTCATAGTGACAGGCGTTATTGGAGGAACCGCACGACTTGCACTATAGTTGTCATTTTGGCTCCGACAAGACCTTCAAGATGCTTGCACGCAATTATTGGTGGGCGACGATGGGAGTAGATTGCAAGGAGTATGTAAGCATCTGCAACACATGCCAAGGAATTAAGTCGCGGAGGGGGTGGGCGCTAGGTGAACTGCAGCCGCTACCGGTGTTGGAGCGCCCGTGAACGAAGATTTCACTAGACTTTGTGGGAAGTCTTCCATGGGGCGCAACGAGCAACACCATGGTGCTGGTGGTGGTGGTCCGATTCACCAAGATGGCGCACTTCATTCCATGTGTGGAGAAAGTCACGGCAGCAGAGATGGCTCAACTCCTATTGCAACACGTCATCAAAATTCACGGGGTGCCGAAGTGCATGGTCTCAGACCAGGACCCGCACTTCACCTCCTGGTTTTTGGAGGAACTCTAGACAAGAGGTGGGCACCCGTGTGGCTCTTTCACTAGCCTACCATCCCTAAACGGATGGCCAAACTGAACGCACCAACCAAACTATGGAGCAGTTGTTGTGGGGGATCTTGGAGCCAAATGGTGAGGGATGGGAATACAAGCTCCCGATGGCATAGTTTGCCTACAACTCAGCAATTCATACCTCAACAGGAAGGTCTCAATTTGAGGTGGTAAATGGGGTGTAGCCTGCATGTCCCTTGGACATGGCAACGGGATTGGACCTACCTGCAGAGCAGCAATTTGCAAGTGACTTCACAGAGGTGTGGCGGGGCGTACGAGATGTGTTTCACAAGACACAACAGTAGATGAAGCAGCAAGCGGACAAGCACCGGATAGGCAAGGCAATGAGTGGAAGTACCTGGTACAATGCCTGGGCTATGGGCCTGAACACAACTGCTAGATTCACAAAGCCAATTTCCATAGGGGCGGGCAAGACAGTCCTCCCAGAGTACTAGGAGCGTACCGGGACGGTGCATCCTCGGAAGGGGGGGGTGATGTTATGGGAGCCGCCAGTCGAGGCGGTGATAACGTCAATATGATGACATCAAATGCATGTTTTGATGCTCCCATTTTATTCTACATGGAAGACCGTGTGAAATAAACCCAAGAACTGGGTCATTCGGTTCAGGGAGGAGAAAGATTTGGCCGTGCAAAGGTGTGAGGCCCACCTCCAGAAAACAGGAGACAGACCGGTTCGACCCCGAGTACGACGGAGCAACTTTCTCGTCTACTGTAACCAAAATGTCCCTGGATTGATGCATCTCCAATGAGGCAAGGTTCATTGGGGTCCATGGGTGCTTTGGGATGGTGACTGGAGCTGCATTCGCAAGCAAGGGCTCTTCGGGCGGCCGTGACCCCCACTGGCAGTGCTGCCAGCGGCAGTCATGCGTGGAGCACTCAAACGGCCATAACTCAGTTGTCTCTCCATGGATTGAGACGTTCTTTGGTGCGTTGGAAATCTCACAATGCATACTACATGATGCATGTGTTTTTTTGGGTGATTTCACCTCAGTAGAGGGCTTCGGAGTGCCGAGGGACTCTCGGTTGGATCATAGAGGCTGGTACGTAAGGAAGCCTAAGGGTTGTTCTAGGCATGCCAATCTTATCCAGAGATGCTCTACATTGCCTTGTACTGATCCATCAAGTCTAAGAATTCATTCCTTGCCTAAATCTCTTTAAATTCCAATCATTGCCTTGCACACATCCACTCGATCCTACAAGTCTTCCGAATCGCACCTTGGTGCAAACGCCGCCGAGAGAGTCGCACGACGGGAACCTCGGTCAATAGCTACTAGGAGAGATTCATACGGCATCTCAAGGGTTGGCGGGACACACAAAGGGTTCAAGGGTTTGCAGGTTTATCCCAAGGGCTCGGCGTGTGACTGTCTCGCCAGGCGCCCCTCCATTCACATCAGACATGAAACAAACCGATGTTTGTGATAAATCTGGTGTCTTACAAACTGACATGGCTTGTGAACTTGTAATGCAAGACCCTATCCTCTCATGAGCAGTTGTCGAATGGCACAGCCAGGAGCATTTTTCATCCGGATAAATGACGCACACTATAAGTTCCGAATTTTCTGAATGATCAGCCTGATTCACCCAAACCAAAAGGAATGATTTATGGAGTACATGGATAAGCAAAAACAGATGTTTCTTTTTTCAATGTATGTGATACTACTCTAGATGGGGACAAGTCAGCACATGCAGTGAGACCAAGGGCACAACGCCCGGACTTACCTGACAGAGTGGTCCAATCTGGAGTAGTGGGGCTATGTGAGGATGTGACCCGAGAGGTGGTAGTAGACATGTGACTTGTATTGGGGAATGCACGTAGACAACCACCATGTTTGTTGGTAGACCTGGAGCAAGCAGAGGAGGTGGTGGAAATGCTGGAGAAGATAGAGGAGGCAATGAGGTGGGGGCAAAGGACTTGCACATTGTCCAAGAGGTGGAGGGCACGGGTGGAAATAGATTGAGTGGAGGGTGCACAAGACTAGCTAGAGAGGATTGTGAGGAGGCAGCAGGCAAGGAAGGGGAGGTCGCAATCAGAGGCAGTGAAGAAGCGGATGCCATTGGGAGGAGGGATTGAGGAGAGCCTGAATCCAAGCCAGGGGGACTGGATCAGGATATGATCTTCCACAGGCCCCCAAAGGGGAGGGTGCAGCAAATGCAGGAATCTTAGAGGAGGAAGCAGGCTGAAAAGAACCTCCCCCAAGCTGAGAGATAGGGACAAGAGAGGGGGAGGAAAGGCGAGACAGATTACACTCGTACACATCTTCAAAGAGAAGGGCATTGTGCAATTCAGTGATACGGGATCGGGAAGGCTCCATAAGCGCCATGCCTTGGAGGAGGAGGAACCATGAAGGAAAATACAGCGACAATCTTGAGGGGTAAGCTTGTCCTCACAGTGGCCATAAGGGAGCCACACAACAACAACAGAGCCACAAACACGGGCAAGATAGAGATCAGCACGGCAACCAGTCCACTGTTCAAAGGGTATGACATGACAAGGGAGGGGATCATGAGGAGCACGGTTGTACACCCACGTTGTGTAGGACATGATTTTAATTGAAAAGAGAAGAGAGTGACCAGATGTAGACAGAAGAGTGTGCACTAATTCAATAAGGGTATGGTTCCAACATTAAAAAACATCGCTTTGTTGGGGCGTGTAAGGGGCAGATGGTTCCATGTGAACACCTTGGGAATCAAGGCAGCGTGAGGTGGGTCTAAAGAAAGCACCACCACAATCGTACCAAAAAAGCATGTAACTAGCAACCACACTGACATTCAGCATGAGATAACGGTGACTAAAGAACGTCACTAACATCGGTTTTGTGATGAAGAGAAAAGAACCACTAGTAGTAAGAGAAATCATCGGTGAGTTACAGGACGTAGCAACCCAAGTCCCCAAGAAATTCTTGGAAAAGGGGGTCCATGAAATCAGAATGCATAAGGTCAAGGGGATGGGAGGTTACGCAGTCAAAAGTCAAGGGGAAAAGAGATTTGTGCATCTTTCCTTGGGCAGAATCGAGGTAGTTCATAGTACAAGGTGTGGGAAATGTGGTAGTGTCCAGGCCAGATACAGGCAATGCGTGGAGCATGCAAGCTATGGTACTAGTGTGAATGTGATAGAAACGACGATGTAGCAGCTGAGTGTACTCAGGCAACAAAGAGGATGCAACATGGACGAGAGCAGATGGAGAAGGTGACGGAAGGGAGAGAGGGATACAAAAGAGATGGTTACAACGAGTGCACGAAACACAACTTTGTAAGGAGAACAAATAGAGACAGTTCAAAAGCCATGACTGGACAAAAATTCCATCCTTGATCATGTAGGGTGGTCACGGACAACATGCTGACCTCTAGGTCTAGCACGTACAAAAATTCGTGCAAAAAGAGAACCCCCCTAGGTCCCATGAAACGAAAAAAACCCACACCTTGAATAGGGAGAAGTTGTCCAGAGCCGGTCTGCACAAAGCAAATTGAGCCAACCAAGGGATGAGAAGGAAGAACAACAAGAGATCACATGGTGTGTGATCCGTGAAACAGTAGTCGAGAAGACATTGGAAACAAGAGTGGAAGGTAACACAAGACAGAAAGCGATAGTGCCTAAGCGTGGAGTACAAGAGGACATGGGGAGCTTGGGACGGTGAAGGAATGTACGGGATTGCCAATTTTTTATCCGCGGACAGTCATCAAGCAGCAAACCTTGAACTCCCCCCTGATGACGTGCCACTAAGGGATCTGTCTGACAAGAGAACAAGACATGTCCATCACACCCCATTTACAACCAATCATCCCTGATTCATGCACTCCTCAAAATGTGAACACCTATTTTAACCATGGATAAGAGATTACTACGATATCTCTTACATGCCCCTAGTGAACAATAGTATATGTTTAAGAACCTTCCAGACCACATAGATTTCAATGGTTCCTTACATAGTTTTTACAAGAGGTATCAAACCCGAAGTATCACTTCGAGGAGGTTTCTTGTGTTCCCTTTGTGATTATTGATCATTTAATTCAAAACATGAAGAAAATCCCTGGAGATTTCTTCTGTACTTTATGTTTGTTTAGCTAAAAGATTTTTTTTGGTTCTTTTCTTGTGAAAACAATAGTGAAAAACGTCAACAAGCAAGGTTTAAGACAATTCTTGTAAATCTTAAGCATCCAAAATCTTTTAGATGATTGCTGGAGGTTTAAATTCAGAAGCAAAGGTGTTATACTTTGTTTTAGCTTTATCTTTGATTTGAGCATACATTGAGAATATAAACATGACCTATTTCTTGACTGTTTCTGGCTGGTTTGGGATCTGTAAGACTTTTTTCCAATATTTTGAAGACCCAAAAAGTCCGCATTGATAGACTCTTTACTGCCTAAGATGACCAAAAACGTAAGACCTGTTTGATGTGCCCAACCCCCCTCCCCCCCTCGAGCATTACACGTGGACATGTGCAATGTAGCAGAAAGTGTACGACACTTTGCACATATGGCACAACGGTGCACAAGTTTTTTTTTAAATATTTCTTAGAACATCCAGAAATGTTCCTATGGCACTAGTGTTCATATATCTCTAACATGGCCTACAAAGGCTGTACACTTCTTTATGCACTCAAGCCATACACTTACTGGTGACTGGGAGGGGGGAGGAGGAATCCGGTGCCGGGCTAAAGATCCAACCCCCTGTCCAGCGGAGAAGTGCATGCGGCATATGCACGTGGAGGTACACACCAGATCGGTCATAAGAACCAAGAAAATGTGCCACAGTCAAACAAGGTGGCAATAAGACCATCGATGTATTCATACTGATGATGATTGTTTATCATTGAACATGAAAAGGATTATATGACTATACCGATCTTAAAGTGTCCGGACCATCGGAAGCTACTCGGTTTTCATTGACTTCATCGGATGGCCATCACTGGAAAAGTGTCAAAATAGTGGCAAAACGTCAAAAGGAAACTGCCAAAGACTCGTTGGCAACTAACATCTGGCCTTTGGCGAGGCCTGACATCCAAATAGTGCAATTTGATCTTTGGGAGAATTGGGAAGGATGGAAGTGGAGCAGGGGGGGGGGGGGGGGGGGGGGGGGGAGTGGGGGTAAAGATTCTGGTTGTGTTGCGTGTAACGAGCTACAACATGGCAGCCAAACTGTCACTCAAGCGACAAGCGTATTTCCTTAGGCCACCGCTTAATTCCCTCTACGGGTCCATTCAGTTTTGGGCGTCTCCCTCCGTGAAGATTCTGCTCGGATCCACCAACGCTGCATGTGGTCAAGACTCAGATTGTATCTGGCGTCTGGACTGAGCCCTTTCTCAGCAACCGCTCATGTCCATGGACGACGAGGCCGGATCCGGCTGTGCTTTGAGTCGGAATCAGAGTGGAAATGCGCTCAAAACTCTGAATCCGAGTCAACTTTGTCCCCGGACACACTGCCGAGGACAAATGGAACATAATCCATTTCAGATCATTGACTGTCAGTCAAGGCATTAGCGCGGAAGAGTTATGAGAAAAAGATTTAGTCCCCTGTTTTTTTCAGACTTGCTCCGGGTGAAAAACACTGCAGTGTCACTTAAACTCACCGACATTGTCAAGCCCAGTATAGTGATACATGCATTCACCCAAAATTGGGTGCTTTTGAGTTGTTGCTACGGTCACTCAATTTATATGGGCTGAAACATATTAAAATCATATTCACGCATTGATCAGATCCAAGGGCTCAGAATTATGTGAGACTTTGCATTTTGTACCTCAAACATGAAACAAACGGATGTTTGTGACAAACCTGGTGCTTTAAGAATTGACATAGCTTGTGAACTTGTATTGCAAGACCCTATCCTCTCATGAACAGTTGTCACATTGCCCAGTCGGGAGCATTTTGCGACCGGACGAACGACACATACTATAAGTTCTGAATTTTCTGAATTATCAGCCTGATTCACTCAAACCAAAAGGAATAATGTATGTAGTACATGGGTGAACTAAATTAGATATTCTAGGCAAATGTATGCGACACTACGGTATGCCCAACAAAAACTACATCCCCAGCGAGGATCTATCTTTGTAAAACAATATGCCTTATTCACTTATGGGGATGTGCGATGTGGTAGCAAACAGCCTGTAACCATTCAAAAAAATTTCATTTATGGTAAAAACATAAAAAAATGTAGTTCTATAAGTATGGAAGACCTGAAAACGGTACTTTGGTTCATGTGTTACGATGAATTGGTGATAAATGCTTTTTTTTGGAGATGTCTATGGGTATACACTACTGGAAGCCTACACCTACACAACACTAACCAATTATCCCTCTACGTACAATGCCCACATACACTTCCACACGACTTCAGTCCACTCCTTCCTATCTCGTGCCTTACACACATAGCACTATACACTAATGTTACTTTTTCCTAAAAAAAAACTAAACCATTTATACACTTCTATATGCATTCTATACATTTAACTTTGTACATTCTTTCCCATACCTACCTTTAATCTTGCATCAATGAATAGTTTGTTTTTACCAGTAATGAACAAAACATTGTGATTTTTTCTAGATAATCTTCCTATATCATTAATGATGTATTTAAGTGCAAGTCGTGCAGTTACAAATTAGTGTCCACATTCACCCACATGACACTCTTTTTCTGCACACCCCCTCATACACTTCCCACATTCAGTGTGACTCCAATGCTCTTCCCACCTCCCATAATCCTCTGACTGGAGAACACAATGTTGCACACTATTGTACAAATTTATACTTGCAAGACGATAATTTGTGTGCAACCGTTTAACATGCACTACCCACTCAAATATTTAGCCACCAATCCCTCCTCCAGCGCAACTGTAGCCTCTTCCTATAGAATGTTGTACACTAATGTACAGCTTCACCTATACCACATTAAAAAAATCACAGCTCTTTTTACACCCTCCACATGCACTTTCACTCAAACCCACCCCTTCATCTTCCACAATTTTCTGTCCTCATCCATGCAATTTTGTACACTACTTTACATCTTCATGTAGAACTAGCTCATCTCAACCTGCACTTCCACATTTACCTCCCACTTATTGTTTAAGCCCACACCTTCCCTTTCCCAGCTAATCCTAACCTTATCTGAAACACATCATACACTAGTACATACTTTTATCTACAACACACGTGTTCATCCCTATTGATACACTCCATACATGCACTTTCACCCAATAACCCTTCTCCTTTTATCCTCTTTTGAGTCAACCCATTCAATCCAATACACAAGTATACATCTTCACTCACAAAATTCTTGAACATTCATGTACCATCTTTTGCACTCCCCAAATACACTTTCACCCCACGCCCTCCCTTTCATGTGCATGCAATCCGCCCATGTCCAACAAATCACACATAACAAGGTGAAAAAATCCATAATTTCTTTCAACCTTCATATAACACAACATCCCTTTGTACACAATTATTTCTTATAGTGTATGTTTTACTATGTGTACAGGAACACTAGAGTAAACCTTGACCTACACCACCCTTATTGTTTTGTTAATCTCTCTATTCACTCCCCACATGATCTTTCAATCATCACCCTCTCTCTCCCCCTTCCTACATCACAACAAATAAACCTCAAACACATCAATAAAGCCATTACACATAAGTGTACATCTACACATACAATTGATATACCTCTACCTTTGCTCCCCAGTTACCACTCCCACCCACCCCAAGCCCTCCTCCACTCACTCAACCATCTCCAACCTACCTCAAACACATCATTCAAACCAATGCACACAAGTATAACTTTCTAACTATCCATACAACCAGTCAAACACCACCACACAAACACTTTCCTCCCTTCCCCCCACCTTAAAACCACTCACCAAATCATTCAAAACCATTATGCATAAGTATGTACATGTATACATGTACATCTCCACGTACACTCCCTACATGCAGTTTCCACCCGCACCCCCCTTTCCCCCTCTCTTGTCCAACCACCACCAGATAATCTCAAACACATCACTCAAAGAAATACACACAAGTACAGATTTCTGTGCACAACCCATATACTCAAACAGGCACTTCCACTTACACATTCTATCCCCTTCCACTCCCCCCTCCCCCCCATCCAGTGACCACCAAAAAACCTCAGGATCATAACTCAAACCAACATAAAAACTACACATTTATGTACACAACCCAACCACCCAGCCCTACACCTCCCTTTATCCTCCCCACAAACACTTTCCACCCCTTCCCCCTCCACCCAACCACCACTGACCACATCACTCAAACCAACATACACAGTTTATCTCTGCACACAACCCAATTATCCAGCCATTCAACTCCATTTACAATCACCACTTACAATTTAAGCCCTCCCCCTCCTCCCTTTGCCCAACCACCTCTGGTCAGATCGCTAGCATTAACATACTTAGGAGAACATTGCATGGAAGCTTCCTAATGAACCAGAAAACAACATACACAGAGATGGTATTCACCTAGTGCATAATAATCCTCTGATCAACTCTACCTCTCACACCATCACCTCCCTTATCATAAAGGTGGGTTACTTCAGTGAGACACATCTCAAGGGCATGCTCCTCAATACAATTGCTTTCCGACAGGTGCTCGCTGGGACGTGGTACCAGAAAGCTGATGCCAACACAAGAGCAGTTGGGCGACGTGTAGTGTTAGGAAGGTGGTCCATAGTAAGTGGGTCCCATAGGAGGCAAAACCCAGTCCCAGCTGGGAATGTGACAAGGGGATGAAGATGTGGAGTTGTGTTTGGGGAAGGGAGCAGTTGTAGTGGAGGAGGTGGACTGTGTGGTGACTGAGGTGTTGACAACTGCTGTGGGAGAGGAGGTGACACCTCTGCGGGCTCAGTGAGCTCGCATAGCCAATGTCAGGTGAACCTTGCACGAGGAGCCTTGCACTTGGGAGCAGATTGTCCTGTGGCCCCACAGTTCAAGCAGGTGAATGCTAGTGGGATGTGTGTGCTGCCTGTACCTCGTCCCCCTTGTCCACGACCTTTAGCCAGTCCTCAGCTGTTGCCACCAATACCACGGCCCACCCTTGTGTAGGGTGTGCCGCATCTGCAGAGGTGGTGGATATGGCAGCTACGGTAGAGGATGTGGTTCAGGATGCAAATTAAGATGCGGTGACAGATGCCACAACGGTGTGGTGGAGATAATTTTTTGGGAGATTGTTCCACCACTTGGTGAGACGTCCCCCTGTGAACTCATAGAGGGATCCGATGCTCATGATAACTCATGAGTTGGGTAGAACCAGCTCAGCAGCAAGAAGCTCAAGCTCAGTACGAGGAACATGCAAGTATGGGCCAGACATCTCAGGGATTAGGAGAACCAGAGAGTTGGCCTGACAGAGCCTTGTTGAGATCACGCAGTAGGCATAGACTACGGGTCCAATACGCATCAGCAGGCTGATCCGTCCTCGTGCACAATTGGTTAAATTAGACGGTGGGGACGCTCTGGAAGGCATGACCTATGATGGTTTTGTGACAGTGGATGAGAGCATATGCGCCAACGGGATCGGCAGGAGTATGACGTACTGTGTCGGCATCGTAGGTGCCAATGTCATCTAGGAGGTCATCACATCCCACAATGATCAAGGCACGCACGGCATGTGCAGATTCAGACAGAGAGGGTATGAATGGAGGTGAGGCAGTAGGATCTGCAGGGGATTAAGACTCTCTTAGGAGTCACTCTGGTCACAGGAGCTGAATCGTGTTCCTCATCAGGAGAAGGAGTTGGAAATGAAGTGAGGTGGTGATGTCTCAAAGTCCTTTTGCCGCTGTGGCAGCTGTGAAGGAGTGAGATTCTAGCCATGAGGAGGCACCATATGGTTTCTGGCTGTCCCTACTACAGCAGTGGACCTAGAGTTAGAAGCAATCCCAATAGCATCCCCAATAGCCTCAATGCCACCAACATTCATAGAGTCCCGAGCACCCGCTACACCCACAACTCTGGCAAAAGCGGGAATGGAGCATAGTCACTCCATTACAATGTGTGCTGCAGAAATTTCCATGTCAGCCTTGGCATCAGCTTTACACTGAAGTTCTTTCTCAAGCCGGCGTCGATCAGCCTCTGCTTCATGCAAAGTTGCCTGTAGGGCTTTAACAGTTTCTGTGTTTTGAGGCATGATGCGTATAGTTGTCTGCAAGAGACAAGAAAGTGAGGAGAGGGGCAATGTGTCCATGCAAAATGAGAATCTCACCATTCTAATATGGAGGAAGAAGGGAGATGAGCAGTGTGACAATGGCTGCCACAGATGAGGCACGTACAGAACCCCATACAGTGACGACCACCAAAAGGCACAGCAGTCCATTTACTGTGGCACCAGTAACAGCTGCGGTGGCAGGTGCGATCAGCATGCTAGTCCTAGTGTATTCCTTGGACTAGCGTGTAATAGAAGCCAATTCTGCAAGAATTTTGTGCGTTTGCTCAAAGCTAAGTCTCTCATATTGTATGATGAGCAAAACCTGCTCATGGCTGATCTTAAAAGACATGACATCCATGCACAAAATCTTGTGCATGTGCTCAAAGCCAATTCTAAAGTGCCAGGTGTGATGCACGGCCGGTCGAAACATCCATCCTGCTTCTTCTCAGCCTAGGTATGGCCTGCGGGTTCATGCATATTAGCTGTACATACTAGGAAATACAAAGCCAAAAAACAGACCATGAAAAAGGAAATAGAAAAAAAAGGAGAAAAAATGAAAGCAAGTCTTACCTCGTCCGTGAAGTGACTCATCCTTGGTCCTGTAAATGTCCTCCAAATACTTTATCTTTTTCATGGTAGAGGATGTCGTATGACACTTTCTCACCCATTGCATTCTACATGATTTTCTGCAATGCATTAAGCATCTGTTGCAGGATCTTGCATCACTGTCTGCTGAATATGATGTGCCACAAAGTGTGTGGTCATCACTGGGTTCCAGCGGGCTATTCTGGGGTGACACAGGTGTCCATCGACGCATAAGATGATGTTGACAAAGCCAGACCTCTTGCCGTAGCGGGCATGCATAATCCATGGGCAGTCTTTTGTCTTGAACACACGGGAAGAGCCATCCGGTTGTGGACAGTGTACTCCTCAACAGCCTCATGGCACGCCCGCAAGCTGGTGAATGTCACGTCGCCAGGAATTTCAGAACACAGTTCCTTCACCCTCTTTGCAACTGTGTCCTTCTTCTCTGCCTTCTTCTGCTTCTTCTCTGGAGGCTTCTGCGTGTCCTCATCGGAACCTGAAAAAATAAAGGAAGAAGATTTGCACCATGAATACAGGCGTCTGTTGAAAGGTCAGAAGGATATGTAAGGAGAAGATGGAACTAGGGACGCATCCTTGTTGGGTTGAACATGTTCGGGCTCATCCTGAGAGGTGCAACACTGGGTGCGACATAACCTGCTTCGTTCCTATTCTCGTACTGCAAGGATGGATCCACTCTCTTCGAATTCGTCTTCATCGTCAACAATCCACACGACTGGTGCACCTAATCTAAGACAAGGTGCAGCATTCAGTTCCATGTGTACGACCATGCTGAGGCGTGAAGGGAATACAAGCAATCACATGGAAGAAACATGTATGTAAACTACCTCTTTTGTGCAAGATGCACCCGTTGAGGCTGGTAAATCAACATCCATGCACAGCGAATGCTGCCAAAACTGTGCGAGGGAGGATTTCGATGCAACATTGGAATGCAGTCAATGCCACACTGACAGGTACATGCGGACCTCTCCACCGAGGCCGCAAGCCAGACATGAAAATGAGACATTCTTGCATTGCATGGTGAAATTGTACAGGATTTGTACCGCCTGTTTTCCAAGCTTTCCAATGCATCCAAGCACACCAATGTTGGAGCAGCAGAACCTGTGCTACGACTGGCAAAGTTACCCTTGGTTGATTTGTCCATCATCCCCTGCACGCTAAGCAATGGGAGGTGCTTCAACAAAAAACCTTCATAGCGTTTTTCCTCGCATGCACGTCAAGGAGAAGCCCTCCCTAGTTAAGGAGGTCTCCTTGGTTGCTTCCTTCATGGCCTTGATACATTTTATGTTGATTTGAATCGAGATCGGATGATTATGGAGTATCCCGTAACCCATGATGCATACCGGATTCCACTCGTCCTACACCCAAACATTGGACAAGGCTAATTCTCTCAATTCTGACTCAAATCAAGCGATTCAAATATCCATGGGTTCCATTGATTGCATGCCCCCACTTTTTTGGATTAAATGTACAGTGCCCCAAGCCTGAGCTTCTAATGAACCGTGTCCCCAGTTTGAAACTTTGTGTAGGATTCCACGACTTTGTGGTTTAATGACAGACTGCCATCAGTTGGCTGAATTTTTGTACACAGTACAATAATATGGAAACATGCCCCCACTATTCACTCATTTTCCCTACCTGTTTGGAACAAAACCAAATAGGACTCATCTCTTGCAATCGAGTGATGATTCTTCTTTTCTTCCTTTTCTTTCTTTTAAATGCAGACTGTGTAGTTTTCAATGATAATTGCACCTAAACTTGCCACCAAATTTGGAGCTCAATGTTTCACTCTTGCACGGATACCTCTGAGGCCCCGCTACCAAAATCCCAAAGGTGCCCGCGAAAAGACAAAAACTACAACAACTCAATTCGGGAGGAGTCTAGTTATAGTTGCCATGTAAAAATGGGGGGTTTGTGTGTCACAAGAAAACAAACAGACAAGATGTTTTCACTCCATCACAATGAAACAAAAACACCACTTTTGCTTTTTCTAGGACTCAAAAACTCACTCATTTTGTAAAACCCAATTCAAATCCCAACATCCCAAATTACATGCGTGGGATTGGGGTTCTACTTTTACGCAAGCACCTGTTGGGCCCCAGGATGGCAAGGCCGAGTAATTACCGTTCCAAGGCATGGGGATTTCTGGACCCCCCCCGTGCAATCGTACCACAAACCACACCAAGATCAGTAACAAAACCATCACAGTAGAGGTTTGTTTGTGCCCATCCAAGACATCCCGTTGGACTGTCAGACTGTCTGACGGTAGGGTCTGCAAAGGTGGCATTCTGTGAGCCGAACAATGCTGTTTGGCTTGCAGAATGCTAGCAAATAGACATAGTTTTGACATCCAAAACAAGACTGTTTGGATGACCTTTCGATGGAAAACTGGGAACAGAACACAACGGACAGGTATGGACAATGGAAGAAAAAAAACATGTACACAATCGTATAGCTCTCCTGAACAAACCAAAGATAAATGCCTTCCAAGTGTTTCTTATTCTCCAACACAAGACCACGTACGTCAAGATAACCACTCATTGATACATCCTATGTACTAAATAATAATGATATTGATAACATGAGATTTTTGACATAATATTACAAAGTCACCCCCAAATCACCCATCGCAACTGCTAACCGGGGTCAGGATACATATAAATTCCTTGACCAAGGACATAGTTCATTTCATTTCTAGTGTTGTGGTGTAGTGCGCGGACAATTTTAATGGTTGAAAATGGCCGTTAAAGATTTATCGTGTACTTCGGGTATCAAGGCTCATTTTTGGAGGAGCCAAAGGCCGTGAAAATGTACATGGACTACATTCTAGCTCAACTCTAGCCCAGAAAAATGACCCTTGGCCAGATTTGATGCGAATGGAGTGCCGCGAAGGAAACTCCATTGCTTTACTCCTCCTCCACTCCTAGAATGTCGCTAGGGTATTGTTTTTAGCATGGCAATGCCACGAGGAATGAGTAGGATTAGGTCGCATGTTTACAAAAATGTCCTATGACGACAATGTCCATATGTGGTGCGGTTTGTCTCAGTCAAAATGGCTGAAGTGACCATTCGCCTACCCTCCTTAGACTACACTTTCTGAGGGATTATGATTTGGGTTGAGAAGTTAGCTGCAAAACAGCCAACGGCTGTTATATTGGCATAAGAACCAGAGCTTCCACGAGGGGGGAAGAATGTGTGTATGTGTGTCAGAAACACTCAGATGCCGGATGTCGTCCATGGCACCGGCGGCGCCAAGGGGGGCCGGTAAGGGGAGAGTTCTCCCTTCCTTGTCAATGGTGTCGGCTGCGCCAAAGGGGGCGGGTGAGGAGAGAGAGTATCTCCTCCCCCCCTCATCCATGGCGTCGACAATGCCAAGGGGGGGCTGGTGAGGGGACAGCACCCCCCTGCCCCCCTTGTCCATGGTGTTGACGGTGCCAAGGGGGACTGGTGAGGGGAGATTTTCCTCCCCTCCCCTCATCAATGGTGCCGGCGGCGCCAAGGGGCAGATAAGGGGAGAGTCTCCTCCCTCCCCGTCTTATCCATGGTGCCGGCGGCGCCAAGGGGGACGGACGAGGGGAGAGTCTCCTCCTTCCTTTGTCCCTGGCATGAACGGCGCAAAGGGGGAGGTGAGAGGAGAGTCCCCCCACTTCCTCCCTCCTTCCCAGGGCATCTTCTGTGCCATAGGGGCTCACAGGGGAGCTGTTACCACCGCTAGATCATGGCAGTAGGAGACAAAAAGGAGGGGAGGAAGGTTCCGCCCTCCGTCCGGGTCTGTCGGTGGAGATGGCCCTCCCGGACGCGTTTAGCAGTCATCACCATTTTTCAACCACTATGAATGTTCACAAGCGGCGCAGTTGGGCTACTGAATCATTCACCTTGGAAGGACACTAGTTCCAGTCTTGGAATTCTTTCCCCAGGCCTGATGGCTGGCCCATGGAAATGGAGATAACATTTCTTTTGAACCCAGTTTTGACCGCCGTAAAAACCAGCATGTAGCCTAGTCTGAGCTCAACAATTGAGGCGTTTTCAATTACTTCCCTATAACATTTTCCTATACATGAAAAAGGGAAAAACGGATCGTTTTCCCCCACCAACACCACGTGACACTTGGAAGATTCCAAGCATCAAATGGAAAAAGTGGACACTTGATATGCCAAAATTATTCTCCATCTTTTTAAAATTTCAAGTTGAGGAAGTCTTTGTTGACTGTTTCAAAATAAAGCTCCAAATGGAGACGACTTTTGTGGTCGAACCCAAGTGTGTGATCAAGTTGACCATGGGTTTTGACAAAAAAAATATAAAATCTCTGGTTGAGCTCTTTAAATAAATCAAGATTCCTGGTTGTCCTTTTGCTGCCCATTCCAAACTACAAAAAGGAGAAAAATCGACACTTTTCTGTGTCCTGAACAGAATCCACCTCAAAACGCTTCAATGCAAAAAATATAGCACCGACAGTGCCAAAACTTTTGTGGATTTACCTGAAATTTTAGGGTAGTTTGTGAGAAAACCCGGAGGGGTTTATTCTAAAAATCCAAGATATGGCTCAATGCAGGTTGTACATGCTCGAAACAATCATGTTTGTGCAAAATGACAAGTTTACTGTGCACCATGTTGCAAAATCACAATGATGACGGGCATCGAGATGAATTCTCAATGAAAGAAAAAAAAACCACCTTGCGTGGTACGACCACTCAATGACTCATCAACTTACGGCAACAATGAAAAACATACAGAATCCAGAAAAACAAGTGTTAATTGCACGGTTATGCAGGCGTCGGCCATGCCGTTGACGTAAATGCCAATTGAAACAAAACAACAGCACGTGTGCTAGTTGCAGAAAATTTTTCGGTGTCAAACACACCACTAAAAAAGTACCCGTTGCAGTTTAGTCACGGATGTTAAAGTCATTCATGATGTTAGTGCCAAATGCACTGCTTATGGTCTACATAGACATGACAAAATCAAATGATTGTGTATCCACATGGGTGTCAATTGCACCAAGGATGCTGGGTAAATCATACGTGCTTGGATTTTGACAAAAACAAGAAGGTGAGTGCCGATCACACACAACACACATGATGGTACAAATCCATGCATGAAGGTCGATCAAATTGACCAATGCCAGTTGCACTTGGAACATGACCGACATGGAAAATGCAATTGTACCATTCACGCAAGTGCCGAACACACAACTACCATGAGTGTTGAATACATGGCTAACGAGTGCATTGGATAGAATGTTGATACGCGTGCCGAATGCAGCATTGTCATGAACACCAATTGCACGATTGAAAAAAACCATGTGTTGCACCTTTGTCGTGGGTGCCGAATGCACCACTGATGCGAGTGCCGAACACCCAATGGCTGTGAATGTTGGTTGGACTAGTCATATGATTGTCGATGGTACAACACATGTAACAAGATGCTGATTGGACTGATAACATGGATGTTGGTTGCATCCCATTGCATCAACTAGCAAGTACTAGCCAACTCTTTACCAAGTCATGCTAGCTTGCGATACACAACCGAATGAAAGCATACGATCTATGCGTGGAGTGTTCTATGAGAAAACACGTCAAATGATTCATTCAAAGTGCAGGAAATAATCCATCTAACGTTAGCAAGGCATCCGGACAAAGTCAACGATGGTCATAATGTCGAATTTTTCAAACAAAGAACCGACAGGCATGTATACAAACAATCACAGACGGTTGTGGTGATGAGATGTATGTCCAAACAACGTAACAAACACAAAACAGTTTGAGTCGTCACCAACTGTGACGGCCATTCAAAGTGAAAATGTTTGACAGAATAATCACATGTGACAAGGAAGATTTCCTCGAAGTTGGACCATGCTCAAGGTGGATGAACTCATCCGCACCCATGATTGGAACGCACTTCAAAAGCCGAGTCGGTTGAGCATCAGTTCCACAATATACACGGCTTGCATGACCAATAGAGGTTAATTTACATGCTCAAGAGTTGGAGAAAACCCCCTCTTTTAATTGATGAAGGCATGCAATTCATACAATTGTACTTTAGCCACATGAATTGGGTACACGACATGCATGGAAAACGTGCACAACATACACAAACTTTATCCACTAACTGTTGGTGCATCGATCACGACACCGAATCATGGATAAGTTGGACGGACAAAAAATCACAATCTTTTTTGTGAAATTTAATCAAGCTGACAATGTTAGCCGATGTTTTGGATAAAAATGGCGACACAATTTCATGAAACAAGCAGTTAAGTGCGTGCATGAAGTTTTCTACAACCGTCGCACATCCCATTGCATTACAATGTTCAAAGGTAAATGTGATTGTTGTATGACTAAGCCCATGTCATGACTATGTCATCATATGCTGAACGGAATTGGTGTGTTGGCACATCAATTTTATTCCTAGAGGAGTGACATCATGCTACCTGCACACAAGGTAAACTAGATGCATTGCTACCTCTCGGAGGTTCTATGCATAATTAGTCATGGCCAATACAACCATCTGTCTGCGATTGAACGTGTCAAGGATGATAAACTTCAATGATTTTTCAATGGCAAAACCATAGACAACACAGAACTCGGTGAATAATGGATCAAATTGTGGTACCTGACTAGTACCGACGATGAAAAGGTACATGAGTGTATTCATAACCTTGTTCAAAAGACAAGGATAATTGCCTGTGGGGGTTTTAGATTCACTAGAGAGGGGTGGAGACTCTTCTATGGGTCCTTAAGAATTTAAGACACCACAGTGCAGTGGACAAAGACCAAAAGAGTCACTTTTTGTGTATGATGAGATCGGCCAATAATCGACGTGCAGCAGTGGCCTTCTGTAACATGGGACAGCTTGACCGCCCCCGGCTTTGAAGAGACAACCGCGCGTATGTGCCACACGCAACCACGTCTGACAGCCTCCACGTAGCGTACGTCAATCCGTCCTGGCTCGCTGCGCACTCACTGTAGCCCAAAGCGGTTGGCTACAGTGTAGTCTTCGATGGCCGCCGTGCAGGCAGCCATGTTGCGGAATTCTTTGCCCTCCACAAGGTTGTCACCATAAGCCTTTCTTTTCTTTGTCGTAGAATCGGGGGATCTGTCTGACGTTGCTGCAAAAATGAGAGGACAGGGAGTTCGCGCAGCATATTCTCTCGAAGTTAGTGGACCGGCATGACAGTCAAAGATGTACTCATCACAAGTATGAAGAACGCACAATGGCAAGAGCAGATTTTCATGACAGCATGACAGTCAAAGAAGTACAAAACGGGACACACAAATTACCAGTGGAGCCACTAGGACATAGTACACGGTGCCTTGCCCACGACTGTGTGTATGGTGGAGCCTCGGTCTGCTCCAAGGAGCGTGGCTCCATCCGGAACAACCGCGTGGTCTCCGCAGCTTCTCCTTCCATATTTCTTTCCTTGTCCTCATAATCCTGATTTCTGTTCAGTCAGAAGAAGAGTTCTTCCTCGGCACCTGATGCATGGTAGAAAACGTGGTGTGCCGGACTCTGAGGCTGAGCTGGAGGAGGCGCTGGAGGAACACCATGGTTGGCAGGGCAATAGGCGCGTTGCTGACATGGTGGTGCAGCGGGTCGTGCTGCAGGTCGGGCAGCGGGTCGTGCCGCAGGTCGGGCAGCGGGGGGTGCAGCGGGTCGTGCCGCAGGTCGGGAAGCAGGTGGTGCAGCGGGTCGTGCAGTGGGATGTGCAGCGGTTGCTGCAACTGGATGCAAGTCCTACTTCTACGAGCACCCCAAACTCAGAAACAAAATCGAGCGGTTGCTGATCCGCGTGCGTGAAGCCGGCACACCCCTATCCTGCATCACAGTTTACCAGAAGGTTCAGACAATATTGAAAGAGCGCGGCGTGTAAATGATCGACGGAAAGGATGTCAAGCAACTCATTTGTCACAGTTGGTGCTGCAAGTTTGTCGTGGATGAACTCGCGTGGTCATGGCGGTGCAGTACGAATGCCGCGCAGAAGCTTCCGGATGACTAGGAGCAACACGCCAAATCCATGTTCAAGCGGACAGCATTTCTCATTCTCGTGAACCGCATCCATGACTCCTTTTTCGTAAATGCGGATTACACCAGTGTGCAACTCGTCCCGGTGCCAAGGTACACCTACACTCCTAAGGGGTCGTTGGAGGTGAGGGTGTGCGGCAAAGAAGACAAAAGGCAGGTCATCGTCATCATCGATTCTTCTCTCAACGGCGAGACACTACCGCTGTAAGAGATTTGGACCAGTAAAACCAAAACGTGCCATCCTCGAGGCGAGAAAAGCCACTACATATCGCACAACCTCAGATGGCACTTCACTCACACGCCCAAATATTGGGCGAGTGTGGAAGCCACTAAGGAGTGGTTAAACATGATTCTAGAACCATACTTCATAACAAAAGTGCAAGCATCAACGCCTCTTGCCAGAGCATGCAGAAATTGTGCTGATTCTTAATGCGCGTCAACTAAAATGCCACCAAGTCCTTCTGGTCATGGGTTGCAGAACGGTTCCCGTGGGTTGTGCTGCTGAACATCCCCGCGGGGTGCACATCAAAGTTGTAGCCGGCGGACATGGGCCTGCAGCCTCTGTTCAAAGCAAAAGTGTCCACTGCGTACAGCTCATGGGTGGGATAGTTCCTGCCAAAGAGTGCCAACATCAACCTCGGCATGTGCCACATTAAGGACACCGCCATCGGCTGGATGATTTGTGGGTGAGGGTACCTTCGCACAAACAACCAACTCGTCCACAATGCGTGGGCTGCAAATGGCGTTACCAAGGGCTATGAAACTTTCTTTGCGTCCGTAGTGGCTGCGGACTACTTGACATTCATGTCCCAGCCATTGAGCAACGAAATCCTCATGAGGATTTCGTTGCTCGATGTGAATCTGCCATGGTACTAGTCTATTTCTTGTGTCAGTACATCTATCTCTCTCCCTCTCTCTCTCTCTCTCTCTCTCTCTCTCTCTATCCCTCTTGCTCTCTCATTCGCTTTGACTCACGATCTCACAACTTGTCCACTAGCACACCGAATCCATGTGTACACTCATGTAACGCAAGTAACGATGAAAACCACCGAACGAATTCTGTAGACATGAGCAAATCCCAAAAAGAAACCGGTTATGTGCAACACATAGGTTATCCAAGTTCTAAACAAGCACAATGACTTGCCACAAGTTAATAAAACATTTTTGCTTTTAGCAGAACAAACTTTCAACTTGTAGCCAAATGAATGAATTCGTCGCCCGTCAATAATTCTTCAGCAACAACATCAAATATCAGTAGGGTATTTGTTGTCTCTAGGGGCATAAGATTTGGATGCAACCTAGACCCTGACGTGATCTTAACTATGTCGTAGTTGGTTTGTAGAAATCTATGAGATCATTGTAGTACTCTAGAACTCCAACCGTGGAAAAGGAGCATCACCCATTTTCTTTGAAATGAAAATTTTCATAGAACTGTGGATGAACTCATGTTACCTTACCGACATTAGTTGGCACAATTTTGTCTACCAATATCCATGACATGTTTGATCATCGACTGATGATAGACTGAAGGTGTCGGCTTCAAATTTGTTCACTTTTGATATTTTCAGGCAACAGCAGGAGGAGGAGCTGCTCCAGCTGAGAGAGATGAAGGGGCAGGGCAAGAAGAAGGGGCAGCAACAGACGAAAGTGAGGCATTGGACTACGACCCTGAGGCGGACCCCAGGGGTTCCTCGACGGACAGCTGCAGATGACTTCGACGACAAAATACCTGACAGTTGCAGTGAGGACTCCTTGGGGTATGCGGCGGAGCCACAGACCAGACTGCTGACACAGGAAGAACGCAATGCTGAAGGTACCAGACTGATGGAGGAGCATGGTAGACTGGAGGAACATGGAGAGGGTGACGTAGGAGAAGAGGCGGAAGAAGACGATGCGAATGATGAGGCAGAGGAAGATGCCCGGAGCCACAAAATAAGAGGCATGGATGCGCTTGGGATTTAAGGTGAGAGTTTCCAATAGTATTGTGTGTGTTTTGTCGTACAATTGTTCAATTCATGGACACACCAACATCCATTTGTTAACAACATTTCCATGACACTGTGCAGGCGTACAGGGGACCATTCCATGACCGCATCTCCAAGTATGGAAGCAAGTACAAGCCCTGAGTTGACGGTGTGCTCCGCATGGGTATTTGGCGGCTAGAGTTTGTGTTTGACATGGTAGTGTGCTTGTGTTAGGCGTGGGTGTGATTTCTAGGCCTGTGGTTCCTTTGAATAATGTCCCCACAATTGCTTTGAATAAACTACCTCAGTCCATGTTCTTGCAATTGTGAAAATGGAAGTGCACTTGTGCGTGAAGCTAAATTTGTTGCATTAGAATACCAATGAATACATGTCATTTTATCTAGTGTCACAGTCGTACCCCATGTGTCCTTGAAATGCATAGAAGCAGGGATCAAAGTCATTTGTACTTCTCTCCAAATTTTCCACTCTTTGTAAATGGAGTGCTCGCTTTTCCCAACGGCACTAACTATGGTGACTTCATTTCTATGTGGAGCTGGGACATGTTGTTTGCTGTCGAGGTTGCACACTGAATGGAGGCGTTTAGAGGTCAGGCTGTACTATAGCACGTGCCCTGAACCCTTTGACATGGGTGCTCTATCGGACTACACTCCAGAAGACGTCTTCTATGATGCTGTTGAAGACCTTGACAACGGGACGGTCATTGATCCTGTTCGTGTACAGGCTTCTGGCAGTACTGTGCACTTGTGTTCCATGTGCAACATCATTGGGTGGATCCACACACTACCCCCACAAGTGCAGCGGTGGATAGTGAACGGCAAACCTGGTCCTTTCGAGTAATGTGCCCTCTACATGAAGTGGTCTTCCTAACGTGATCCGAACCTTTGGTTCATTCCGTGAATGAATGGTGGAAGGCCGTTGTTACTCTATTTGACAATGATTTTCTTTGTTTCGTATTTTGCAGCACAAATTGCATGAATATGTAAGGTATTTGTCATATGCGTTGAGAAAGAGGGTCTGAAAATTACAAGAATACCCTGTACTTGAGGTACAAAATTTCATGACAAGATAACACATGTACCCGGTCCTACACCGCCCGAAGTGGTCATAGTCTTGCACACCATAAGGGATCTGAATGGACCCATGGCTGCCAGTGTGGTGGGCACCAGATAGGTTGGCAATGTGGCAGCTTCGCACACATGATGTTGCACATGTGGCAGCTTCTACCATTACTGTATTTGACAATGATCCACTATGTTTTGGGTTCTGCAGCACACATTGCATGAATATGTGAGGTATCTGTCATATGCGTTTAAAAATAGGGTCTGAAAAACATGAGAATACCCTGTACTTTAGGGAAAAAATTTCATGACAATATAACACATGTACCCGGTCCTACACCGCCCGAAGTGGTCACAGTCTTGCGCACCATAAGGGATCTGCATGGACCCATGGCTGCCAGTGTGGTGGGCACCAGATAGGATGGCAATGTGGCAGCTTCACACACATGATGTGGCACATGTGGCAGCTTCTATCGTTAGTCTATTTGACAATGATCCACTGTGTTTCGTATTCTGCAGCACACATTGCATGAATATGTGAGGTATCTGTCATATGCGTTTAAGAAGAGGGTCTGAAAAACATGAGAATACCCTGTACATTAGGTACAAAATTTCATGACAAAATAACACATGTACCCGGTTCTACACCGCCCGAAGTGGTCACAGTCTTGCGCACCATAAGGGATCTGCATGGACCCATGGCTGGCAGTGTGGTGGGCACCAGATAGGACGGCAATGTGGCTGTTTCACACACATGATGTGGCACATGTCAAATGGATCACTTGGAGGGGGGCCCAAGCACTTCGACTCCTAGAGGCTCTTGATGTTTTTCCACGCGACCCATGCATCAAACTGGTCCATACGGGGTCGTGGAGGAAGGAGTTCTCCCCGTGGACCGAATAGAAGGGCATCCGGTCCTCCATCCCACAACTGGAGCGTCGGCATCGAACGACCTCGCAGCTTCAGCGGATCCAAAGGAGACATGTTTCCACGTGAAAAAAGTGCTAGTGCAGGAGAAGTAAAACACGCAAGTGGTAATGTATAAAGTTGACAAGGAGCCGTGGTTCAGCATTGAAACGCGTCTAGTACAGTGTTTGTCCTGTCAAAAGTTTCCCAATCTACAATCTCACACACGACAGTGGGTCTGGATGGACCCATGGCTGCCAGTGAGGCGGGCACCATGCAGGACGGAGATGTTGCGGTTTGAAGCCCATGAGACAGCACATGTTGTATGGGTCAGCAGGACAAGGGCCGAGTCCATTTGAGTCCCACATGCACTTGATGTTAACCCACCCGAACCACACATCATACAGTTCCATGTGGCAGGCATCGTCGACAACTCCCGCCCATTTCTCCAGCGGCGGCAATGGAAGACCCTTTAGCAACAAGTGGTGCGAGGACGCCATGGCCGGCTTGTAAAATTAACGTCGTGAACGACAAGTTGCCAATGCCATGAAATTACCTCATGAACTCCTTTTATGAGCTCGGTTCGCGCAACAGTTGGCCTTCCGCACCCTTTCCACCACGTCACATCAAAATGGGTCGTTGTCGTCGGCAAGTTGGCAGTTGGCGTACTGCCTTGTTAGCGAGGCTAACAAGGATCTCCTCGGCTGTCACTAGCGGCTTAATGTCCTTCATCGGCAAGATCTCCGATGACACGTGTGTAATGAGTCTACGCATGCATAGCATTCATTCATGGAAATGGTGCACAAATGTAGAACGATATGCGTCAAACCTACGTCCGAGAGAATATGGTTTGTGCACAATATTTCTCCCACAAGATGCATCTTTTGCACCTCCTCCGGAGGTTTGGCGTTGTACGTGCGCTTGGGCACAAGGGTTCCACTCCATTACTATTCACGTCTGAGCGAATAGTGCATTGGCTACAGACCTGTCATTTTCTCTCGATTCACGGATGAGTATTATTTTTTACCACGTGGGCGGATGGTTGCTTTCTCGCTCAGCGTTGATACCTACATTATTTCCTGCGGACCGTTGATACCTGAATTATTTTTCGCTCGATGACGGGCGAATGAGTTATATTGTTCCAAAATCTGGGTATATGGTGACCGAACCCTATTTTTTCATGTCGTTATGGTGGTATCTACACCATGATTATTTTTCAGATGACTTCAATGAGGATGATACCCTCTAAAGTGCCTTGGATAAGGTATATGAAAAATGCTCTATTGAGTGTAAGTACCACATGTACACAATAAAAGACATTAAAACAACACGATTTGTTGTGACTTGGCAAACATGATCTACTAATGGGCTCCAAAATGGAACCCTAATATGTGATTACATTAACGCAGAAAGATGTAGGAACCGGTTGTTCCGGGATCACCGGACGTTATTCGAAAGTGTACGATCACAACTTCATGGAATGAACATCCAAAAGTTCTCCCGCCGACTTGTACCGCATAGATTGTGACCATGGTACACCTGTTTGATGAAACTATGTTATGAACACTTTGTTTTTGGATGCAATCCACCATCGGTGAGATTGTTTTATCTCAGCAAACCTAGTTAAGAGCAAAGTGAATTAGATAAGGAAATAGGTAGTAGCCTATGGTACCCATGTGAGACAAAATTGAGGGGATGATGGTTCAGACAAAGATCATCTAGATCGTTGCATTGTTCTGTCTGATGACAGACTTTGGCGGTAGTTGCACATGCGAGACAACCAATGCCTCCTCCTTCATAGATAAGTGTAATTTTTGAAAGGAAAAACAAGTGCGCTCATCAACCATTCATTAGGACCTTGGTGCATCCCAACCCTAAGACATAGCTAGCATGTAATCTGCACGGGCTTGGTAAAGCTTGGTTTAGTTCAGCTAACCAACCCACGAGTGCTGAGAAACGTTTGGTAGACCTACTCATGGTCATGAACACATGGTTGCAAACTGAGAGGACTGATGTCTAGATACTGGATTGTACGTACGAACAATGTTGTTGGGAGATACCACCTTGGCAACAATCCCTCAGAAGAGATCATGTTCGAACAACATGGGAAGTGTTGTGTGGACCTGAAAAGTTTTTTCATGAGAGGCCTAGTTAATTGGTCATAGGGACGCTCCTTAAAAATGGGGAGGAGGCATCACCACAACATTTTGCTGAAAACGTACCACACAGAATGTGGAAAAATTCATCATATGAACCCTCGTCCAAACTGGGAAAACATTGTTGACAAGGCATGTCCCAAAAGGCATCGACTATTCCATTTATAAACATGTGTGATGTCTTCGGTGAAGATTAACCAACACTTGTGAAGAATATGTAAGGATTGTACATGTCTCATCTTGACAAGAGGCAAGGGATCGTGCGATTAACATTGGATATTCTACGCAAATCACCATAATCACATAAACCAGAAATGTGTGGTTGATTGTGCGTGAACATGACATAACCGTGTTACGAATGACAAGAGTTCACGCACGTGATCTGCTTTGCACTTCTCATTGCATGGCTTGGATCACAAAGTAGGCGATGATCAAACCTCCTTGAGCAAAGATGAACAGGGAAGGTTCAAAAAAAGGGGAAGAATGCAGCATACGGACCATTTTACGGTTGAAAACAGTCATTAAAGAGATACAGAGTACTTCGGGTACTTAAGGCTCATGTTTCGAGGAGCCAAAGCCCTGAAAATACATATGGGCTGGAGTCTTGTTTGACTCTAGCCCATGAAAAGAACCCTTGGCCATATTTGAGACGTAAGGAGTGACTCAATGGAGAATCCATCACCTCACTCCTCCACTCATACAACGTCGTTAGGGTCCTGTTTTGAGCGTGGCAATGCCACATGGAACGAGTAGAACTAGGTTGCATGATTGAAAAACACACTATGACAACTATGTCCATTTGTGGCGCGGTTTGTCCCATTCAAAATGGCTGAGGCGACCATTCGCCCAAACTCCTTGGTCTACACTTTCTGAGGACCTATGTTTTGGGTTCATAAGTTAGTCACAAAACAGCCCACGGCTGTTACACGTGGCATCCTATTATGAAAATTTCAAATCGGGGGCACGACTCATACCAAGTACAGAGTCATGTCATTCCTCTTAAATGTGGTGTAGACCAGGGGCATTTCACCAGTACGGCCAAGATCAATTTCGCATGAGAAATCCAAGAAATCCAAACCTCAACTTATAGCATGTGTTTGACCAATATGTCGTGCTTACAATCTATGGCACATTACTCATGGCAAGGGACACTCAATTCATTAACATAAAATCCTTCCTCTTGATCCCCCTCACATCTCTCGATGGCCCCCGCCTCTCTTGGCACTCGAGCCTCCATCCTCCAGAGAACCAAGAGCTAGAGAAAACCCTTATAGACAGAGAACACATGCTCTCAGTTAGTGGCGAAGTATCAAACGACACAGTCTTGCGTCCAACTCCGCGCAACCAGTATCTCAGCTCTTCCCCACTGCCTCTACCCTATCCTAGCTTGGTGTTCCATGATAGCGGTGAGAAGATGCGTGGAAGCTTCCTAGCGACACAGCCGCTGACTAGGCGTCAGTGCCTGGTCAGACGGTGACGACAGTCATAAGACATGCACACACCGACAAGGGTCTGGCTAGGAGACACAAGGCAAAGTGTCAGAATGCTTCAATAGCATTTTCAGAGAGAAATGACAAATGACAGGTCCATGGCATAAGTACCTACCGCGGCGCACGGTGGGTGTCGCATGCGGCAGTGCAAGATCTGTCCAAAAACAGGCCAAAGACCACTGTTTTAGTCGTAACTCTACGCAAACATGTCATAACGCTACGCCGTCTGAACCTACACATGCATAATCAAAAGCCAGACACTACGACTGGTCACATGCATGCATCCGGCATCAAGCGGTGGACACAAAATACAAAAACATGCAAATCGGGCCCACGGGCAGTCCACCGATGAACTCCTATGTGCTGCAGAAAAATTGCAGGAGGTCCCGGGTAGTGTCCAGAGCTCTAGAACAATCTTCAATCAGCTCCAGGATAGTAGTCCACCACTAGATGACGCACCGATGCCTCCAGGGTTTGCATCAGGGATCTACACGAGTATGGACATGGCCGACTGGTCACAGTAAACTGCAAAGGTCGACAGGAACTTCACAAATCACAACACTCCCCCATGACCCGATGGTACGCATGTCCATACACGTGCAGCACTGAGACACGTACAAAATCAAGTGCAACGACAAATGTGACACGGACACGGACACACCCCACAATCAACCACTCTTAGGCAAGGGACAAAGTCTACCAGAACGAATGGCCACCAGGAACTTTCCGCGTGCTAGTGCCTTTGTCAAGAAGTCAGCACGCTGCATGTCAGTGCCAACCCAAATGAAGGAGATCACGTGTCTCTCCACCAGATCACGCACAAAGTGGTGCTCAACTGCAATGTGCTTCAAGCGAGCATGAAAGATACTAGAGTTCTTCGCAATGGCAAGAGCAGTCAGGTTGTTGCAGCGAAGCACGATAGCGGGTACTGACTGGCCAAGCTCATGGAACAGGCGCTGTAGGCATACCGCCTTAGCAGCCCCTGCACCCAGAGCAACATAATCTGCCTTTGATGATCTACGTGCAATGCAGCCCTGCTTCCCGCCGCACCAGGACACAACGGTCCCACCAAGCAGGAACATGTAACCGGTGCGACTGCGTCCATCTGGGCTCCACGTCCAGTCGCCGTCAGTGTAGCCGTCAAGGACCACTGAACACTGCCGGTGAAAACAGAGTCCGAGGTACGGTGTGGAGACCACGTACCACACCACTCGCACAACCGCATGAAGGGCTCTAGCGGGTGGATCCTGCGAAAACTAGACAAGGAGGTTGAAGGCAAATACGATGTCAGGACGTGTGGTAGTGGCTAGGTACATCAGAGATCCGATGAGACGGAGGTACAGGGTCACATCCAGTGTCTCCCCCAGCTGTGTGGGATCGTCAACCTTCAGGGCATCCTGGTCTTCAGGCGTAAGAGGTGTGGAAGCTGTGGGCACTGCACCAAGAAGGTCTCTCAAGCGCTTCCCCACAACACATGCGTATCGGGCCTGATGCAGTAGTAGAGTGCGATGACTGCGGTCTCGCACGATCTCCATGCCAAGAAACACCACTGCAGGACCAAGGTCCTTCATCCTATAGGCAGTCTAGAGGATTGCCTTGGCCTCCGTCACGGCCTCCAATGAAGGAGACGCAATCAGAAGGTCATCGATATAGACCAAGATGGCGGTGAATTGCTCAGACGTCTGTCGGATGAAGAGAGAGGGATCTGTCTTGCTTTGTACATATCCCACACGAGTCAGGGTGCCAGTGATATCTTGGTTCCAACACCGAAGAGACCTTGCCACCGTCCTCAAAGCCAAGTGGCTGAGCCATGGAAATCTCCTCATCCAGAGAGCCATGGAGGAAAGCATTGTTCACATCCATCTGGTGCAATTCCTAGTCATGCCGAGCCACTACACCGAAGAAAGCTCGAGCAAAGGTCATGCGGCTGACAATGGCAAAGGTGTTAGTGCAATCGATGCCTTCAATCTGAGAGTACCCCTTGACAACCAAGCGAGCCTTGTGGCATTCCAGTGAGCCATCTGGCTTCACCATCTTGCGAAAGATCCACTTCACCTCAATAGCCTTCCTCCCAGGTGGAAGGTCAACTAGCTCGTAAACTCCGTGCTCTCGGATGGCGCGGAGCTCATCGTCGCAAGAAGCATGCCACGCATCAGCATCGTGTGACAAAAGAGCTTCCCTCAGTGTGCCGGGGTTAGGCGCCATAGAGGGAGAGCTCTGTGTGGCAAGAACGCACGCCTTAGTGCTAGTTCTGGCGACCACAAGATTGGCTGCTGGATCACAAGCGATATGAAACTTGTGCGTGACAAGGTCGTGCCCTACGGGACACGTTGAATGTACCTCTGCGTGCTCCGTGCGGACACTCAGGCCTAGGGCCTTTGTGCCGGGATCACCACTCACGATGTTGCGAGTAGAGCGCCTGGGCAAGGGACTAGACACTCGTTGAGCACCGGAGTCCAATGGTCAAAGGCAACCGCCAGGCTCACGGGAGTAACCTGGTCTGGAGGGGCACACCTCCGGCTCAGGAACAGGCACAATCGCAGTTGGGGAGGGCTGAGGCAAGGGAGCTAGTGATGCCGTGCGAGGAGATGCTAGTATGGGAGACACAGGGCTTGGTGTGACAGTAGGAGCAGGTGAGGCAGATCCACGCCCTGAGGCAGGGATGCTTTCGCACACAGGTACGGTTGCAAGAGTATGCACAGGTACAGGATCATGGGTACCTGTGGGGCGTGAAGGGGCAGGGGTAGAAGTTGACAATGCTGGAGAGATCTCTGGACCGACAGCGATGATCGCTAGGTCATCAAGCACCGGAGAGGTGGAGGGAGCTCGAACGGACCCATCAGCCTGACGATCGGTGCTTGCAGGCAGAGACTCCCCCATCCGTCGAGAAACCTCACACATGGGAACATGTGTGATGGACAGTGACGTGATCGAAGTCAGATCACGGTAAGTGAGGGACTCAAAGAAGAGCGTGTCACGGGACTCAACAATGCGACGACGAGTAGGGTCCCAAAAGCGCCATGCCTTCGACCACGGGGAAATACCAACGAAGGCGCACAAGCGACCCCGCGGTGAGACCTTGGACCCCTGCTGGTCCTCAGTGTACCACACAGAAGCCAAAGATCCCGGACGCAAGCAAGGCGCAAGTCAGCACGGTGGCCGAACCAGAGCTCATACGATGTGACGTGGTCTGGAAGAGGACAGGCGGGAGGCGGTTTCAAACCCAAGTCATGTAGGCGAAGCCTTCACAAACGAAGGACTCCGGAAGACTGCACTAAGACCATATAGCTCGAACCACGTCCTCCATGGTGCGGTTCTAGCGCTCAGAAACACTGTTCTGCTGAGGAGTAGCAGGAGCGGAGACCTGGTGAAAAATCCTGTGCTCGGCGAAGAAGCTGTCCATCTCACCAAGGAACTCACCGCTGCGATCCGAGCGGAAGGTGTGCAGCGTGTGGCGAGACTGACGCTCAGCCATCACTAGTCAGAGATAAACCACGAGAGTGGCGTCACTCTTCTGGCGTAGGCTGTAGACTCACCGCATCGGGGTGAAGTCATCAGTCAGGGTCAGGACGTAGCGACCCCGATCGGACAGAGACTCGAGAGGTAGGGGACCAGGAATATCCGAATGAACTAACTCGAGAGGGGAAAGTGCGCGTGAACAGGAGTCAGGGTAGGTGCAACGATGCATCTTAACCTTAGTGGAAAAGAGGCAGTCGGTCTTAGGCGGCTTCTCGAAAGAAGCCACGTCAAGACCGAGAGCGGGTTGTGTTCAAATGAGCTTCGATACAGTGTTGGAGCCTACATGATATAGGCGGTGATGAAGCAATCGTTGGTGCTCAGGAGACAGAACACCAGTGACAAAAGCGCGAGCGGAAGGGGAGGGGGAGCAAGGAGCACAAGTATGAGAGACACGATACAGGTCCTCCACAACAGAGGCATGAAGGACAAAGCTACGAGTGTTAAGAGCAGTCACAGTCGTGGACTCTCCAGTGTGCTCCACAGAGATTCCCATCAGTGTGCAAGTACGTACAGAAAGCAAGCTAAGCTCAAGGTCAGGCACAAATAGCACCTCAGAAAGATACAGGGGGCCAAACGGACCGTCGAAACGGACGACCCCAACAACCTGGACTGGCAAGGATTGACCACACCCTGTGCGGACAAAATGAACAGATGCAACAGGTCCGAGAACAACGAAATCACTGCGACGACAGGTCATGTGATGAGTGGCATCGGAGTCGATGATCCAAGTGCCACCGGGATCACGACTAGAGGACGTCATTGTACAACGAGCAACGGAACACTTGGCCTGAGACGGACGCTGGGAAGCAGGTGGGGAGGAACGACGGAGGGCACAAAGGTGAGATTCATGAATCCAGTCCGTACAGTCGGGCCCATCGTCATCACATGCCAACTGTGCCCCCCACACGAGTCATCCTGAGTCACAAGACAAAGAGACAGTCTGTGAACCACCCGGCTGTGACAACACACTCGCACCTCCCTGAAAGTGAAGAACCAAAAGGTGTCGGAGCTCGGCGATGGTGCGGTCACGTGGGTCTATATCGCTTCTGGTCGCAGGTGGTGAAGCGGGAACTGCTGCATTCGTGGTCGACGCGCGCCCGGAGGATGTGCTGCCCGACGTAGACCGTAGTGCGTGCGCAGCCTGGAGCCCACGAGTAACCCGCGCCCAGTCGAACGGCTGCTGGCACTCGGTGTAGCGATGGGTGCCTCCACAATTGTAGCAGTGAATAGAGCGTCCATTGCTACTGCCCGATGACGGCTGCTGCTCCGGCTGCTGCTGGCCCGAGCCACGCCTCCGTCGCCCCTTCCTCCCCTGTGCTGCTGCCGCCACACCCTGTATCCGAGTTGGTGTAATCAGAGCAGAAGGAGAGGAGGAGGACAAGACAGAGGATGGAGAAGGATTCTACAGGAGGGGCGTTGGTGGTGATGAAACGACTGCTCCAGTAATGGAGGTCTCCTGATGAGCCACGGCTGCCTCACGGGCAGAAGTCACCTGGAGGAAAAGTTGTTGCGCCCAGGGAAGAAGTTGTAGTGAGGCCAAAAAAGGCTCGAGCTCAGCATCGCTGTACCGTGTGAAGATGTATGTGTGCTCAAGGCAAACACGGAGCATGATCGTGCGAAACGCCCACAGCTGTGTGCCTCCTGAAGTCCCAAGGCGCATGTAAATGCGCATGGCTCGTCACCATTAGTCGGCTGCAGGCTCGGCAGGCCCCTAGCGAAGGGAGTGAAAGGCACGGATGTGCGCGGCGTGGGTGGCGTGCGTCTCTGCAGCAAGCGGGGACAATGCTAGGTCCCAGCCCCCGCGTGGATCTGCACAGGTGCCTATGCCCTCCTCGCCAAGGAATGAGCGGAAGTCAACGACGGTCTCGCGCGGCATGGCGTAGAGAAGTCTGCGCATCGCCCTAGCCGGTGTCACCACTTGAGCTCGGTTTGTAGTCTGATACGGACTGTGGTAGTAGGGCAACACGCCCTCTGAAGTAGCCCAGACCTTTTAGAGGACCTCCCAGCAGTCAAAGCCATCCTCGCTGACGTACCGTGGGGACGACGTCTCGAAGTCCTTGGGTTGTCGCTTCGTAGGGAGAGCAACCACAGGCTGAGAAGGACGAGGGAAGGGAAAGACCCCGGGAAGAGGGAAGTTGCTGGGGTGGAGATCAGGCGACAATCGAAACTCCGGAAAGCGAGATGTGTGTGGGGGCCGAGAGCTCGTCTGAAGCTGGAGGATACGATCCTGAAGCACAAAAATCTCGCGCTCCGGGGAGTCGCCCTCCATGCCTGGCATGTCTGGATCCACGTCCTAAGGATCAAGAGGTGGCGGGTCGGCTCCAGCTCCTGTCTCCGATGGTGGAGCTAACAGCTGTGTAGAGGGTGTGACTCCGGCCACTCCCTCAAGAGTCTGTCGTGGAGTCGTCGGATGTCCTCGAAGAAGCTCTGTGAGTGTACGGATGGCGTAAGTCTACTCCTGCTGCAAGTAACATATCTCGTCTTGCTGGCTCCGCAGGTCCTCAATGGCCTGCGAATGTGGGCTCATGACCCCTGAAGAGGAAGAAGAAGGATCGAGTACCCTCTTTCCCTTCTCGTCAGGCGGAGCCATGGTGCCGCTCATTATGGGCCGAGACGTCAACGTGGTCAAATTGCAGAAACGTGAGAGTTTCTCAATGAGTTAAAACGCTGGCAACTTTTGACCCTCCGACCAAAAAATTCAATACGGCAAATGCTGACGTCACCAGAAATTCACTGACGTCAGCAAGACCTGATGACATCAGCAAGAAAAATACTGATGTCAGCTCCTCCCTTTTCTTTTCTTTGGTCAACTCTCCCGACCGCTGCGCGAGATGGCGGCTTCTCCGCAGCAGCCGCGCGGGAGCTACGCAGAAGCTGCAAAGCAGCTTCCACTAGGCTGCTGCTGCTGCTGCGTCGTGAGGTGCACCAGTAGCCGCGCAGCTGCGTGCGCAGCAGCCGCCTGGCCACTGCGCGCCCGGCTGTGGCAGCAGCCGCGTGCTGCTGCTGCTGCGCGCCGCGGCTACTGCACGTTGCTGCAGCCTCCATGCGTTGCTACTGCTACCGCTGCTATTGCTACTGCTGCCGCTGCTGCTGCCGCTGTTGCTGCGCTGCTGCTGCCGCTGCTGCTGTTGTCGCCGCTGTTGTTGCTGTCGCTCTTGCTACGCTGTTGCTGTGTTGCTGCCGCCGTACGCTGCTGTTGTTGTGCTGCCGTCGTGCGCTGCTGCCGCCGCTGCTGCTGCCGCCGCTGCTGCTGCCGCTGCTGCTACCAATGCTGCTGTGCTGCTACTCTGCTGCGCTGCTGCTGCTGCTGGTGCTGAATGTTGCTGGCAACTACAGTCTCACGTGGTGATGGTGAGCGACGTCGACGGCGGTCGGCTGTCGTCGACGGGTCCTTGTGGATCTGCTGCAGCTGTGGCTCTCATTGCTACTGCTCTGCTGTGTCTCTGCTGTGCAGCTCGATGAGAACTGTCTCACCACTCTGATACCATGAGAAGATGCATGGAAGCTTCCTAGCGACACAGCTGCTGACTAGGTATCAGTGCCTGGTCAGACGGTGACGACAGTCATAAGTCGTGCACACACCGGCAAGGGTCTGGCTAGGAGACACAAGGCAAAGTGTCAGAATGCTTCAATAGCATTTGGAGATAGAAATGACAAATGACAGGTCCATGGCATAAGTACCTGCCGCGGGGCACGGCGGGTTTCGCACGCGACAGTGCAAGATCTGTCGTAAAACCGGCCCAAAACCACTGTTTTGGCCGTAGCTCTGCGCAGACACATCAGAACGCTACGCCGTCTCAATCTAGACGTGCATAATCAAAAGCTGGACACTACGACTGGTCACATGCATGCATCCGGCATCAAACGGTGGACACACAATACAAAAATATGCAAATCGGGCGCACGGCCAGTCCATCGATGAAGTCCTGTGTGCTGCAGAAAAACTGCAGGTCCCGGGTAGTGTCCGGAGCTTTGGAACGATCGTTAGTCAACTCCATGATGGTAGTCCGCCACCAGATGACGCACTGGTGCCTCCAGGGTCTACATCAAGGATCTACACGAGTATGGACACGGCCGAGAGGTCACAATAAACTGTAAAGGTCAACAGGAACGTCACAAATCATAACAAGCGGAACCACATTCCCAGATCCTTGCAGCTGAAAAGTGACTGTTAGATAGTCATACACATGTCATGTATGTTCCGTGTACAGATTCCAACCGCATTGTGCTCTCTTGCCTCCGCAATGACAAGTAAACATGGGATTGACTTTGTTTTATGACTGGATAACCCACTCTTCAGTTCCCTTCTTCTTGTCTTGATGCTGAAGGTCCTTGCTTGTCATTGGATCAGTGCTGAGAGCATATGCAAGGCACTTGTGTGACAGTGCAACACCTTTGACAAGTGCAAGGCAAACCCGCGATGTGTGCATTGAACACTCTGAACATAATTGCACAAGTTGACTATGGGGGAAGACGACTCACAAAGTTGGCTTCTAAGCCAACTCCCATTAGGTTTGCATGGTCTGAAAATGGTTCAATTCATGTCAAATCCCCATACAGGTTCCTTTCTTTTGTTTCCTGGGGAGGAAAGATTCCAAACCACGTGCAAGACATGGATTTCCATGCGCAATGAGTATACATTACAACGGCCCTTCATGTCAAAGTGCAGACACCTCCTTCCTGTCCCACTCAACTCGCGCCTAGCATACCACGGCCTTTGAACATAATCCAATCCAACACATCCATTTCCAGACAACACCAGAGGAGAGCAAACCACAGCGCGGATAGGTTGCACTGCACACACCTCATCTGAGGTGTGTTGCAGTCTAATGAACCGTTTGGAGGGAACGACAGAGATGGGAGGATGCAGTCAGGAACTGACAGGACCTGAGACCCCAGTAGAGAAGCAGATGTGGAGAGGGGATGGGCTGAGTGGGCCAGTGCAGTGGTGGTGGTTCGTGCTGGTGACACATAATTGGCTTCCGGCAAAAAATCGGCGACGGAGGACCTTGGGCACGTCGCGGGCCCACAGCACCGAATCGGAGCGCGTCTCACAACATGGCATGGCATGGCTTTGCATTGCATTGCAGTCACGGCCCAGAGTATGCTTCAGGCAGCGCCGTTGGCAGCGGGGGCAGGCGAGGGGGTGGGCCTGCAGAGGCGCTGCATCACCTCCCTTGCCACGGCGTCAGCGTCGACCGTCATGGCCACCTTCACCGGGCTCAAGTCCGTCCACGCGTTGCTCCCATGCCACCTGCAGGCAGGGACACCGTCAGGAATGGGGTCTCAGTCATGCACATTACCGTGGCTGTGGCACCAGCACAGGCATGGGCAAGTGCAGCACAGGCACACGTGCCAGTGCCAGTGCAATTGCCATTGCCAGTGCAGCAATCGGCGCCAGTGTTAGTGAACAAGCCGGTACCAGTCCCGGTGCCCATGCCCATGCCCATACCAGTGCCAGTGCTGGTGCTGGTGCCGGTGCCAGTAGCCGCGCCAGTGCCCGTGCCGGTGCCCGTTGCCCATGTCCATGGAGGTTCCCGTGCCCGTGCCGGTGCCATGCAGGTGCAGGTGCCGGTGCCATGCAGGTGCAGGTGCCGGTGCCATGCAGGTGAAGGTGCCGGTGCCATGCAGGTGCAGGTGCCGGTGTCATCCCCGATGTCTGTTTCTGTGCCTGTGCCTGTGCCTGAGCCCGTGTGTGCGTGTGCGTGTGCGTGTGCGTGAGAGAGAGCGAGAGAGGAGTGAGTGAGAGAGAGAGAGAGA
>SZWC01000179.1:300029-344918 GCA_023375785.1 Penium margaritaceum | reverse complement strand
GACGTGCGAGGTCTTGGGTGACGGGAGACAAGCCGAGAGCGAGCGAGCGGCGAGCTCGATCTCGCTCTCGGATTATCCCCTCCTTGGGGCTCGAACACCACACACACCCCATTGTCCCCTTTGAGCACAAATCATGCCATGCAAGTGTCAACCACACAAAAGTAAACCAAGAAATGAACCCGGCTGGCACAGTACATGACACGACCGAAAGCCATGTTCTTGCATCTCTTGGTACTTGCAACTGCTGGTCCTTCACACGATGAAGTCGTCGCCTGAAGGTGGTCTTCACGCTCAGTCACCTGCGACAGTGAAGGTGGAGTGTGCAGCGAGGCCAGAGGTCACAACATGCCACAAACCAACATGTACGACCTGTGACTGTCGTCACCGCCTCACCAGGCACTGACGCCCGGTCAACGGCTGTGTTGCTAGGAAGCTTCCACACACTTTCTCATGGTATCAGAACAGTGAGACAGTTCTCACTGAGCTGCGCAGCAGAGACGCAGCAGAGCAGCAGCAGTGAGAGTCACCGCTGCAGCAGACCTTCTGGGACCTGTTGGAGACGGCCGGTCGCCGTCCACGTACTCCCCCCACCACATAAGATCGTAGCTGCTGAGGCAGCAGCAGCGGCGCGTACCGCCACGCAGAGGTGTGTGGCGGCTACGGTGCGTGCAGCCGCTCCTCCCTCCAGAGCCGCAGCAGCAGAGCAGCAGCAGCAGAGGCGGCGGCGGCAACAGCGCAGCAGCAGCGCAGCAGTAGCGGTCGCCACAGCAGCGTGGCAGCAGCGGCGGCAGCAGCAGCGCAGCAGCAGCGTCGGCAGCAGCAGCGGCAGCGGCACAGCAGCAGCAGCGGCAGTCGCCGCGGCAGCAGCAGTGCAGCAGTGGCAGCAGCAGCAGCGCGCGACAGCGGCAGCTAGCAGCAGCGCGCGGCGGCGGCAGCCAGTAGCAGCTGCAGCGCGCAGCAGCAGCCGCCGTGCGTAGTAGCAGCAGCAGCAGTGCAGTCGCTGCTGCCACCGCTGCACGCGCAGCTACGCAGCTGCTGCTGCAGCTGACAACACAGCTGCAGCAGCAGCTGGGCGGAAGCTATTGCACAGCTTCTGCGGAGCTGCCGCGCACCACCGCGTAGCGACAGAACTGTGAAAAAAAAAGGAAGGGGACGAGCTGACATCAGCATTGTTGATTGCTGACGTCATCAAGTCGTGCTGATGTCAGCAACCACTTGCTGACGTCAGCATTACACTTAGCCAAATTTTCACCCAGAAAGTCAAAGGTTGCCAGCATTTCAAATCCCCGAGAAACGCAGACGGTTTTGAAATCCGGCAAACTTGACCTGTCGTCCCATAGTGAGCGGCGACATGAGTTCGCCCGACGACAAGGACAAGGGACCAGGTGATCCCTCCTCCTCTTCTTCAGGAGTATTGAGCCCTCGCTCGCAGGCCATTGAGGACCTGCGCAGCCAGCAGGAGGAGATGCGTCGTCTGTAGCGAGAGCAGACTGACGCGATCCGCACGCTGAGTGAGCTCCTACGCGCTCAGTCCATGGCTCCTCCGCGAATTTTTGAGGGAGCTGCCGGCGTTGCGGCCTCCACCCAGCACTCGGCTCAGGTGCCCGTGACAGGTGCCCCGCCTGCTTCACCTCCTGGTGTGGTTTCCCCACCACCTGCGGACCTCCTTGACGACGAGCCATTCATGCCAGGCTTCGAGGATGACTCCCAGGAGCGGGAGATTCGTCTCCTACAGGAGCGCCTCCGTCAGCTGCAGACGGGTATCCAACCTCCACCCGTGTCCCCGATACGACCGTCACCTGACTTCCCCGGTGATCACCCCTTCCAGGGGTCTTCCCCGTCTCTCACCCTCCTCAGCCTGCGGTTGCTCTCCCAACGGAGCGGCAGCCAAAGGACTTTGAGGCACCACCTCCATGGTACATCAGCGAGGATGGATTTGACTGCTGGGAGATCTTGTTTTAGGTGTGGGCCACTTCCGAGGGAGTGTGGCCCTACTACCACAGCCCATACCAATCTGAAGATCCAGCAAAGGTGCTGACAGCAGCCAGGGCCATGCGAGGACTTCTCTACGCCATGCCACGCGAGATTGTCGTTGACTTCCGCCCCTTCCTCGGCGAGGCTGGCACAGGCACCGGAGCTGATCCGTGTGGAGGCTGGGATCTGGCGTTGTCCCTACTGGCCGCAGAGACGCACGCCACGCGTGCGTCACACATTCCTGCTTTCCACTCGCTCCGTCAGGGACCAGCGGAGCCTGCGGCGGATTACTAGCGACGCGCCATGCGTATCTACACGCGTCTGGGGACCTCCGGGGGCACACAACTGTGGGCACTTCGGACGATCATGCTCGGAGTTTGCCTGGAGTACACCGACATATTCACACGGTACAGCGACGTTGCTCTCGAGCCTTTCTCAGCCACCCTGCAGCTGCTCCCTTGGGCCCACCGGCTTTTCCTCCAGGTGACGTCGGCCCGCGAGGCAGCAGTAGCACATCAGGAGACTTCCCTCTCTGCAGCAGTCCTCGCCTCACCACCATCTTTCCTCATGCAGTCACCCTCATCTACCTTCATCACGACCTCATCTTCCTCCTCCTCTTCGACCCCGTCTATACCCACACAGACGCAGGGCGTTGCCGTAGCCGCCCAGGGGAAGAAGAAGAATAGGAAGCGCGGATTGGGTCAGCAGCAGTCGTCATCCAGTGGTAGCAGTGGCCGTTCCGTGCACTGCTACAACTGTGGAGGTGCCCATCGCTGCACCGAGTGCCAGCAGCCGCTTGACTGGGAGCGCATCACTCGAGGAATTCAGGCTACCCATGCTGCCCGCACGGCGTCCGGCACGTCGACCGCACACTCCTCTGGACGCGCGGCGACCACGACTGCAGCTGTTCCTGCATCCTCACCGGCGAGCAGCAGTGATCCAGACCCACGTGACCGCACCATCTCCGAGCTCCGTCATCTTCTGGCACTTCGCTTTCAGGGAGGTGCAGTGTGTTATCATCGTCGAGTGTGTCACAGACTGCTTGTTCGTCCGTCCTCGTGACTCGTGATGACACGTATGGGGGAGCACAGTCCGTATGTGATGATGATGGGTCTGACTGCACTGAATGGATTCATGAGTCTCACCTTCGTGATGTACGTCGTTCCTTCCCACTGACGGCTCAGCGTCCCTCTGATGCCGAGTGTTCCATTGCTTGTTGTACAGTGACGTCCACCAGTCGTGACTCCGGTGGCACTTGGATCATCGATTCCGGTGCCACCCACCACATGACGTGTCGTCGTAGTGACTTTGTGGTACTTGGTCCCGTCACGACTGTCTGTTCTGTTCGTACAGGCTCTGGTCAGTCCTTACCGGTCCACGGTGTTGGGGTTGTATGCTTTGATGGTCCGTCTGGCCCCTTGTATCTCTCTGATGTGATGTTTGTGCCTTATCTTGAGCTCAGCCTGCTGTCTGTGCGTTCCTGCACTCTGATGGGTCTCTCCGTTGAGCATACCGCTGATTCAGCGACTGTGACTGCTCTTGACACCCGTAGCATTGTCCTGCGTGCTTCAGTCGTAGATGATTTGTACCACATTGCTCGGCCCTCCTCCCCTTGCTCTCCCTCCTCCTCTGGCCGGGTTTTTGTCTCTGGTGTTCTATCCCCGGAACACCAGCGGTTGCTTCAGCGACGTCTGTGTCACGTGGGCTCCGACACTGTGTCGAAGCTCATCCGGACACAGCCCGCTCTTGGTCTTGACGTGTCTTCTTTCGAGAAGCCACCCAAGACCGACTGTCTTTTTTGCGCTCAGGGAAAGATGCATCGGTGCACTTATCCTGATTCACGTTCCCGAGCGCTGAGGCCACTCTAGTTGGTTAACTCGGACCTGCTTGGTCTCTCCCGGTCGAGTCTCTGTCCGAGAGGAGACGGTATGTTCTGACGCTGACTGATGACTTCACCCGGATGCGGTGGGTCTATAGTCTGCTCCAGAAGAGCGACGCCGCCCTTGCGGTTCGGCTCTGGCTCGTGATGGCTGGGCGTCAGTCTCGCCACACGCTACATACCTTTCGCTCGGATCGCGGCGGCGAGTTCCTCGGTGAGATGGACTCCTTCTTTGCTGAGCACGGCATTTTTCACCAGGTCTCCGCTCCTGCTACCCCACAGCAGAACGGTGTCTCTGAGCGTTGGAACCGCACCATGGAGGATGCGGTCCGCACCATGCGGTCTGAGTGCGGCCTCCCGGAGTCATTCGCCTTCGAGGGCTTTGCCTACATGACGTGGGTCTGGAACCGCCTCCCGCATGGTCCACTTCCGGATCATGTTACACCGTACGAGCTCTGGTTTGGCCACCGTAATGATCTTCGTCTCGCGCGCGTCTTGGGTTCCTTGGCCTCCGTGTGGTACACCGAGGACCAGCAAGGGTCCAATGTCTCCCCCCGGGGTCGATTGTGTGCTTTCATCGGCATCTCCCCGCGGTCGAAGGCCTGGCGCTTTTGGGACCCCACTCGCCGTCGTGTCATTGAGTCCCATGACGCGCTGTTCTTTTAGTCTCTCACATACCGTGATCTGGCTTCGATCACAGCGCTCTCCGCAGTTCATGTCCCTTCCTGTGAGGGTCCTCGGCGGATGGGGGAGACTTCTCCGCCAGTGACCATTTCTCGTCAAGCTGATGTGTCCGCTCAAGTCCCCTCTCGATCTCCAGCACTTGATGACCCAGCTATCATTGCCGTTGGTCCAGAGATCTCGCCTGCTCAGCCTGTTTCACACCTTACAGGTACCGCTGCTCTCACACCTCCTCCTGCATCATCACCTGTGTCCACTGGCACCCCTGCTCCTGTGTCTGACCCAGCCCAGCCCACTCCTGTCCCTACGTCATTTGCTACTCCTGTCTTAGTGTCCGGGCAAGCTGTCCCTCCGAGCTCAGTGTCCCCCACACATGCTTCTCCTCGCACGGCATCTCCGGAGATGCCGTGCGAGGAGAAGCATGTGTGGGGGACACTGAGCCCTCAGCCCTCACCAGTTGTGGTCATACCTGTCCCTGTGGTCATACCTGTTCCTCAGCCTGAGGTGCGCCCCTCGACCTCCGGTTACTCCCGTGAGCCCAGTGGTCGCCTTCGACCACTAGATTCCGGAGCTCAGCGAGCGTCGGGTCCCGGACCCAGGCGTTCCTCTCGCAGCATCGCGAGCGGTGATCCAGGCACAAAGGCCTTAGGCCTGAGTGTCCGCACTGAGCTTTCAGAGGTACACCCAGCGTGTCCTATAGGGCACGACCTGGTTACACGCGAGTTCCATATCGCATGTGACGCAATAGCTGATCTCGTAGCCGTCAGAACTGACACTGAGGCGTGTGCACTTGCCACGCAGAGTTCCCCCTCTATGGCGCCTGACCCGGGCACATTGAGGGAGGCTTTCTCATCGTAGGATGCTGAGGCGTGGCGAGCTGATTGCAAGGATGAGCTTCGTGCCATCCGGGAGCACAGAGTCTACGAGCTGGTCGACCTTCCCCCTGGGAGGAAGGCAATTCATGTCAAGTGGGTCTTTCACAAGAAAGTAAAGCCGGATGGCTCACTGGAACGCTACAAGGCCCGCTTGGTCGTCAAGGGGTTCTCTCAGATTGAGGGAGTTGACTACACTGACACCTTTGTCCCTGTCGGCCGCATGACCTCAGCCCGAGCTCTGTTCGGTGTAGTTCCTCAGCATGACTGGGAACTACACCAGATGGATGTGAACAACGCGTTCCTCCATGGCTCTTTGGATGAGGAGATCTACGTGGCTCAGCCACCAGGCTTTGAGGACGGTGACAAGGTCTGGCGCTTGCGCAAGTCCTTGTACGGCCTCAAGCAGTCTCCACGGTGTTGGAACCGGGAGATCACTGGCACCTTGACTCACGCAGGATACGTACAGAGCGAGGCAGACCCCTCACTCTTCATCCTACCGACACCCGAGCGTTTCACCGCCATCTTGGTCTATGTTGATGACCATCTGATTGCGTCTCCATCCTTGGAGGCCGTGAAGGAGGCCAAGGCTGTCCTGTAGACCGCCTAGAGGATGAAGGACCTCGGTCCTGCATCGGTGTTTCTTGGTATGGAGATCGTGCGAGATCGCAGACATCGAACACTGTTGCTGCATCATGCACGATACGCACAAGTCGTGGGGGAGCGGTTTAGCGACCTCCTTGGTGCAGTGCCCATTGCTTCCACACCCCTCACACCTGATGGGCAGGATGCCCTGAAGGTGGATGACCCTACACAGCTGGGGGAGACAGTGGACGTGACCTTGTACCTCCGTCTTATCGGATCTCTGATGTACGTGGCCAGTACCACGCGTCCCGACATCACGTTTGCCGTCAACCTCCTCGCTCAGTTCTCGCAGGCTCCACGTGCGAGAGCTCTTCACGCGGTTGTGCGAGTAGTACGGTACGTGGTCTCCACGCCGTATCTCGGACTCTGCTTTCGGCGGCAGTGTTTGATGGTCCTTGACGGCTACACTGACAGCGACTGGGCTTGGAGCCCTGACGGGCGCAGTTACACTGGCTACGTGTTTTTGCTCGGTGGTACCGCTTTGTCTTGGCGAAGCGGGAAGCAGGGCTGCATCGCACGTAGCTCGTTGGAGGCAGAGTATGTGGCTTTGGGGGCAGGGGCTGCTGAGGCAGTTTGGCTGCAGCGCTTGTTTCTTGAGCTTGGGCAGTCAGTACCCGCCATTGTGCTGCGTTGCGACAACCAGAGTGCTCTCGCCATTGCGGAGAACTCTNGAAAGTTCCTGGTGGCCATTCGTTCTGTTGGGCTTCGCCCCGTGCGTGACAGTGGTTGAGTGTGGGATGTACGTTGGCGTCTCATCTGTCTGTGTCACTCACTATGTGGTTGTACCAGTGCTGCACGCGTATGGACATGCGTACCATCGGGTCATGGGGGAGTGTTGTGCTTTGTGCCGTTCCTGTACAGTTTACTCTGACCACTCGGCCGTGTCCATACTCGTGCAGATCCCTGAGGCAGGCGGCCCTGGTGACACCGGCGCGACGATAAGCGGCGGACTACCCGCCTGGAGCTGACCGACCAGTGTTCCAGAGCCCCAGATGTCACAGGGACTCCTTGTTGTGCCTTCTACGTCTTACAGGCGCCTTTCGGCGGACTTGGCATGAGGCCCATTTGCATGTTTTTGCATTGTATACTCGCTGTCAGTCGATGGATGCATGCATGTGACCAGTCGCTGCGTCCGTCTTTTGATTCTGCACATCTAGGTTCAGACGGCGTAGGATTCTGACATGTGTGCGCAGAGTTACGGCCAAAACAGTGGTTTTGGGCCGGTTTTAGGACAGCTCTTGGACTGCCGCGTGCGACACACGCCGTGCGCCGCGACAGGTATTTATGCCCTGGACCTGTCAGTTGTCATTTCTCTCTGCATATGCTGTATTGAAGCATTCTGACACTGTGCCTTGTGTCTCCTAGCCAAACCCTTGCCGTTGTGTGTACGACCTGTGACTGTCGTCACCGTCTGACCAGGCACTGACGCCCTGTCAATGGCTGTGTTGCTAGGAAGCTTCCACGCACTTTCTCAGTTGGGGCAGCAGCGTTATTGATGCAGCGTGCGGACTTCCACGCTAGTTGCTTAAGTCAGCTGCCCCCTCAGTCTGCTGCCCTAGAGACTAAGTCTGGAAGCTCTGGGTTTGTTGCTCAGAAGTGCGCGCGCTTGTGTTAGCGCCAGAAAACAGCTGGAAATTGAAAGTAACTGATTAGCAATCAAGAATGAGACACAATGGGAGACCCCTCCAAGAACTAGCCTCCCCCCCAGCTCTGTAGAGCTTGTTGCTCAGTTCAATAGCCAATCAGAAAATAGCTTTATTTTCAGGCTCGCAGGTTTTCTCGGTGAGGCCTGCCAGACGACCGACAGCCCAAAACCCGGGTGTTGTCCGTTTTGCCTGAAAACTGGACCATACCATAATACCAACGCTACAAATGCAGCCGTGCGGTCAGAAATAGCTAGAAAAATAGTGGCAAGGATTTATGACTGCCTGAACCCAGGTAGTACCTATGATGGTCCACGACGCCGAACAGGGCCATGCAACATGCAACAAGGACCCTATGCAGAGCATGACGAAGCAGACGCGATGTGACGCGCTGGACGTATGCAGACAGCATCTGCGGTGGCAGTGACCGCCGGCAGCACGACCGCCGAGGACGCCTGTCGATGGAGCTGAGCACGTCGCCGGAGAGAGGAGGCTCTAGCCAATTGCGAGTGGACCTCAGCGTGCGTCGGCTCCACCGGACGACACTCCATCAGCGTCGAGTCTCGCCGTCAGTCATCTGCACGCCGATGTACACAAGTTGGGAGAACACAACAGAGCAGAATGAGAGATGCGTAAAAAACCAACACTCCCCCATGACTCACAAGCGTAGTGCACATGGGCGCGCAGAGACACGGTCAACATCCAGACTCCCCCAGGGCACGCAGAGACGCAGGCAGAGACAGAGAGGGGAACTCATGGACCCACACCGATTGAACTCACAACCTTCTTGAACGAGTCCTCTTTCAGTGCCTTGGTCAAGAAGTCAGCCAGCTGCCGTCCTGTCTCAACCCACACGATGCTGATGCTGCCGTCATGCAACAACGAATGCACATGGTGATACTCAACATTGATGTGCTTTGTGCGTGTGTGATGCACACCGTCATTGTCGATGATGGCCATGGCACTCTCATTGTCACAATGCAAGGTGATGGATGCAACAGACTGACGCAACTCGGGCAACAGACGACGCAACCACACACTCTCACACGTGCCCGAGCCAAGGGCCACGTACTCAACCTCAGCAGTGCTGCGTGCAATGCACCCTTGCTTGCCACTGCGCCAGGACACAGCTGTGCCGCCGATCAGAAAGATCCAGCCCGTGCAACTCTTACCGTCTGGACTGCCGGCTCAGTCATTGTCGGTGTAGCCACTACGACAATGGACGGCTGGCGGCGGAACACGAGACCTCGCCGAGGGGTCGAGACGACATAGCGCAGTACTCGGATCGCGGCCTCGAAGTGGAGGTGACGCGGCTCCTAAGAGAACTGGGCCAGGAGGTTGACGGCAAACGCGATGTCTGGACGCGTCGTCGTCGCCAGGAATATCAGTGACCCGATGACACACAGATACGTGGTCACATCAACTGGCTCCCCCACAATAGCTGGGTCAGGACTCTTCAGCTTCACCTGGCCATCGGGTGACATAGGTGAAGATGCACTAGGCACGAGGGGCATGTCCTCAGCAAAGCGAGTGGACAAGGTCTGCACATAGGCAGCCTAGTGGACGTGCAGGATGCCGTAGGAGCGATCATGCTCGAGTTCCATGCCCAAGAAGACTCGCGCAGACCCGAGATCCTTCATTTGGTAGGCGGCATGTAGCAAGTCCTTAGCACGCTGGATGGCGGCCGTGTCTAGCGACGCAATGAGGAGATCGTCGACGTAGACCAGAACTACGGCAAAGGTCTGATCTCGCGGGCTGACGAACAGTGCGGGGTCAACGGTGCTACGCTGGAGGCCGCCAAGGAGAAGCGTGCTGCTGATCTCCTGGTTCCAGCACCGAGGCGACTGCTGCAGGCCATAGAGGGCCTTCTGCAGCCGCCAAACTCTCCCAGTGCCGTCGTCGAAGCCTGGGGGCTACACGATGTAGAGCTCCTCACCCTCCACTGAGCCATGGAGGAACGCGTTGCTCACGTCCATCTGGTACAGCTCCCACCCATGCTGGGCAACCATGCTGAAGAGCGCCCGGCGAGTGGACAATCAACCGACTGGGGCAAAGATCTGGTCGTAATCGACCCGAGGAACCTGAGCAAGCCCCTTTGCTGTGAGGCGGGCCTTGTACTTGTCCAATGACCCGTCAGGCTTCCACTTGCGCCGAAAGACCCACTTGGCACCAATGGCCTTCTGACCTGGAGGGAGGTCGACGAGGTCATACACGTGGTGATGTCGGATAGCATCGAGCTCCTCGGCACATGCAGCATCCCAATGTGTGGCCTCAAGAGAGGCTCGAGCCTCGCGTAGGGTGGCTGGGTCCTTGGGGCATGCTGTGGACCGGACTAAGAGGGCGTGTGCATCACGAGCTCCATGTGGGATGCGGGCGAGTGCAGCCATGACAGCATGCCGATTCTCGTGATGAAGCATGACGTAGCCAAGTGCAGAGCCTGGGTGAAGGTCTGCGATGATGGCCAAAGTGGCCAGGCCGAGAGCCTTCGTGCCAGGGTCCCCACTCATGACCGTGGGAGTGGAGGAGACTCGTGGAGCCACAGGGGGTCGAGGCACCACGGGACGCCATGCGACGGTCTGTGCCCTCACTGTCGGCCGAGGTCGGAAGCTGCTGCCTGGGCCACGTGTGTAGCGCGGTCGGGTAGGAGATGGCACTCGGTCCGACGGACCAACGGAGGCAGACGGGGCTATTGGCCAAGAGGAGCCGGCGGACGCGGCTGGGGATGCCGGCCCCGAGGGGCCAGCGGACGCGAGTGGGGCTGTCGGCCCGGAGGGGCCAGCGGACTCGACTGGGGTTGCCGGCCCGGAGGGGCCAGCGGACGCAACTGAGGGTGCCGACCCGGAGGGGCCAGCGGACTCCACGAGGGCTGCCGGCCCGGAGGGGCCAGCGGACTCGACGGGGGCAGCTGGCTCGGAGGTGCCGGCAGACGCGGCTGGAACAGCTGGCCCAGAGGGGCCAGCAGACGCGGCTGGGACTGCTGGCGCGGGAGGGCCAGTGGACTCAACTGGGGCTGCCGGTCCGGAGGTGCCAGTGGACTCGACGGGGGCAGCTGGCTCGGAGGTGCAAGCGGACACGGCTGGGACTGTTGGCCCGGGAGGGCCAGCGGACAAGACAGGGGCTAATGGCTCAGAGGGACGGAGTGATGTGTCACCCGGAAGCGACAGGACGAAGACGAACGCACCACTCCCCCACGTGATGGGAGGGACACGGAGGAGCCAGAGCGGATGAGGTCGTGGGGAAACAAATCCTCAAAGAAGAGGGCATCGCGGGACTCGACGATGTAGTGTCGGGATGGGTCCCAAAAGCGCCAGGCCTTAGACTGACGAGACACACCGAGGAAGGTGCAGGGGCGTCCGGGAGGAGCGAGCTTGCCGCCTTACTGTGGGGCGGGCAGTCACACAATGGCCACGCAGCCCCAAACGCGAGCCGGGCGGAGGTCAGCGTGCCGACCGCACTAGTGCTGGTATGGCGTGGACTAGCTAGGAAGGGGACCGTGGGGAATCCGGTTCCAGACCCAGGTCATGTAGGCCATGGCTTCAAGATAGAAGCCATCAGAGAGACCGGACTCGACCCGCATGGTGCGGACGACGTCCACCATGGTGCGGTTCCACCGCTCAAATACGCCGTTCTGGGCGGATGTGTAGGGCGCCCACGTCTCATGGTGGACCCCGTGGGAGGCGAGAAAGGACGTGGCCTCACCCATGTACTCTCCACCGCGATCGGAGGGAAAACGGCAAAGAGGGCGGCCACACTCGTGCTCCGCAAGGACAAGCCAGTCCTGAATGGCTCGGGCGGCATCGCTCTACTGCCGGAGGCAGAAGACCCAGCGGTAGCAAGAATAGTCGTCCGTGAGGGTGAGGACATAGCGGCCATGCTCGCCGACGGACTCGGTGGGGAGAGTGCCCATGACGTCCGAGTGGACAAGGTCAAGAGGGGCGGATGCACGGGAGGGAGACAACGGGTACGTGGACCGGTGCATCTTCCCCTGAGCGCAGTCAATGCACTCAGTGGGACACGGGAGAGGGAAAGCCTCCGGGTCAAGGCCCTTGGCTGGCTGGGTGTGGAGCATGCTCTCTACATCGGCAGAGTGGACGTGGAAACGACGGCGGTGCAAGAGGCGGGTGTGCTGAGGAGACAGCATGCTGGTGACAAACACATGGCTTGTGGCGGCCAATGGGGAGGAAACAGGAGGAGAAGAGGAGAGGCAGGGAACATGGCACAGGTTGCCACGGGCGGTGGCGTGCAGGACGACAAGACCAGACGGACGCAACGACACAGTGCCAATACCATGCGAGTGCACAACGTCCATGCTCATGCGGTCAAGGGCAGTCACGGACAGGAGGCTGAGCTCGATACTAGGGACGAAGAGGACATCGGTCAGAAAAACGTCACCGGAAGGACCACGGAAACAAAGGACGCCAACACCATGGAGAGGCAACACTTGTCCGGAAACCGTCCGAACACCGGAGACATCACCTACAGGGCTGAGCACACTGAAGGCCTCACGAGAGGCAGTCATGTGATGCGTGGCCCCGGAGTCAATGGTCCAGGTCTCAGCAGGGTCCTGGACAGGGGTCGCCAGATCGCTAACGGTCACATGGCAGTAAGCGAGGGACTCGGACGCGGTAGAAGGAGGCGCGAAACGAGACTGCCAATCGTCAAGCCACACAATGTCGTCAAGGAGGGGGTCGGAGGGGACAATGGGAGACGACGAGACAGACGAGGAGACGGGACACGACCGTTGCTCAGTCTCAGTCATGCAAGGCTGGGCAGGAAGGAAGGAGGTGACACAACTCGCACTTTGCTGGGGAGGAGGGCGAGGCAGGCCAAGCTGGAGCGCGATGAACTGCTCCAGCTGATGCTCACGGGAAGACGCCCGGGGAGTGTAGACGGAGTGCGGAGTGACAGCTCCAGAGCACGGGTAGTAGGAGGACTGAGCCGGCGAAGGAAGCGGAGGCGTCAACGGCTGTGGGTAGTACTGCTGCGGCGCGGGTGGTAGTGGGATAGGCGGAGCTGTCGGAGCGGCAGGGCTGCTGGATGAGGTTGGAGTGGAAGGGCCAGTAGCAACGATGGCGGCAGAGGTGAGACGGCGCTCCCGCTGGCAACGCATGGTGGCGATGACGAGCGCCTCGTCCGTCGGGTGCGGGCACGTGTACCACCTGTGCCCGGGCTAACCATAGTTGTGGCAGACCGAGCCACCACTGCTGGACCCGGTCGACGACTGCTGCTGCTGCTGCTACGACAGACCCTTGCCTTTCTTGTTTTGGCTCTTCTTCTTCTTCCCCGAAGACGATGAGGTAGCTGCGGTGGGGGAGGCGATGGCCACGGAGGCAACGGCAGGGGAGGCAACGGTAGGGGGTGCAAGGGCCTCCGTGCGGTGGAGCTGGGACTCCTGGCAAGCTTCCTCGATGCAGAGGAAGAGCTCATATGCCCAAGGCATGAGGGTGCCCTGGGCCGCCATGGTTGAGAGGACGTCCTGGGGTTAGTGTACGAAGACATCCGCGTACGCGCTGGTGGCACCGCGCTTGATGGTGAGGAGCGCGGACAGAGGGGGCGGAGCACATTTGCCGAGACGATGAAGGATGTCCTCCGCCCGCTGCAAGTAGGTAGTGACCGTCTCGGTCTCCCCCATGTGCAGGGAGACCGAGATCATCCTTTTTTTTGTTTAGTGCTTTGATGTCAGCAGTGACGTCAACTAAGGATGGCTGATATCAGCAGAGGCTACTGCGTGTGTGCAGTGCTTCTGGGTTCCCCCTTGTGTTTGTTTTTTTTGTTGATGACGTTAGTAGTGATGTCAGCGGACGGCCGCTGACGTCAGCAGCGGTGGATGCAGCCATTGTTGTGGGGCTGCAGCCGCGGTGTTGTTGATGCTGCCATCGTTGCTGCTGTGGCTGCTGCGGCTGTTGCTGCTGTTGCTGCTGCGGTGGCTAGTACTGCTGCCGCTATTGTTGCTAAGGCGGCTCCGGCTGCGGCTGCTGCTACGGTTGCCACGGCCGCTGCTACTGCTGCTGCTGTGGCTGCGGCTGCTAGTGCTGCTGCGGCTCTGGCTGTTGCTGCAGTAGCTGTTGCTACGTGTTGCGGCTACGGCTGCGGCTATTGCTGTTGCTGCAGCTGTTGCTGCTGCTTGCTGCGGCTATAGTAGCGGCTGCTACTAATGCTACAGCTGCCACTGCTGCGTGCTGTGGCCGTTGCTACTGTTGCTGCTACAACTGTGGCTGTAGCTGCGGCTGCTGCGGCTGTTGCGGCTGCTGCGGCTGCTGCGGTTGCTTCTGCTGCTGCAGCTGCTGCTGCTACTACGGCTGCGGATGCTGTTGCTGCTACGGCTGCGGCTGCGGCCGCTGTGGCTGCAGCGAACACGAGAAAAAACAAGGGGGGTCCCTACGCGTTTTTTTCGGTTTTTTTTTTGTTTTTCTTGCCCGTCGCTGCGAGCTCACTCCTCGTTGTGAGCGACGAGCTGCGAGTAGCAAGCTCGCTTCTTGCTGCTCGCAGCGCGTAGCAAGCTCACTGCGTGCAGCTCGCTACTCGCAGCGAGAAGCAAGTTGCGTGCAGCTGCAGCTACTGCTGCTGCAACTGCGGCTGTGGCTACTGCTACTGCTACAGCTGCTGCTATTGCTGCAACTGCTGCTGCTGCTTGCTGCGACTGCGGCTACTAATAGTGCTGCAGCTGCTGCTACTACTTGCTGCAGCTGCCGCTGCTGTTGCTACTGCGGCCGACTGCTATTGCTGCCGCCGGCTGTTGCTGTTGCGAGCTGCTGCGCATTGCTGCTGTTGCCGGCTGCTGCTCGTTGCCGCTGCTACTTCTGCTGGCTACTGCTGCTACGGGCTACTGCTGCTGCGACTGCCAGCTGTTACTATGTGCTGTTGCTACTGGCTGCTGCTGCCACTGCTTGCTGCTGTGGCAAGCTGCTGCTGCTGCTGGCTGCTGCTGTCAGTCACACCTAGAGGACGTCGTCGCGTGCATCGTCGCCAGCAAGGGCCTGACGTGGCTGGCCGCTCACCTCCTCGCGTCAAATGTGGGGTCAGTGCTGCCGGAAAAAATCCGGCAGCATTTCCCCTGGCCCAGTGGTCGTGGGAAATATTTCAAAAGCGTTTGCATGCACTCGATCTCGAACGGTTCCAACCATCACGGTTTCAGCTTCGAACAGTCGCATCCGCGGACCTTGATGTTCACTGAGCTGAGGACTTTGTTGTCAGCGGAGAAGATGTCGTTGCTGTGATGTTGGTCAGTTGCTCGCTTCATCGCTGCCTATGTCTTCGCCGGATTTTGCCGTGTTTCTTCCCAGACGGTGGTGAAGTCTCGGCATTGAATGTGGACCATGGGAATGTTGTTGCGACTTTGTAGTGTGGCTGGTGTGGCAAGAAGTTTGCCATACACCACTTTAATGTGGTTTCACCCATTACATTAGAAACTGCTGAGTTAAATGCAATTTCGGCGATCGGGAGTTTTTGTGCCCAATCCGTCCCAAGATGTTCACATAGTGTTCGGAGCAGTTCTTTGAGTGTCTGATTATTCAGCTCGTTTTTTCCGTCGGTTTAAGGAGGAAACGCCATCGAAAGTTGAATTCTGCTTCCGTAGCGAGTCATCACTTTGTGAGAACAAACGGCTGGTAAATCGACCTTCTCTTTTGCTTCTTGTAGTTTTATTGTGATTTGTGACGTTCCCATCGACCCGTACAATTTACTCTGACCACTCGGTCGTGTCCATACCCGTACAGATCCCTGATGCGGACCCAGGTGATGCCGGTGCGTTGTTTTGTGATGGACCAACTACTCGGAGCAGACCGACGACCGGCCCAGAGTCCTAGATGCTGTCTCGGACCTTCTGCAGTTCTCCTTCAGCCTGTAGGATTTTATCGATGATTTGGTCGTGGCCCTGGTTTGCATGTACCATAGTGTTTTTTAAATTTGTCCCTGTCTTGGGAGCGTTTTTGGTGATGGTTGCATTCTCCCCAAATCGGGTCCATTTTAGTTTTTTGTGTGGTCGCTTGTTAGCACTTGGAACTTATGGAACTCTTAAATTTGCCCACTACTCAACTCCCTAGACATCATTATCGAAGTGAAACTCACACGAGACATTCAAACATTGAAGTTAGGATGCTCGAGCTTTGATCATGCCAGGCCGTTGGATCAAAATCCTCATCTGGTCATCTTTGTGCTTCGTGTTCGCTCTCGCTTGTGCCACTGGAGCGAGAGCGAACATGGGCTACCAAGTTTGTGGAATCGAAACATTAATAGGCGAACAACATGGCCAAACCCGGGAGTTTTAGCAGTGATTCTTCCATTCGCATATTAATTTTGTCAAGGAACTCATGGGCGAATGAAGAATAGTTATTTAGGAGAAATATGGATGACACTATGGTATTGCATTGTGTGTCCACTGTTTGATGCCGGATGTATGCGTGTGACCAGTCATAGCGTCCGACTCGAGATCCTACACGTTTAGGTTCAGAGTGTGTGGAGTTCTGACTTATCTGCACAGAGTTATGGCCAAAATAATGTTTTTTAGGACAGATCTTGCACTGTCGCGTGCAACACCCGCTGTGTGCCGTGGCAGGTATTTATGCTGTGGCCCTATCATATGTTCACTGTCTCTGGATTACTAAGCTATTGGAGCTTATGAGACTTTGTGCGTCACCCTAGCCTGACTCTTGCTGCTTCTTGCACCTCCTTGCTTGCTAGTACACGAGCTCACTGGACACTGACACCTCGTTAGCAGTAGCAAGGTTAGGAAGCTTCCTAGCAGATTCTCATGGTATCAAAGCAACGAGGCCTCTCTCGGAGAGCTGCGCCGCGGAGACATTGCACTGGCAGCAGCAATGAGCGTCACCGTCGTTGTCGTATCCTGGGACTTGTTGCAGCAGTTTGAAGCAGCGACATCACCAAAACATTCCCACCACCACACCCGGTGAGCTGCGGCAATTTCCAGATCCAATAGCCACGCCGAGCAGCACCAACAGCAGCAACACCAGGTGGCAGCATCAGCCTTGTCTAGATGCCCATGTTTACAAAATTAAAAGGAAAAGCAGCTCGCATCAGCCGTGGCGTAAGCAACCGTGGGCAGCAACAGCATCGCAATAGCGGCAGCAGAAGCAGCACCAGTAGCGCAGCAGCAGTGGCGACCACCACAGCAGCGACAGCAAGTATTGCTACTACGCAACACTACTTTACAACACTGCTGTGCAGCTGCACAAAAGCTACGCATCACTTTGCATGGCTGTGCAGGGCTACGCACGGCTACGCAGGCTTGCGTATGGCTACACAGGGTTGCGCAGGGTAGGGGGCGACGCGGTCACTCCAACCGAGGAGCCTGCATGACTTTAAAAAAACTACTGGAGTAAAAAATGATGATGTCACTCTTGGCTTTGCTGACATCAACAACCTCTGGGTCAAAACGTTGTTTTTTCTTGATGTTTCAATTCCTTGAGAAATGTTGTCGGTTATGCAATCCCACCTGTTTGACACCGCGGCCCCATACTCAACACTGACATGGCTGCGACCGGTGGCAAAGACAAAGGACCACTAGATCCCGCTTCCTCCTCTTGAGGGGTCATGAGCCGACGCTTGCAGGCTATTGAAAACCTACAGAGCTAGCAGGACGAGATGCGTCTTCTGCAGTAGCAGCAGAGTGACGCCATCCGTACGCTAAGCTTCTTTGTGGTCAGTCAACAGCCCCACGGCAAACCTCCGAGGGAGTCGACGTTGTCATACCCTCTGCACAGAAACTAGTATCTACACCGATGACAGGAGCAGAACGCGACCAGCCACCTCTTGATCCTTCGAATGAGGACCCTGACATACCAGCTATGGAGGATGCTACTCACGAGAGCGAGATTTGCGTGCTTCCAGGGCGTCTACGCCAGCTTCAGACCTGTTCTTGGTCCCCACACACATCTGGCTCCTCTTTTGCGGAGGTCCGATCCTCACCTGATTTCTATCCTAGCGACTTTCCTTATCTTGGTGTATTCCCCATTCCTTGTCCTTCTCAACCTGTGGTTGCTCTCCCTACGATGCGGTAACACAAGGACTTTGAGACATCGTATCCACGATACGTCAGCGAGGACGACTTTGAGTACTGGGAGATTCTTTTCCAGTTCTGGGCCAATTCAAAGGGAGTATGGCACTCTTATCACAGTCCATACCAGGTTATAGATCGCGGAGAAGTGCTGACAGTGGCCAGGGCGATGCGCAGACTCCTTTACGCCATGCCGCACGAGACCGTCGTGGACTTCTGGCCGTTCCTTGGAGAGGCCGGCACAGGCACGCGTGCTGATCCACGTGGGGGCTGGGACCTGGCATATTCCCTGCTTGCTCCAAAGATGCATGCTACGTGCGCGGCTCACATTCGTGCTTTTCACTCCCTTCGTCAGGGGCCTGCCGATCCCGCAGCCGACTACTGGCGGCAGACCATGCGCATCTATACGCGCCTTGGGACCTCAGGAGGTACAAAGTTGTGGGCGCTTTGCACGATCATGCTCGAAGTTAGTCTTGAGTACACATACATCTTCATGAGGTACAAGAATTCCATGCTTGAGCCCTTCTTGTCCTCCCTTTAGCTTCTTCCTTGGGTACATCAGCTTTTCCTCCAGGTGATTTCCGCCAGTGAGGTACCCGTGGCCCATCAAGAGAGTCCCATTGCTGTAGAGGTCATTGCGTTGCCACCGAAGCCCTTCTTGCAGTCCGCTCCTTGAGCCTCTGGCACATCCTCCTCTTCCCTTTCCACCCCGATGACCTCGACTCAGATGCAAGGTGTGGCAGCAGCGACAGAGGAGAAGAAGGGGAAAAAGAGGTGCGGTTCGGGCCAACATCAGTCACAACAACAGTAATCATCGGGTAGTAGCTGTGGACGTACTGTTCACTACTGCAACTGTGGAGGCACTCATCGCTCACGGCCTTCAGGCTGCCCACACACTACAGTCCACGTAAAGCAGCACAGCCTTTGGTCGCTCGGCGACCACGACCGCAACAGTTCCCGCAACATTTGCCGCAACAGTTCTCGCTTCCCCGCCAGTGAGCAGTGGCGACTTGGACCCACGTGACCGCACCATCGCCAAGCTCCGTCACCTTTTGGCACTTCGCTTTCAGAGAGGTGCGAGTGTGTCGTTACACCCGGGTGGTTCACAGAATATTTGTTTGTCTTTTCGCGTAGCTCATGATGACTTATGTGGGTGGCACATCAGGCATGTGATGATGATGAGCTTGACAGTACCGATTGGATTCTTGAGTCTCACCTTTGTGCCCTTCGTTGTACCTCCTCACACATTGCTCAGCGTACTGTCTGAGGCCGAGTATTCCATTGCCCATTGCACAGTGACGTCCTCAGGTCCTGATCTTGGTGGCACCTGGATCATCGATTCTGGTGCCACTCACCACTTGACCTGTCTTTGTAGTGACTTCGTTGTCCTTGGTCCTCTTGCGTCTGTTTTCTCCGTTCGCATAGGCTTTGGTTAGTTGTTGCCGGTCCAGGGTGCTAGGATTGTGTGCTTCAATGGTCTGTCTGGCCCCCTCCATCTTTCTTAGGTGCTTTTCGTGCCTGACCTTGAGCGCATCTTGCTTTCTGTGCGTGCCTGCGCATTGATAGGACTCCTATGGAGCACACTAAAGAATCTGCAACTGTGACTGCTGTTGATACTCATACCATTTTTCTTTGTGCCTACGTCGTGGATTACCTGTATCATGTCCCTCGGACCTCTTCTTCTCCTTGCTCCCCCTCCCTTCGCGCTAGTGTGTTTGTGACTGGTGTTCACTCTGCTGAGCACCAACGGCTGTTCCATTGTCGCCTGTGTCACGTGGACTCTGACACTGCATCGTAGATCATTCGGACATAGCCCGCACTCGGTCTTGACGCGGCCTCTTTCAAGAAGCCACCCAAGACCGACAGTCCGTTCTACGCTCTGGGTAAGATACATTGCTGCACCTACCCTGACTCCCATTCTCAAGTTTTTTCACCTCTTGAGTTGGTCCATTTGGACCTTCTCGGTCCTCTCCCTATTGAGTCTTTGTCCGATCGGGGCAGATACGTCCTGACCCTGAGTGATGACTTGACCCGAATACGATGGGTCAATTGCCTGTGCCAGAAGAGCGATGTCGCTCTCGCAGATCGCCTATGGCTAGTGATGGCTGAGCGTCATTCCCGCCACACGTTGCACACATTTCATTCGGATGGCGGCGGTGAGTTTCTTGGCGAGATGGACAGTTTCTTTGCCTAACACCAGGTTCACCAGGTTTCCGATCTTGCTCCTCCTCAGCAGAACGGTGTCTTTGATCGCTGGAACCGCACCATGGAGGATGCGATTCGTGCTATGCGGTCTGAGTGCGGCCTCCCATAATCCTTTGCATTTGAAGGATTCACCTACATGACGTGGGTTTGGAACCGCCTCCCGCACGGTCCCCTTCCGGACCACGGTACACTGTACGTGCTTTGGTTTGGCTACCGTACCGATCTGCGTATCGCTCATGTCTGGGGGTCCATGGCTTCTGTGTGGTACACCAAGGACCAGTAGGGGTCCAAGGTCTCCCCGCGAGGTTGCTTGTGTGCCTTTGTAGGCATCTCCCCGTGGCCAAAGGCCAGGCGTTTGGGATCCCGCCCGTTGTCACATTGTTGAGTCCTGCAACGCGCTGTTCTTTGAGTCTCTCACCTATCGTGACCTTACTTCTTTCACATCTATGTCTGTCAAGCATGCTCCTACCTGTGAGGTTTCTTGACGGATGGGGGAGTCTGGGCCTACGAGCACCTCTCGTCTGGCTGACGTGTCTGTTCGAGCCCCCTCCACTTCTTGGTCTCTGGCTCTTGATGACCCAGCGATCATAGCCGTCGGCCCAGAGACCTCTCCAGCCCAGCCTGTCTTTACCCCTTTTCCCTCACATCCCACAGGCACCCATGATCTGTACCCATGTCTACCACTACTCCTGCCTCTGTGCGTGATCCTACATCTGCACGTGCTGCTACACCCAGCCCTATGTCTCCCGTCATTTCACCAGCATCTCAGCATTAGCATCCTCACATTGCATCACCTGCCCCTTTGCTTTAGTCCTCAACAGATGTGGTCATGCGTGTCTTTGAGCCTGAGGTGAGCTCCTCAAGCCCAGGTTACTCGCGTGAGCCCGATGGTCATCTTTGAGCACTGGTCTCCGGAGTCCAGCGAGTGTCCGGTTCCGTACCTAGGCGCTCCACTCGCACCATTACGATTGGTGATCTCGGCACAAAGGCCCTAGGCCTGAGTCTCAGCACAAATCACATAGAGGTATACCAGCGTGCCCTATAGGGCATGATCTGGTCACTTGCGAGTTTTGCATCACTTGTAATGCAGCAGCTGACCTTGTGGCTGTTAGGCCCAGCTCTGTGGCGTGTGCACTTGCCACTCAAAGCTCCCCCTCGATGGTGCCTGATCCGAGCACACTGAGGGAGGCTCTCTCATCAAAGGATGCAGACGCCTGGCATGCTACCTTTGAGGATAAGCTTTGTGCTATCCGACAGCACAGATTTTACGAGCTAGTCGCCCTTCCACCAAGGAGGAAGGCTATTCAGGTCAAGTGGGTCTTTCATAAGAAAGTGAAGTCAGATGGCTCACTGGAACGCCACAAGGCTCGGTTGGTTGTCAAGGGGTATTCCTCGATTGAGGGCATCAATTACACTGACACTTTTACCCTTGTCGGTCGCATAACCTCAGCTCATGCTCTATTTGGTATGGTTGCTTAGCATGATTGGGAACTGCACCACATGGATGTGAACAATGCGTTCCTCCATGGCTCATCAGATGAGGAGATTTACATGGTTCAGCCATTAGGCTTTGAGGATGGTGACAAGGTTTGGTGCTTGCGCAAGTCCTTGTAAGGACTCAAGCAGTCTCATCGGTATTGGAACCACGAGATCACTAACACCTTGACTCATACGGGATATGCACAGAGCGAGGCAAATCCCTCTCTCTTTATCTGGCAGTCGTCTGAGCGGTTCACCGCCATCCTAGTCTATGTGGAAGACCTTGTCATCGCGTCTCCCTCCATGGAGGCTGTGAAGGAGGCCAAGGCGGTCCTCGAGACTGCCTACAGGATGAAAGATCTTGGTCCTGCAATAGTGTTTCTTGGCAAAGAGATTGTGTGAGATAGCACACGTCGAACACTTCTACTACATCAGGCCCGATAAGCATGGGTTGAGGGGGATAATTTCAGTGAACTCCTTGGAGAAGTACCCATGGCTTCCACACTCGTCACACCTCACGGATAGGATTCCCTAAAGGTGGACTATCCCACACTGCTGGGAGAGACAATGGATGTGACCTTGTACCTCTGTCTCATCGGATCCCTGATGTACCTGGCCACTACCACACGTCCCGACATCGCTTTTGCCGTTAACCTCCTTGCATGGTTATTGCAGGCTCCACGTGCTAGAGCCCTTCATGCGGCTGTGCAATTGGTGTGGTACATGGTCTCCACACCGTAGCTCAGACTCTGCTGTCACCAAAAGTGTTTGGTGGTTCTTGACGGCTATACCGACAGCGGCAGGGCCTGGAGTCCAGATGGACGCAGTAGCACCGGCTACGTGTTCCTGCTTCATGGTACCGCTGTGTCCTAGCACAATGGGAAGCAAGGCTGTATTGCACGTAACTCGTCGGAGGCAGAGTATGTTGCTCTGGGTTCACGGGCTAGTAAGGGAGTATGGTTGCAGCGCCTGTTCCTTGAGTTGGATCAGTGAGTGCCCGCCATTGTGCTTCGATGCGACAACTAGAGTGCTCTTGCCATCGTAGAGGACTTTCGTGCTTTTTCATGCTTGCACAAGGCACATTGTGGTTGAGCATCATTTTGTGCATGATCTGGTGGAGTGACACGTGATCTCCGTCGGCGCTGACATGCAGAGTGCTGATTTCTTGATGAAGGCACTAGCTCACGGGAAGTTTCGGGAAGTTTCATGAGTTGTACCAACAACGCGTTTTGTTGGGCTTCGCTCCTTGCCTGAGAGTGGTTGAGTGCAAGGTGTGTCTATATCTATATCATGACTGTTTTGGCACTCGTTGTTGCACTCATTTCAGTGCTGTACGTGTATGGACATGCGTACCATCGGGTCATGGGGGAGTGTTGTGATTTGTGACGTTCTTGTCGACCTGTACAATTTACTGAGACTACTCGGCCGTGTCCATGCCCGTAGATCCCTGATGTGGACCCAGGTGGCACCGGTGCGTTGTTTGGTGATGGACCACCTACTCGGAGCTGATCGACGACCGCCCGAGAGTCCTGGATGCTGTCTCGGACCTTCTGCAGTTCTCTTACAGCTTGTAGGATTTCATCGTTGAACTGGCCGTGGACCTGATTTGCATTTTTTTCATTGTGTGTCCAAAGCTTGGTGCCGGATGCATGCATGTGACCAGTCATAGCATCCGGCTTGAGATCTTGCACGTTTCGGTTCAGACGGCGTAGCGTTCTGACTTGTCTACGAAGAGTTACGGCCAAAACAGTGCTTTTGGGTCCCTTTGTAGGCCAGACCTTGCACTGCAGCGTGCGAAACCCGCCGTGTGCCGCAACAGGTATTTATGCTGTAGACCTGTCATTTGTTCACTCTCTCTGCATTACTAATCTATTGGAGCTCATGAGACTGTGCGCGTCTCCCTAGCCTGACTCTTGCTGTTTCTTGCACCTACTTACTTGCTAGTGCGCGAGCTGACTGGACAGTGCCGCCACATCAGCAACAGCAAGGTTAGGAAGCTTCCTAGCAGTTTCTCAGGTTCTCGGTATGCCGTGTAGCCGTATGATGTGTTTTAGAAACAATCGTGCTGTTCCCTTGGCGGTGACAGTGGTCGTTGTTGGGATGAAGTGGGACATTTTAGAAAATCTGTCGACGACCACGAGGATGGCGTCATATCCCGCCGGTGTGATTGGTAATCTGGCGACGAAGTCCATGGAGATGTCTGCCCATGGTTTTGTCAGAACAGGGAGCGGCTGCCAAAGTCTGGGTTGCCTCGTGCGACGAGATTTCTGCCGTTGACATGTGTCACACGTTTTGCAAAAATTGGCCACGTCGGATTGCATCTTGTCCCACCTGTAGCTTTTTGTCAGCTTCTTAAGTGTCTTGTCCTCTCTGAAGTGTCCACCTGGACCGGTGTCGTGGTGTTCTTTGAGCAGCATTCGGCGGAGTTCGTTGTTGGGGGAACGACTACCCGACAAGTGAAGTGACGTCGCCAGTAGGATATGGCGAACTAGAATTTGGTTTCATCATATCCGCCATGCTGGTTGTAGCCTCGTGCGAACAATCGCTCAAGGTACGGATCTCGCTGCAGTTGTAGGGTTGCCACGTTGGTCATTGAATCTAGTCGGTGGCTGAGTGCGCCCGTCGGATTGGTTTTGCCTGGTTAGTACTCAATTTTGTAGACAAACCCAGACTCAAGGATTGCATCCATCGGGTTTGACGTCGGTTGAGATTAGGCTGCGTCTTCAAATGTTTCAACGCGTGGTTGTCGATACGCACAACACATCGGTGGCACTCCAAGTAGCATCACCATGTCTTGAACGCGTGTACCACCGCCAACATCTTTTTTTCGTGGACCGCGTAGTTGAGTTCCGGTCCTCGCAGTTTTTTAGACATATAGGCGACCAGGTATTCGTCGTTGCCATGATCTTGCAGAAGAATTATGTCAATGGCTCGGTCGGATGCATCCGTAGCCATGACGTAATGGACCGTTGGATTGTTGAATTGTATGGCTGGCACTGAGGTCAGAGCATTCCGCAAAGCGGTGAATACTTCTTGTTCGCTATCTCCCCGTCGCCACTCATTTTCTTTTTTAGCGAGGTCGAGAAGATGCGCTGACACTCGCGCGTAGTCCCGTACGAATCGCCGGTAGTAATTGCGAAATTTGACAAAAACTTGAATTTCTCAAATGTTGGTCAGCGTCGGCCAATCAGTGACTGCTTCCACTTTGTTCGGATCCATGGTGATCCGTCCACTGTTGATTACGTGACCCGCAAACTCGATCGAATGACGACCGAAGTCGCATTTGGACAGTTTTCCACAAAAATCCTCTCTTTGTAGAACTTCGAGAACTTTTCGCCAATGTCCGTCACGCTCCTCCGGGATGCGGTTGTACACCACAATGTCTTTGAGGTACACCACGATAGAACCATCAAGGTACGGCAAAAAAATGTTGTTCATTGCCGCCATGAACATCGTTGGGGCGTTTTTGAGTCCAAAGGGCATAATCGTAAACCCAAAGTGTCCGTAGCAAGTTCAGAATGTTGTTGTCTCCATGTCGGCGGCTGCCACACATATCTTGTGATATCCGCTGCATAAGTCGATTTTTTTTAAAATTCGGGCTCCTCGGAGTTGGTCAAGAAGTTTGTCTGCTCGAGGGAGAGGGTAGCCGTTCTTGATGGCGGCGTCATTCAAAGCCTGATTATCCACGCACATTTGCATCTCATTACTTTTCCTTTTCACGAATAGTACTGGTGCGGCGTATGGTGACGTGGATGGGCGGATGAACCCCTAACCGAGCATCATGTCGAGCTGTTTTTTCAACCCGGTCAACTCGTGATCGCTCATCCGATGGGCCCCTTGGACGGTGGGTCTGTTACCCGGCTCCAGTTCGATGCGATGGTCGATGTCTCGCTGAGGAGGTAAGGTTTTTGGGAGTTCGTCGGGGAAGACGTTCGCAAACTCCTTGGTGAGTGGTGTGAACTCTTCGGGTACCATCGCGAACCTCGTGGAGGCCGATGAGGCTGATGAAGCCTGTGATGAGTCAGCTGCTGCCACTTCCCCTTCTCCTATTGGCTCGAGACATACGATCCATGCACGAGCTCCTCGTCGTATACAATGCTTTGCCATATTGAGTGGTATTGGCTATACCGGTTGTTGCTTTTCGGCCTCTACATTCTCCTCTGTTGCTTTCACCTCCGCTGCTTTTGCTATGGGCTTCCATCCCCACATGGAAGTTGTCGTTTGGTGCCGTCAATCTCCACGTAGACGTCGCCGCTGTTCAAGTCGACCAACGGACTCTGCCGGTATAGGATATCTTGTCCGAGGATTATCTTGTGATCGCTCATTGGACAAGATCTCTAGATCGTTACATCACAAAGATCTCCCACTTGTAGTCGTAGTAGTTCTCGGAGTCTCCGTATCTGTAGACTCCTGTCAACAATTTCACATTCAAACACTCCTGGTTTGGTCTGCAAACCTAACTTGTGAACTATGTTGTTGCTTACTTAGCTGTGTGAAGCCCCTCCATCCAATATTGCCAGTACCGTTTTTGCGACTTCTGCATCCTCGAGGTTGAACTTTTAGCATTATTGCCGGTTGGTCATCTTCGTACCCCTCGTCAAAATTTGCGATCTCGGAGATCCTCCGTAGCGATGTGGGCCATTCAGATGGGCAATAGTTCAGCGCAGATCGTTCCTCACGGACAAGAGTTGCGCCTTTTACTCCTGTCCTTTGCCGTTTCCCGACTCAATTCTTAACAACTTCTCCCCCTTTTTGGCCTGCTCCTTGCTCCGACAGTTGCAAGCGATGTGCCTGACTTTTCTGTAGTTGTAGCAGGTTTGTGTGTCTCTCTGGTCAACGGCGTCCACTTCCATTGGAGTCCATCGACTGGTTTTCCCAATTCCAACAATAATTGTGATTCTATGTCCGAGCATTGTAGTCAGTGCTGTCGATCCTTTCTGCTGCTGCGATCATCCGCGGCAAGTCATTATGGATGCCGAAAAAAACAATCGCTCGTAGGATATCTCGCTTGAGGCCCTTGTTGTAGTGAAAACAGATTTTTTTGGGGGCGATGTCTGCTCCAGTGATGATCTCGCAAAATCTCTATGTGTACCCCGCCACGTTGGACTGCTGACGTAGACACTGGAGCTTGTACCGTGCGTCAGAATTCTCGTTTAGTCGTCCAAAGCATGTGAGCATCGCGCACAAAAATGTGTTCCATTCGGTTGGTGGCGTCAGCACGTCTTGCCATTGTTGGTTTATCTGATCCAAGAGTAGAATGCCTGTAGTCGGTGATGTGAGAAGGGCACCGCCGGTCTCCTGCTGTCATTGGAGGGTCTTTAGGTCAGACCACCAACATAGTGTCGTGCCACGCAAAAGCGCGGCCGTGAAGTCAATTTTATTTTGATTGTCATTGACCCCAACCGGGGTGAACTACACCTCCAAACTCATCAGCCACATCCAAACCGTCTGTCCCTTTGAGTTTGCAAGATGGAACAGTTCTGGTGGAGCTGGAAAATTTTCGGGTTTGCTTGAGAGTTGGGAATTTCTGTCAATGAGCACCGCTTCACGCATCCTTGCGTTGCGAAGAGCCTCCATCGCAAATTTGAGTTGTTGGAGCAGGTGGGTGGGTATTGATTCCTTCGAGTGTGGAGATCTTGTTTGCCAGTTCCTCGTTGGTCCGCACCTATCGTCTAGTGTCACCTGTCGTCCTTGTTGTAGTCATCAGGGCTATTGGTAACGGCGGCTGGTTTATCGCCGTTGGGTCCATGACTGGATTGGTCACCAAAGCCGTGGGAGTTGTTCCAGCTGCTGTAAAGCCTTCATGGTGGCGATGAACAAAAGAAAAAATACAAATGCATTTTTTGCCTGTGCCTCAAAGACTTTGTCGTCATATATCTTGAAGGGTTCAAGTCACATGTACCCAGTTTTTGGAACTATATTGCTGATACACAATTGTCGTGCACAAAGTAACGCATATGACAATGCCGCTAAAAAAACGCATATGACAACGTCACACAAAAGGTAATGCACAGGACAATGCCGTTCATAAAATAATGCATATGCCAACGTTACGCAGAAAACACCTTAGGAACCCAGAAACGCTAAAACAAATGTCATGTTCCCGTTACATACCATGTAGCATTGATGCATGTCATGATTTTTGTCATTTATTGTGTGTCAGACGAATGCACCTTTGGACTTTTTTCATGCCAGGTCGAAAACACATGCTGTGATCCAGCATGAAAAAAGTGGTGAGCGACTGGTTGATTTTGTTGCGGAGGCTGGACGGATGGTTGCTTTTGTAACGCATGGTGGGAAGATTGCTTCTTTTCTTCCGAACCACGGGTGGATCGTTGCTTTTCTTGCGAACGATGGACGGATGAGAGTCACACTCTGCGTTTTATGGGTTCGCAAACTATTTCACCCTATCTTTAAAACATCCAGGTGTGCATCCGCATCCCGGAGGAGCACAATGGATATCTCCAAAAAGTTATCAAGACTATACAGCGAGGGAAGTTTTTTGGAAAACTGTCGAAATGCGACTTTGCTCACCTTTCAATCGAGTTTCAAGCCACATAGTTGACGGCGGGCAGATCACCATGGACCTGGAAACGGTGGAGGCAATCACTGATTGGCCGACACTCACAAATGTTTAGGAGATCCAGGTTTTTTTGGGTTTCCGCAACTACAATTGTCGATTCATAAAAGACTACGCCAAAGTGTAAGTGCCTCACCAAGAAAAACACCAAGTGGAATCGGGGGATTAACAAACAAGAAGCGTATAACTCTTTGAGAAACGCTTTGACCTCGGCGCCAGCCTTAACATTGGCAAAACCAACGGTGGACTGCATCCTGGCCACCGATGCGTCCAATCGAGCCATCGGAGCCGTTCTCCTCCAAGACAACGGCGGTGGAGAACAACTGGTTGCGTACATTTCAAGAAAACTACGCGGGTCAAAACTAAGCTATGCAGTACAAGAGAAGGAGATGCTGGAGTGCCGGTAATACATCACCCGCACCGATGATCACGGCCTCAAACATCTCAAGACCCAGCCAAATCGAAGCCGTTGATAAACTCGATGGATGGATTTCCTTGAGTCTAGCCTCAACTAGACATCAAGTATCGACCTGGAAAAACAAATCCAGCGGATGCTCTGAGTTGACCAGATTCAATGGTTGAGATTAGCACGTTGCTCGTTGAAAGAGACCAGTACCTTGAAAGGCTATTAGTGAAAGGTTACAAGGAGTTTCGCGTGTACGACAAAGCCAAGTTTTGGCTCGACGACCCCTACTAGCAACGGCAATTCACTTGCCATGTCATCGTTCCTCCACATGATGAATGGTGGCGGATGCTCTTGGGAGAGAGCCTTGACACCAGTCTAGGTGGACACTTCATCAAGGATGATACGCTAAAAAAACTAGAGAAGCATTACTGGTAGGACAGGATGCAGACTGACGAGGTGGCCTTTTGAAAACCGTGTGAAAATTGTCAGAGATAAAAATCTTGTCTGATTCAACCCCAACCTGTTCCAAAGGAAGTATGGACCCACATCAGCATGGATTTTGCAACGGGACTGCCCGCCACTCCCGGTGGATATGACGCCATCCTCATAATGGTTGACAGATTTTCCAAAATGTCGCACTTCATCCTGACGACGACCACAATCACCAAAGAAGGGACACCGCGTCTATTTCTAAATTAGTTTGCACGGCTGCACTGAGTTCCACGTACCATCATTTACAGAGACAGCCACTTCACCAGCCATTTTTGGCACGACGGGCAAACCGTGCGCATCAAGTAGACGTTGGAACAACTTCTGTGAACTTTATGCAAGACACATGGCACCAACTAGGCAACAAAATTGTTGACCACCAAACTCCCATACAACTCCACCACTTCCACCACAAGTGGTAAGTTATTGTTTGAGGTAGTATATGACAAACTCCCCGCCACACCTGCTGGATTGTAGAGCCAGAGTAATGTCCCCGCGGTCGACATCCACTGCCGGGATTTTGCAACCATCTGGGAAGAAACACGACAAACCCTCGCAAAGATGCAGGCAACTATGAAGCGGGTGGCCAACCAACATCGTAGCGATGACGTGTTCAGTGCTGGCAATTGTGTCCACCCCAGATTGGACAGTATCAAACTCAGAGGACAAGACTTCGCAAAGCTCAAACCCCGATGGTTGGGACCGTTTGAGATCAAGCAAATGCAAACCCCAGTCGTCGCTCAACTTCGTCTCCCTGACAGCATGGCGATCCACCCTGTCTTCCACATTAGCAAAATCAAGTACTATCAGGAACCCATTCAATATGTACCCGGTAGAGACGTCACACCTCCACCTCCTGTACGAATGGACAGAGATACGGAGTACGTGATTGAAGATATCCTCAGAAATTGACACCGCGGAAAAACAACTTAGTATCTAGTCAAGTGGAATGGCTATGACGCCGCACACAACATTTGGGAGCCCTACAACAACCTCCGGGACGTTGATCATGTGATCGATGGCAATTTTCACCAACACCGGCCTACGTTTGCTAGGGCGTCGAGACGTCATGGCTGAATGGGGGGAAATTTTTACGTCCATGACATACACAAGTCCCTAAATTTTTGCAAGTGGGCATTTTTGTTCTGACATTCATGGTCCACCGTGTGGCAGCTTTAGGATTTTTACACTGTTTGGTCGAGGGCATTTTTGCCAATTGCCTCAACCTGAGGTGTTCCATTTCAAAAGTTTCTGACAACTTCAACCACCTTCCAGAAAGGTTGACAAAAGTATCGCTAGCCATATCGATGTTTCGATGTCGTGGGTGACTTCTCAACGATGATAAAATTTTACAAAGAAGAGTCGTGATATTCTCAAAGCCCCCGACTTCTCGATGGAGCTTATCGAATCCACCACTCAGTGTACGACCTCACACGCGTCGTTGGGCTCAAACGCTGATGATCTGACTCATGCCTCATTCACATCCTTGGGATTTTATGTATGTGCTTGTCACACTTGACACTTGGCATGGAAGTAAAATTACTGCTTGATGCAAATTATCCAGTTACCCCAAACTCCCAAATAATCTTTTGTCCTGCACCTCATCCCTGTGAGCCACCTACATTCCCCTCAGCGTGACACCATAAGCCCTTGCGTCACTTTTTACGTCACGAAGCAAAGTCTATTTCAATAATTTCAATATCTACTTTTCTGAATGTATTTGTCTCTTCCGTCCATACCACCTTCACCACCTACGGAAGCTGGACTGAAAACATTAGACTCACCCCTCTAATATTATGCTGAGCGGGACGTATGTGTTGCTTCCCTAAAATACACGAGTTCCTGGACCTCACGCATGGGTAATTTTGTCATTGAGTTAATGGCCCACCACACAACGACTGCCAGATTTTTACACCGTTTGGCCAAGGGTATTTTAGCCAACTGCCCAGACCTCCGGTGTTCCATTCTTGAAGTTTCTGAAAATTTTGACCACCTTCCAGAGAGGTCTACAAAAGTGTCACAAACCATATCGACGTTTTGATATTGTTCGGTCAACTTCTTAACAACACTTGACTTTTTCAAAAGAAGCGCCGCAGCATTCTCAAAGCCCCCCGACTTCTCTGCCGAGCTTCACAAATCCGCCACTCACGGCGCGGCCTCGTACGCGTTGCTCGGCTTGAGCGCCGAAGGCCTGACTTCTACTCCATTCTCATTCTCCGCGTTGTATACATGTATTCGACACACTCAACACTTGTCATCAAAGTAAACTTACAGCTTTACATAAGTTATCCCTTTGTTACAAACACACGAACCGTTTTTTGTTCCGCACCTCAACCTTGTGAACCACCCACATTTCGCTCAGCGTAACACTTGGTATCATAGAGTAGTGGCGCTGGAGGGACAACCAACGCATTAATTACCTGGCAAGTCCCTAGCGTATCTCCACTGTTCAGAATCTTGTAGACCTCGTGATAATGACGGTGAACGGAGCGAGTGCAACCGGCGACGAGCAGAATTCCCCTGGGATTACTGTGGTGATGGCTTATCAGCAGCACGTGAACATTGATTCTCTCCAGGAAAATCAGGGGGCACTGAAAACTTTCGTGGTGAATAGTGAAGCACCGACGAACCCAACGGCCAATCCTGTGACGGACCCATCGGGCTCGGCAAACCTGTCGCCGCCGCCGTAGCCCATTGGGTCAACACCTTGCACGATGGAAGGCATCGAACGACAAGCGCAAATCAACAAAGACCTGTACCAAAAATTGTCGGAACTTGAGAGCCTCAACTCCCATCTGGGCCAACAGTTCAGCACGGCAATGGAGGAGCTTTGAGTTTCTCGTGCACGCAAAGCGGTGCTCACCGAGAGGAATCTGTAACTCTTGAGTGAGCCCCACATCCCACTAGCACTTCCAGAGCTGTTCAATCCCCTGAACTCCAAAGGACCAACGGTCAGGATGTGGCCAACGAGTTTGGAGGGTTACTTCACCAGTATTGGGGTCAACGATGAAAAAACAAAGATTGACCTTGCAGCCTTGCTTGTGCGTGGCATGGCTCTGAGTTAGTGGTCCAATTTGAAGGCCATCTAATGACACCAAGAGACTGGTGGATCTGGATCAACGGCCCACGTGACCGCTCTCACATCGTCGTCCGTAGGCGTACTAGCTCTCAAGCAGATGAATCCGACGTAGCATGACTCTCTCATGCCAGGGGAAACATGGATTGACTTTGCACGTCCTACCCTTGCTCGCCTTGGGAAGCTGAACGAGAAGTCTGGCGCACCGAAAATGAATCCAACATCTGCGTCAATAGTCCAGCTTGGCAAAGTACACTCGGTGTTTCCACAAAATCATCACCGACAATGATCTCACCCCCGATGAACTGTTTTTCTATTGCAACAATGGCCTCAATCAAAACATCCAATGCCCTTCTGTCAATGATTGCAGCAGCCTACCACATCAACAGCACCGACTACAAAGCTTAGATGTAGGAATGCAAGGGCTGGTGACCCCAAAGCCACCATCCTTCTTGTGGCGGAGGAAAGTTGCAGCTGATGGAAACCTTGTCTCCAATGGAGATGAACGCCGTTGATCAGCGCAATCAACGGCTCTGTTGGACTTGCGAAAACCTGTAGCAAAACTCACGCCACTGCCGGATGCGGCAATAGCAAGCCAAAAAGGGCGAAATTTACAGGAGAAGATAGAAGAGACGGAAAACTGCAAAGGGCATGAATGGACGGCAAGGCTCTTGTCCGATCGGAAAACTTGCACTGACCAACTGCCCATCTAAGTGGCTCATATTGTCGTGGGTGAGGTTTTGTAAGATCACAAAGTTTGACGTGGGATACGAAGACAACCAGCCAGTGATAGTGCTACGAGTGCAACCGAGTGGTTGTAAAAGTAATAGAACAATACCGGTACACCTAGACAACTGATATTCTCATAGTTTTGTTAACAACAGAATGGTTTGGAAGCTGGGTTTGCAGACTGAACCGGGAATGTTTGAGGGAAAGAATGTCTACAAATCACTACACATCAATGGACCTCACGAGCCACTATGGCTATAAATTGGAAATCTTCATGACATGATGGTCTAGACAACTTGCCCAACGAGTGACCAAAAAACATTGTCGGGCAAGATTTCCTATGCTAGCATGATTCGCAGGTTGACTGGACCAGTGGAGCAATGTACGTCAACAATAAAAGCAAAAAAAGACATCTCTCTCTAGTCGAGCGACCCACAACGCAGCGATGGTTACGGAGAGTAGTAAAGGTGGACGTAGCAGAGGAAGTTGCAACAACCACAAAATGCCAATGGATATCTCTGATCGTGGCCAAGCGATATCTGAAGCACGGAGCCCAAGCGTGACTAGTGAACGTGGAAGTAGGAGAAGCAGAAGAAATCACAGCAGCCAAGGCGACATTGACGGCCTCGACACCTGAGAAGTTTGCAGGCGTACCAGCAGATTTTACAAGACTGATTGAGGAGTTCGTAGGGGTTTTCCCGGCGAACTACCCCAAGAGTTACTACGACAAAGCAACATTGACTATCAGATAGACCTAAAACCAAGCAGCAGACCAACAGTGATCACAAGCTGATTTGACTAAAAAAGCACCAAGACAAGATGCTCGGTCAAGGGTTCATCAGACCATCATAGTCACCCAGTGTAGCACCTGTCCTTGTGAAAAGTAAAATCAAAGAAATGCGAAACTTGCGTGGACTACCAAGCATTGAAGAATGTAACCATCAAGAACCACTACCTTGTCCCTCAAGCAAATGATTTTTTTTATCAACTCTGTGGGACCCAAATATCCAGCAAAATCAACCTACGGAACAGCTATCATCAGATCCGTGTATCAGATAAGGACATCAAAAAGGCGATATTCCGCACCAGGTACATGGCATATAGAGTTCACGCTCATGTTGTTTGGAATCACGAATGCCCTCGCAACATGTATGTCGGCTATGAACAACATTTTTTGCACATACCTCGATGACTTTGTCATCGTGTATGTTGACAACATTTTTGTGTACCCCAGAGGAGGACAATGGACATGTCCACAAAGTTCCTCAGATTTTTAAGAGAGAGAAAAATCTTGGAGAACTCTAGAAGTGTAACGTCTGTTGCTGTTTGGTTGGGTTTTTGGGCCACATCATTGGTGTCGGATGGATCACCATGGATCCAAGAAAAGGTGGAGGCAGTCACTGATTGTCCAAAACCCACAAATGTTTGGGATGTCAGGGTATTTTCGACTTCTAAAACTACTAGTGTCCATCGTAAAGGACTACGCATGAGTGACAGCACCTCTTTCCGTTCTCACCTAGAAAACCACCGAGTGGAATTGGGGGGGGACAGAAAACAATAAGCATTCAATGATTTGAGAAATACTCTGACCTCAACCCCGGCATTACTGTTGGCAGATCCAACTTCGGACTACATCGTGGCCACCGAGGCGTCCGATTGAGCCACTGGAGCTGCTCTCCTCCAAGACTATGGCGGTGGATAACAATTGGTTGCGTTCATGTCAAAAAAATGGCGCGGGCTGGAACTCAACTACGGGGTGCACGAAAAAAAATATGTGTGAACTTGTGCACGCATTCAAAACATGGCAGTGCGACTTGGAATGTTGGTGATGCACTGTCCAGACAGACCATCACGCACTGAAACATCTCGGGACACAGTCAAACTCAAGCCTTTGAAAAACTTGCTGGATGGATTTCCCATAGTCCAACTTCAACTACGACATCAAGTACCGGCATGGGAAAACAAATCCAGCGGATGCTCTATGTCAACAACCACATTTAATAGCTGACATCAGCACATTACTCATCACACAAGACCCGTACCTTGCAAGATTGTTCACAAAGGGTTACGAGGAGTTCTGTGGGTATGACAAAGTCAGTTTTTGGCTCGACAACCCCCACCGGCGACGATGATTTGCTCGCCAGGTTGTTGTTCCTCCAAACAAGGAATTATAATGGATGGTTTTGGTAGAGTTTCACGCCACCGTTTCATGTGGACACTTCGGTGAGGAAAGATCCTCAAGAAGCTGGCAATCTACTACAGGTGGGGCAAGATGCAAACTGATGTGGCGGCCTTCTTCAAATCGTGTGACACCTTTCAGAGACAAACATCTCAAGGCACACGGCCACTTGGTCTTATTCAACCCCTGCCCATTCCAAAAAAACCGTGGGCTGACATGAGCATGGATTTTTTTACGAGATTGCCCGCCACCCCCGAGGGGTATGACACCATCCTCATCATGGTGGAAATATTTTCTAAAATGTCGCACTTCATCCCGACGACGACCACCGTCACCGCACAAGGAACAATGTGCCTGTTTTAAAATCAGATTGTACTGCTGCATAGTGTGCCACATACCATCAGCAAAGACCGCCATTTCACAAGCCAGTTTTGGCAGGAATTGATGACACGCTACCGCATTTGGATCTAGCTATCTAAGTCGTTCCATCCTTGGATTGATGGGAAAACCAAGCAAACCAATCATACACTCGAACAACTTATTTGAACTTTATGTGAGCCAAACGGTACTAATTGGGCAACAAAACTACCGACCGCCAAACTCGCATGCACCTCCGCCACTTCCACTGCAACTGGTAACACATTGTTTGAGGTATTGTGCGGAAAAATTCTTGCCACACCGGCTGGATTGCGGATTCAGAATAATATCCCTGCGGTTGACATCCACCGCTGGGATTTTGCAAGTATCTGGGAGGAAACACGGCATACCCTTGAAAAGATGCAGGCATCTATGAAGCGGGCGGCCGATCGACATCGCAGCAATGACGTGTTCAGCATTGGCAGTTGTGTCCTCCTCAGTTCAGAGAATATCAAACTCTAAGGACAGGACTTTGCGTAGCTCAAACCTCGATGGTTGGGACCATTTGAGACCAAGCGAATGCAAACCCCAGTCATCGCTTGAATTCGTCTCCTTGACAGTATGGCGATCTACCTTGTCTTCACATAATCAAATGCAAGAAATATCAGGAACCCAGTCAACATTTCCCTGGTAGAGATTTTGCACCTCCACCTCCTGTACAAGTGAATAGAGATACAGAGTATGTGATTCAAAATATCCTCGAGAATTGACGTTGTGGAAAAATGACCGAGTATCTGGTCAAATGGCATGGCTATGACACTGCGCACAATAGCTGGGAGTCCTTCAACAGCCTCCAAGACGTCAATCATATGATCAATGGCTGTTTTCATCATCACCGGCCTACATCCACTAGTTTGCCGAGACGTCACAGACAAAAGGAGCTCAATTGTTATGTTCCTAACGTACACAAGTCCCTAAACCTCACAAGTGGGTTGTTTTGTCATTACATTCATGGCCCACCATGCAGCAAAGTCTGGATTTTTAAACCGTTTGGCCGAGTGTATTTGGGCAAACTGCTCCGACATCTAGTGTTTCGTTCTAGAAGTTTTTGGCAACTTCGACCACCTTCCAGAGAGGTCGACAAAAGTATCACGAACCATATTGATGTTTTGATATCATTTGGTTGACTTCTCAACGACGCTCAGATTTCACAAAGGAATTCCACGATATTCTCAAAACTCCCCGACTTTTGAGCAGAGCTTTTAAAATCCGCCATCCAAGGTGTGGACTTGCACGCGTCCCTCATCTCAAATGTCGAAGATCCAACCTATGCTTTGTTATCGTTCTCGGTATTGTATGAATGTGATCAACTCACTCAACGCTTTTGATCGAAGTATACTTATCGCTTAATACAAATAATCCCTTTGTCCCAAACATCCAAACCGTTTTTTGTATCACACCTCATCCATGTAAGCCATCCACCTTCTGCTCGGTGTAGTAATAGGTGGTTCACGGGGACGAGGTGCAGAGCAGTAGATGATTCAAGGATTTGGGACACATGAGCCTTTTACATTAAGTATTAATTGTACTTTTGTGATAAGTGTCAATTGAGTCAAGCACATATACAAAATGACGTGAATCACAATCAGGCATCTGTTGGATCCTCGGTGCTTGCGAGGTTGGGCTATGAGTGGCGGCTTCGAGAAACTCCACCAAGAAGTCAGGGGCGTGGATGTATGAAATTTTAGCGACGTTGAGATACTAATCAAACAGTATCAAAACATTGATACAGTTCGCGAGACTTCTGTCGACCAATCTAAAAAAATTCAAAGTTGTCATAACCTTCTAGAAACACCCACCAGAGGAACTAGCTGCTAGCGAGAATGCCCTCGGCAAATTTGCATGAAAATCCTGAGGTCTTAGCACAATGGGCCACGTATGTAGTGACAAATATGCCATTCCCGGAGTTTGGGATTCGTGTACGTCGGGGGCGTAACACTCCCCCCCCCCCCCCCCCCCCCTTTAGTCATGACAACCTAGCGCGTACGTAGGCATAGTCTGACGATAATAATAGTAGCCATCAATCAGATGATTGAGGTCTTGGAGGTTGCCGTACGGCACCCAGGTGTTGTCCGTAGCAACATAGCCGTAACACTTGACATAATACTTTTTTCCCACGGCTTTGATGTCTGAGGATGTCTTCAACACGTACAATGTGTGTCCTCGTCCACTTGAATAGGAGGTGGGGATGAGACGTCTGTACCAGGAAAGTTATTGATGGGGACCCGGTAGTGCTTGAGCTTGCTGATGTGGAAGACAGGATGGATTTCCATGCTGTCAGGCAGGCGAAGCCAAGTGACAACAGGGGTTATTACATGTTCTTGGTCTAAAACAGGCCCAACCAGCGGGGTTTGAGCTTTGCAAAGTCCTTTCCTCAAAGTTTGGTGGTCACTGAGTTAAGAAGGATGCAACCACTAGCACTAATCACATCCTTGTTGTTATGCCAGTTGGCCGTTCACTTGATGGCTGCTTGAGTCTTCGCAAGGGTCTGTTGCATTTCTTCCAAAACTCTCGAGAAATTCCTACAACAGATATTAACCGCAAAAAAATTGGTGCCGGTGTGGGAAGAATTTTGTTGTAGACCACTTCAAATACAACGTCACATGTTATAGTGGAAGTGGCGGAGTTGTATGCGAGTTTGGCGGTCGGTAGATTGGTGGTCCAAGTGGTGTCATGTGACTCACGTAAGGTACGAAAATTTTGATTGAGTACCAGATTGGTCTATTATGTTTGGATGTTGGTTTAAGAATGGAACGCTGTTTGTAGTTGGATCCGTCAACTGTAATCCATCATCAATTTGAGCTATAAACGGTTAGTAAAGCTAACTGATGATGGTAACTGGAACACTGTGTAAACATACAATCTCTTTTAAGAACAGCCGTATTGTTCATTCTATGATGATGGTGGTCATCATCAGGATGAAATACAACACTTCGGAAAATCTACCCACCACCACGAGGATGGCGTCCTAGTCCCCGACAGTGGTGGGCAGTATCGTCACAAAGTCGATGCTGATGTCGACCCATGGCTCTGTCTGAACAGGAAGGGGTTGGAGTAGTCTTGGTGGCCTCGTGGAACAAGATTTATACCGTTGATAGGTATCGCATTGTTTGTAGAAATCTGACACGTTAGTCTCTATCTTTTCCCACCAATAGTACTCTGTCAGCTTCTTAAGCATCCTTTCCTTACTATATTGTCCACCTAGACCAATTTCATGGAATTCCTCAAATAACATTCTCCGTAAATCCTTGTTTGGTGGTGCGACTTGTGACGGTGGCATTTACTCGGCGGCATTTACCCCTGGTGGCGGTTGCATTTACTCGGTCGAGTAAATGTTGCTGCCACTTGGGGTCGTTGAAGCATAACTTGGTCTTTGTTTGTATCTGCCAATCTCCTCGTGATATTTTGCAAACATTCTTGCGATGTACGGGTCTTGTTTGATGAGTAACGTCTTGATCTCGGCCATCAGATCTTGTCACCAACTTTGAGCATCCGCTTGATTATTTTTTACAGGTCGGTACTTGATGTTGTAGTCAAATTAAGACTCAAAGAACTCCATTCATCGAGTTTGTCGATGGCTCAGGTTTTGCTTAATCTTTAGGGTTTTTAGTGCGTGATGGTCAGTGCAAAAAATGTAGGACCTGTATTCCAAGTAGCACCACTTTGTAGTGAACGCGTGCACAACTGAGAGAATTTATTTCTCGTACAATGCAAATTTGAATTCCGGCCCGCATCTTTCTCGACATTAACGCAACCTGTTGTTCTCCACTACAGTTGTCTTGGTGGAGAACGGCTCAGGTGGCTAAATGGGATGTGTTGGTGGCCATGACTTAGTCCATCATTGGATCTGCAAATCTTAAGGCTAGTGCCGAGGTCAAAGTGGTTCTCAATGAGTTGATTGCTTCTTGTTCACAATCCCCACAATTCCACTCAATAGTTCTACGGGTAAGATGTGAGAGACACTGAAACTTGTGCATAATCCTTTCCAAATAAAAGGTAGTAGTGGCAGAAGCCGAAAAGTACTTGGACAACCCAAACATTAGCCAGCTTCGGCCAATCAGCGAGTGCCTCCATGGTGATCCATTGCTCGTCGATGCGGTGGCCCAATATCTCAATTAAACGGTGACCAAAATTACACTTTGAGAGTTTTTCGTATAGTCTCTTTCATTGTAAATTCACAGAACCTTTGAAAGATTTCCATTATGCTCCTCCAAGGTATGGCCGTATACCACGAAGTCACCGATGTGCACGAAGAAAGATTCATCGAGCTACGAGAGAAAAATGTTATTCATTACCACCATAAATGTTACAAGGACGTTTGTGATTCCAAACAGCAAGACTATGAACTGAAGATTCCCATATCTGGTACATAATGCTATCTTCTTATCGTCCTCATTAGATTCGTGGACCCGATGATAGCTGCAGTGTAGGATGATTTACACTGGAAACTTGGGCCCCACAGATTTGGTCAAAAGTTTCATCCACTCCCAGAAGAGGGAAGCGGTTCTTGATGGTGGTCTTGTTTATTGCTCGGTAATCCACACACATGCATCTCCCTCGTTTTCATTTTTGCAAAACATAAAAGTGTCGTGTAAGATAACATTGAAAGTCTAATAAACCCCTCACCGGGCATCTCGTCCTGCTGCCTTTTTAGTTTGGTTAGATTGTGGTCACTCATGTGATATCTTCAATTAACCATGAATTTGTTGTCCAGCTTCAGGTGTATATGGTGGTTGACGTTTTTTCACGGAGATAGCTTTCAGGAAATTTTGCTAAGAAAAGCTCTTTCAAACTTGTCGACAATGGGTGCAAACTCCTCTGGAGTGCCTGCAAACATTTTAGGTGTCGGGGCCGATATGGCCGCCTTGGCAGCCGTGACTTCTTTTGCTTCCTTGGTCTCCATGTGGACTAGCCATGATTGAGCTCCACGTCGTAAATATTTCTTAGTCACGTCCAAAGATATTGGCTGGAATTTTGTGGCTACTGCAACTTCTTCTACTGCTTCCACATCTGCTGATTTGCATAGTCGTCGTAGCATCATGAGTGGCTCGACCAGAGGTAGATGTCATCTTCTGTCATTAATGGAGATGTAAGCTGATACGCTATTCCAGTCCACGTGCGGATTATGTCGATACAGGAAACCTCACCGAGGAAGATTTTGTGGTCGCTCATTGGGCATGTCCACTAGACCATACCGTCGTGCAGGTGTGTAGTGAAAGAGGTTTGTGAAGTTGATGAATATCTAGTCATATGTCGACAGTTTTTCGTTCAGAAACTCCTGGTTTATTTTGCAGACCCAGTTTCCAAACCACAGCATTTCTTACAAAGCTATGAGAAGCCCCTTCGTCCAGTAGTGCTGGTATCTTTCTACGACTTTTACAATCCTTTGGTTTGCTGGTTGGTCGTCCTCACCTCCCTCATCAAACTTTGAAATCTCAATAACCATTGTCTTTAGCGACATGAGCCACTCATGTGGGCGATTGGTCGGCACGCATTTTCCAATGTGACAGGAGGCTCGCCGTCTACTCCTACCCTTTGTCGTTTCCCAAATCATCGTTCTTTCTCTGCGATTTCTCCCCCTTTTGGCCTATTGACGTCACTTTCAATAGTTGCATGAGATATGGCGTGGCTTTTGGCAACTCCACTAGATTCATTGATCACGTTGATCGACAGCGTCAAACTCCATCAAAGATGAGGTTCCTATCTACTGTGACTTCAATCTGCCACGGTAAGAGTTGTGGTATTGGGGTCGCAGCCTTTTGGATTCCTACATCGGAGAATTGTATTCGGCATTGTTGATGGAATTGGCTACTGGAACAATTTGTGAAAGGTCGTCCTAAATGCCAAAAACAATGATTTCTTGCCAAATATCTTGCTTGAGTTTGTTTTTGTAGTAGAAACAGGGTTTGTCGGGGGTAAAGTGACTGTCAGTGATGATTTTGTGAAACACCGTGTGTACTCTTCCATGCTGGCCTTCTGAAAAATGCAGTGGAGCCCATACCATACGCCAAACTTCTCCTTCAGTTTCATAAAGTGGGTGAGTGTGGCACGAGCAAAAGTACTCCAGATTTGCGGTGGTGTGAGGAAGTTGTGCCATGTCAGATAGATTTGATCAAGAGGTACTACGCCAGCAGTCGACAATGTGAGAGCGGTTATGCGAGCCATTGATCTAGCTCCTCCGGTCTCCTGCTGCTGTTGGATGGCCTTTAGATCAGACCAACAACTTAAGGCTATGCCACACATTATCAAGGTCGCGAATCTCTCTGTTGTTGTTGACATCAAAGTGGTGAAGTACACCTCCAACATTGTTAGCCACATCCTGACCGTTAGTCCCATTAAGCTTGCGATATTGAATGGTTAGGGAAGTGTCATTTACATGTAGGATGGACTCAAGAGTTGGATATCTCTCTTTGTGAGCACTGGATCACACACACAAGAAATCCAAAACTCCTCCATCACTGCATGCAGCTGTTGGAGAAGATGAGTGTTAAGGCTCTTGAGTCCCAAAAAATTACGGTTTAAGACTTCATTAATGCAAGCTTATCGACTGGCACCTCCTGTCGCGCAAGGTGTCGTTCCAGCGTACAACGGTACGGACGAAGGGTTTGGCAAGCCCGAGGGGTCTACTGTTGGATTGGCTGTCACGTTTTCTAGTGTTGTACCATTCTCTACAGAACTTACCGCTGTTGCCTGGTTTCTTTTTAGAGTGCCCTTTTTTGGGTGCTAATTATCATCCATCACCAGAGTATTTGCGAGTGACTGCTGCTTGTTGCCGGTTATGCTCACTCCATTCACTATTGTCATCACGAGGTCTATGAGCTTCTGAATGGTGGAGATGCACTGAGGACAAGTGCAAGGTAGTCATGAGGTAGTTAATGCATCAGTTGTCCCTCCTGCGTCGCTGTGCTCTAATACCAAGTGTTATGCCAAGCGGAACGTAGGTGGTTGACAGGGAGAAGGTACGAAGCAGTAGAAAATTTGAGGAACTGGGATGAATGGATACAAGCAACAAGTTTAATTCGATGACAACTATTGAGTGAGTATGTACACAGAACAATGAGAATCATAATGAGGCACATGTTGGGTCCTCGACGCTTGAGCCGAGCGACACATGTGAGGTCACACCATGAGTGGTTGCTTTGAGAAGCTCCACTGAGTAGTCGGGGGGCTCTGAGGATGTCGAGGTAGGGTTTTTTAAAGTCCAGTGCTGTTTGGAAATATATCAAACAGTATTGAAGCATCAATGTCATTTGTAATACCGTACTGATCTTTGATTTTGTGGTGAAGAATAATTTATGACCTGTAGCTTTGATTCGTAAGTGCTGTATTATATATTTTTTTTGTTCTCAAAACGAACAAAATGGGTCCTTGTTGTAGTCTTGATTTCATTTTTTGTCCCTTTTTTTTTTTCTTTTGCCGACCCTTGCTCGGTTCGACTCTCGCCTCGAGCTCGACCTCTAGACCGTCGACATCCTTGAGCGTAAGCCATCGCCAACGTGTCCTCGCAAGCAATGTGACAACGAAATCTCGAAACACGCCGATATCCACGCAACTTTGCTGAATCTCAGCAGTCGTGAACACATTCTGTGTTTTTTCTTTTGACTCGCCAGATGTCAGGGCTGAAAGAAATATTTTTGTGTATTCATAATAGGACAAAAAATATGCCCGCGTTGCCAAATACATGAATTTGTACGAGAAAAAAGACAATTAATATCGAAATCAAAGATCAGTACGGTACTTCTGTCAACCATTCAAGACAATGGCAGAAGTTGTTAGAGCCTTTTGGAATGGAATACCAGAGGTCGGGACAGGTGGCCAAAATGTCCTCGACTGATCCGCGTATAAAATCTGAGGTCGATGCATGGTGGGCCACAAATGAAATGACAAACATTCCCACTCGCACGGTTCAGGGACTTGTGTACATCATGCACGTAGTACAATGGACTAGGTACTCACAATCATTTCAGCTCACAAAGAAGGGCAAATAGAAAAGAAAAGAAAAAAACAAGATGGAAATGGCACATCCCACTCGGCACATGCGAATGGGAAGAAGGCTCAGGGCATTGGTAAATGCTGCTCTCATTACACCTCGAGTCAAATCATGATGACCCAGTTGAGTGCTAAAGTCTCTACACGTGGGGATCGCTCTCGAGACTTTTACATGGATAAAGAGTGATCATTGATTGCACCGTAGATTGATCTTGAACATTACTCAGCCCAACACAACATAATTTGGAGTCATCAAACGCGACCTCCATCAGAGCTTGCTTTTGATGAAGCTATCGAATGTCACGTTACGCTCAAATTTTGCAAGTTGTTCGTGATAGTCAGATTGGATTCCAACACATTTTATCCGAGGAACCCTAGCAAATCCGTGACAAGGAACGACATCCACACATCGCATATAGAAAAGGAGGAAGTCTTCAAACGCAAACTGGATTAATCACAAACACCTATACAAGAACAAAAGTGGTCAAATCCAACTAATAATTCTAAGTGGGAAGTACAACCCTTATTGTCATGTTAGTCACTGCCAAAAATGTGGAAATTAGTTTCTTGGGTCGGACCGTTGAAATGCTCCCACTTTCTATTTCAAGTTGATTGTGCCCTTGGTTTGTATGTTAATGAGAGTATGCCCCCATTTCACGTCTAGACATATTTTTTATGTCAATTTCTCGTTGATGTAATGTGGCATGCATGCATCTTTGGACTGATGAAATCAGCATGGCAATTGAACAATCACAAAAACCCTCTTTTGATGGGTTTGGTATTGTTTGGGGGAGTGATTTGGGTGCAGATTTCACGGGGGGTCCGAGACTCCCCACGCGTCGAAAGAGAACATGCTGGGCCCCACTATCTTGGGGCCCAGCAGGAGCCCGCGCTTTATTGAAACCCTAAAATCCTGAAAGTATTTCGGGGTGTGATTTGATTAGGGTTGCATGTAAAAACGGGGAGGGGATGCGTGTTAGGAAGAAAAACATAACGAGCATCTCCTCTTGATAAGGAAAAAAGGGTGTGCTTGCTTGATCACGGTCAAGCAATGACCTCTTTGCGTTATTTTTTTGACACACTACCCCCCTGGTTTGATGTAGGATTCTATGTGTTTTGTACGCCAAGCCTGCAAAAAAACATAAGTAAAACTAGGAGATTTGTGTGTCAAAAGGCAAAAAATAGAGAGAGGGACCTTTCCCTTTGCCTTGGTTGAGGATTCACCCCACTTCTCATCAGTGTCCACCCACATGAAAACAATCACCTACTATTACACCAAGTCAAACACAGGATGATGCTGATACATATGCCCAATGGTGGGGAAATCACGCACTAGCTTTCTAGTGCACTCTACTAGTGCATCGCAAGACCATGCACCAATATCATGCACTCTACAACAAGTGTACACAAACAGTGTGATCTCATATCATTATTGTTCCTCGCAAACTAAATACAGACCTCTCTCTTTCTCTACACCTCTCCTTTCGTCTTCCTTCTTCTCCATTTTTCCTACCTCTCTTCCTCTCTCTTGGTTTTTGTCTATCTCTATCTCTATTTATCATTGTCCTTCTCTTTACACGTTTCTCACTTTCCTCTTTCTCCCTCTCTCTCTCTCTCTCTCTCTCTCTCTCTCT
>SZWC01000179.1:285794-299803 GCA_023375785.1 Penium margaritaceum | reverse complement strand
TCTCTCTCTCTCTCTCTCTCTCTCTCTCTCTCCCTCTCTCTCTCTCTCTCTCTCTCTCTCTCTCTCTCTCTCTCTCTCTCTCTCTCTCTCTCTCTCTCTCTCTCTCTCTCTCTCTTCATGGTTTTTCAAGTCGAGGCATTCTGTCAATTTGTTGTCCAAAGCACGGGCAAGGGACCAATTAGACCCTAATCCTGGATGGAAAACAACACAAGGTCATAGTTTGGAACCATTAAAAGCCGCGTCATTCCCAATACACATTGTGTGCATGCACTCAATAGCCTCCTTGAAAATCATGCCGGAAAGACAGCTGATACATCCGCACAAGTATGAACATTAAGTCGATGAATTCATGAGTTCAACATTAAAACATCCATATCCATAATGTTAAAACAAAGAAGCACCATGTCCATTCGATGGCCATGCCCAATCGGCAACATGAGTCACCGATTGAGCAAAGCGAGAGGGGTGACGTGTCACCACCGCAGTCTGGAGAATGGCGATTGAGCAATTAGCTTTAAAAATCCTCATTCATGGATTTCGGGTTTTCTATGCATGGACAGAGCTCACGCAAACATAAAATCATACGTCCACAAATGAGGATTGATGTGTCAAAAGAAAAAAATTAAGCGAGCATCAATGTTGCACGCAAGGTGTGCACAGGGTTGCGTGGTTTGCACAACAACACAAGGGATAATGTTAGGAAATGGGAAAAATTAGGAGTGAATCATTTGCACATTGAATGAAGAGAGAGAGAGAGAGAGAGAGAGAGAGAGGAAGAGGGAGGGAGGAAGGAAAGGAGGGAGGAGGGATATATGTGACTATTTGATAATGGCTACTTTTCTCACAATGAAGTTCAAGGAATCACCTATCATATATACTTCTANGAGAGAGAGAGAGAGAGAGAGAGAGAGAGAGAGAGAGGAAGAGGGAGGGAGGAAGGAAAGGAGGGAGGAGGGATATATGTGACTATTTGATAATGGCTACTTTTCTCACAATGAAGTTCAAGGAATCACCTATCATATATACTTCTATTCGTGTTTGTTCCATTAGTTTACACTTACACGAATCATTTTCACACTTCATCCATGCAGACATTATTTTGTATCATGTTTTGTTCTTAGGATCAAACGAAGGAAAAGAAGTAGATTTACATCTTCATAGAGCACAACTGAAGTTGTGATTTTTTAGTTATGCTTGCCATTCCATCTTCATATTGATTGGAACCTTCCCTCACTCAATGATGTATCCCATTCTCATTTTCTTGCATGATTTGTTATTCATGTGGGATACACATCCTACTTGTCTGTTTAAAGTTGGTTTATCCTTCATAGGTTACACAAGACCTCTTGTTATTCTACTAAAATCCACGAAGGAATTCACAACTTGTGCATCCTCCCACAGGAACATGAGAGTAGCTCAAGAATGTAGATTTTTTAAAAGGAATTTAACATTCTTACTCACCAAATTTGAGTCATCCACATGTGTCACAATCTTGTTTCCTGGTTGTTAAAAAAGTGTAAGGATATGTGCTCCACAAAGATGGAACATTAAGGATGAGATTCAGCCACATAGTATACAGGACCAAATCTTGGAGGGAGGTGGATTTGTACTGGAGTAAATCTTCTTAGAATTTGTTCATGTAATGGAAAATGGTACAATAATACACCAAAATATCTTCATATGACGGTATGGGCTTTTCTCTGTGGAAATAATTTGATACGGTTTTTTCCTCAAACCAAGTTTATATAACCCCAGAGAAAAGTCCAATGAGAGTAACAAAAAACCATTTAAACCAATCTCCTTCTCTAAATTTACTTTACATTACCTTCCCTTTTGTGTTTCTCCAACGGCCGGTGTTGCAAGATACCCATCGTTTTGCTCGTTAAATCAGCGGTGTCCATAGTCAAAAACAAACTGACGGGGGTGTCCATAGTTGGAAACAAAATGGCAGCTGTGCCCTCGGTTAGTGTCCATCATGGGCACGCTTGACATATATTCCATGTTTTAAACACATTTGAGATGGATTTAACAGCGGCAACGAGACAACTTGCTAGTGCACCGTGGGCTGACGTACGTGTTATTTGGAATGAAAGTCACGTGGTTTGATACGTTTCCAAAGCCTTCTTCAGGGGGTTATGGTACATGATATTGCACGGAGTCAGCTAGTAGCTATGCGCTGCACACCACATGGCTCATTGCGTCATCTAACTGATTTTATTATAGGATCCTCGAAGTTCACTGGGTCGCAAATCACTTTGCCTAGAACGCGTCCCTTACTTTGTCCGGATTGTAATCTGATTTTGACAGCCTGTTTCCTTGCTGAGTCTGCCGGTTGCCCGAGTCACAATGTACCACCCATCATGCAAGGCCACCGTGTGCATCCCTAGGCTGCTGTAGCATGTAAGGTTGATTTTTTTTTTTTTCCGCAACGAGGCTTGTGCGTCATGGGGGATTCTGGCATTGCTCCCCATTCTGGTGGATCTCATCGTTGATGATGTCGCAAGCCCTCACAAGGGTCTGCTTCAATGCTTGTGGGGGTAGACTTGGGATATCTAAGCTATAAAGAGCCATGTTTTCTACATGAGGTACCCATATTGTCTCCCGATGGCAGGGAACACGCACCAAACACATGTGTGCCACGATGGAGCTGTCACTTCATCCGCGTTTCCACCAGAGGACAGCAACAACAAATTGACGGACGTGCCTTGCTTGATGTGCCGGTCTCCCCCTCACAAGGACAAAGATGTACCGCGCATTGCAGCCAACAGTGCTACAAGTCGTGAAGCTATGGCTCCCCTGAGGATGTCGCGTATAGGCGGTCGAGGGCAGTCGACCAAGGGCCTGCACGTCGGGTCCAATGATGATGCCAGGGCAGCCGATGCCAAGGCGAAGGCTGCCTCCCCCAACGTCTCCAAGCCAACCCCACACGTTGCAGCCTCGAAGAAGCGGAAGGCTGCAGTTGATTTCCCCGGCGGATCATCCTTTGAGTCCATGGCTGAATGCAAAGCAGCCGTGGAAGAGTATGCGGCTGACAACCGCATGTTGCTGAGGTGGTTGAAGAGCAACTGCAAGTGCTTCGTGGTGCGCTGCGAGCAGTTTGTCGTCAAGAAATGCCCATGGATCATGCGTGTACCCTAGAGCAAGCGGTCTGGTTTGTTCAACATCACCTCCCTCCTTCATAGACGGGCACTGTAATCCCGAAGTCAGCCGAGGTAACAGTGTGTGATCGACATGGTGGTTGGCACGGCACACCCAAAGCACCCTCACAAAGGACCCATCGGCAACTCCAATGGCGCTGAAGGCCGTCACCACGAAGGTTGGCAACAAGAAATTCTTGTACAACACCCTGTACCACGCCAAAAAGGCCTTTTTGGAGAAGATCTACGGTGAGAAGAAGGATTCCTGATCCATGTTCCCTGGATACGTGGCAGGGTTAATTTTTTTTTTTTCCCCTTGTGCTTTTCATGGTTTTTCACGGAGCTAAACTCCCTTTTCTGGTTGCACACTAAGCGTGTCAAACATGCTCTTTCCTGCCGCTCTTGAGGGTGGACCCGTTGGCCATCGCGAAGGCTAAGAAGGACCAGGAGACTGGCACTTTTGACCGGGTGTTCATTGCACAGGGAGCCTGTCGACGAGGATTTGAGTACACTCGGCGAGTGCTCTTCATGGACGGGACCCACCTAAAAAATGGGCACAAGCAAGTCCTTTTGATCATGCAGCTCTTCGATGCGAACGACAACGCCATGCCCGCCGTGTATGCTTTGTTGTATGGAGAGGACGAGAGTATTGGACATGGTTCTGCGAGCTTGTTGCAGCAGCATATCCAACATCAGCACAGATTGAAACAAAAGTCATCTCAGACCATGAAAAGGGGTTGGCAAACGCAGTGGAGGCCAAACTACCAGGTGCAACGCACACCTACTACACCTGGCAGTGCCAGGGCAAGTCAAGCACTCTCTTTTGGAACCTGGCCCACGTGACAACGCAATTCGATTGGGATGCCTGCCACGCCGAGATGTGCCGATCGGGCCCAAGGGCTATGAATTACCTACTGGGTGGTATTGGAGAGCCAGGCATCCCGAAGGAAAGATGGAGCAGGCTTCACTGCCCAGTCCCTTGTGGTAGACACGCCACCAACAACACCATGGAGTCCCTCAATGGTAAGCTCGTGGAGCTTCGGAAGATGTACTCCTACTCATGTTTTGTGAACCTCCACATGTTCGTGCAGAGACTTTGGCAAAACGCCGCAAGATAGCACATGATGACGAGGGCAGTGTCGCGCCGACACTGTACTCAAAGGTGAAGAACAACTGTGATTGCAGCCGGGATTATAGCTTGGACCTGGATGGGGACGAGGTGGGACCATGGACAAGCGGCACATCAGTACGCACAATCGGCACTCCACGCAACGTGAACATCAGCACCAAAGAGTGCTCGTGGGGAAGGTGGCATGAGTATGGGATGCCAGGCCCGCATTCCTGTAGTCTGTTGCTGGAGAATGCCCTGAACCCCGTGGTGTACATGGGCTTTGGCTACCTGAACACCAGTTACAAATGCACGTACATCGCCCCTTTCTCCCTGCCCAAGATGAGACTTGTAAAGCTGGCTGAACCGAAGTGCCTGCAGCTTGGCCCACGTTACGGGCGCGGACTTCCTGCCATAGTGAGATTGGAAAGGTACGCTAAGGTGAAGAAGCGACGGATATGTGCCCGCTGTGGGAAGCAAGGCAATGTGTGTCGCACGCATCACTCTGCTGGAGGCAGAGCGTTGCATGAGGGTGTCCTTCAGGTCGAACGTGGACGCCATGGGGTACTCCGGGGATGAGGCGAAGGCTACCCCCCTTGCTGAATAAGAGGCAGAGTCGGGCAAGGAGGGGGAGGAGGACAAGGACAAGGATGGGGAGGAGGAGGAGAAAAAGGATGGGGAGGAGGAGAAGGAGCAGCAGGAGGGGGATGAGGAGGAGGAGGGGTAGGAGGGGGATGAGGAGGAGGGGCAGGAGGGGGATAAGGAGGAGGAGGGTCGGGAGGGGGAAGAGGAAGAGGAGGGGTGGGATGAGGAAGAGGAGGGGAAGGAGGGGTGGGAAGAGGAGGAAGTGCCTTGTACTTGTCTATCTTGCCATCCTGTTTCCTTTTTACTTTCGGAACGCACTTGGACCCCACAATGTAAGCCCCTGCAGGTCTGTCTACGAACACCCATGTCCCATTCTCCTCGATGGAGCTAATTTCACTGCGAATTGCTTCATCCCACTCCGCTTTGTCAGGCCGTCTGAGTGCCTCTGCGACAGATGTTGGCTCCTCTTGAACCAAGAATGAATAGTTGAAGCCTGACCATTCACCCCTATTTGTGTCGTAATGATGTCGAGGTACTTTGAGGCGTGAACTACTCCATGAACCTGCTGGCTCATGTTATTGATGTGGAGGTTGGAGGTCTGGTTCATCCTTAATGATGGGAGAGGCATCCTCCTCATGTTCTGGAGGATCAGATACGTCGAAATTAGAGTCTGATTCCTTAGAGTCATCTTCATGAGCTACTCTCCGTGTTGCAGCACCCATCCCATGCCATTGTACTGGTGCTTCGTCTCCCTCCTCAAGGAGAGTGAGCCACTATGCCTGTTTTGGAGTGTTCTCTAGTTTGAGAAGCTCTCCCTTACTCTAAGACCTTTTGTGGAAATCCACATCTTTGCTGCGGATGGCCTTCTTGGCTCCTTGGTCCCACAGTCAATAAGATTTTTCAGCGGGGTCATAGCCGATGAAAATACACTTTTGTGCTCTTGCATTGAGATTTCCAGGGCCCTCACCATCCTGGACCTTGGCAAAGCCGGTGCAACCGAACACCTTGAGATGGGAGGCGTTCGGCTTCCTGCCTAACCATGCTTCTTGAGGCGTCTTCAACTGTTGTGTCTGCTTTTTCTTGCCTCTCCTTCACGGAGATGCTCCAGGTGTGAGGTTCACAAGATAGGTAGCCGTATGTGCTGCGTCAGCCCAGATCCTAGGAGGCGGCTTGGCATCAAAGAGCATGCACCTTCTCATGCCCCAGAGGGTTTGGTTCATCCTCTCTGATATGCTATTGCTTTGAGGTGAGTAGGGAGTAGTTTTGTGGTGTTCAATTCCATGCAACTTGAGCCACTCCCTGCAAGCTTCGTACTCTCCCTCACAGTCTGTCTTGAATGCCTTCACCTTCTTTCCACTCTGTCACTCAACCATGGCGACAAAGGCCTGCACTTTGTTTTGAGAAAGTATATCCAGACTTTGCAGCTATTGTCGTCGATGCATGTAAGGAAACATCTGTTGCCTCCATTTTACGGTATGCGAAAGGGACCACACACGTCAGAGTGGATGAGATGATGAGGTGCGAGAGCATGCGTGCCATTGCGCTTGAAGGGTTTCCTTTTCGCCTTGCCTTGAAGGCATGGCTCACACATGATCTCCACTCCCTCCGCCTCATCACCTAGCTCCATCCCACGCACTAGCCCCTTTTTTCCCATGAGCTCCAATGTACAATGAGCCATGTGCCCAAAGCGCCTGTGCCACATGTTCTTGGAGGATGTGCAAAGGCTAGAATGAACAGCCCCGGTGGTTGCATTTGCTTGCAGTTTTGTTGCCAAATAATCTACTAGCAATGCTTCCGCTGCTCCAACATTTCCTTCCTCATCTGAGTCTGCATTGCTGCTCTCATCATCATCACTCTCGACTAAAAATTCAACCATTGAAGTTTTCGTTTTGGTCTACAAGACATAGAGCCCATCAACGCGAGGAAACTGTGCAACAACCTTCTTGGCAGAGTAGGAGATGTTGATGTCCTTGGTAGGGACTATCACCGCTTCCTTCTCTGTAAAGACCACTGTCTTGTCATGGTCAGTTATCTCAGAGACGGAGAGCAGGTTAGTTGTGAAGGAGGGCAAGTAGACCATCCTCTCTAGCTTGAGGTTAAAATCTCCACCGTTGAGACCCCCTATGACCAGCTTGTCACCAATCCCCTCAGCTGCCTCAACCTTGCCGTTGGCGACTCTGAAGTTCTTGTTGCATGGAGCAAGAGAGATGAAGTCTCTCTTCTCATAAGTGGTGTGCTCGATTGTGCCGCTGTCAAGGTCGTAGGCTCCTGGCCTGAGTATCGCCCTCCCTTTGTTGGAGGCACACTCAGCCATCAAGCTTGTGGGATCCTTCCCACCATTTCCCCCTGGCCATTCATCCCCGTCTCCTCCCTCTTTCTTGGGTACACAGCACTCTCCAGCCCAATTTCTAGCCTTACCACAGTTATGGCAGTTTCCTTAGGGCTTTGCACCCCTTCCACTGTTGCTAGCGCTGTTGTTTCCCTTGTAACCAGAGGAGGACGTATTGCGGAAGGTGTCGTTGCTCCGTGAGACAAAAGCAGCCATGTTTGCTTCACTGCTGCTACGACGTATGGCTTCATTCCACACATACTCAGAGACGGTGGTGTAGGAAACTTGATCTTCAGGCCACCCTCCAATCACCGTTATCATGGGACCCCAACTTTCCGACAGCGTCATCACAAAAATCATGGCCTGCATATCGGATTTCAGGTCCCACCCCATGCCGGGGGCTTGTTGCAAGAGCGTTTCAAACTTCTGCATAAAGGCGGAGACATCCTCCCCTTCACCAAGCCTCACGCTAATGAAGTTTTGTAGAATGAAGAGACAGTTGGCAAGTGAGGAGGACTGAAACACCTTGTTGAGTTTGGCGTATGCCGCGGCTGCCAATGCACAACCGCTGATGTGTGAAGGGACTGAGGTTTATACGGAGGACACAAGAACAACAAGAGCCTTCTTGTTGAGTTTGACCCATGCCACAAGGTCAGCACCCTCCTCCTTTGCTGCAGGGATAACTCCGTCAAAATATCCTAGCAGATCTCTGTCATCCATGATGATCTCAAACTGCCACTTCCAAAGCGCAAACCCCTCTCCATCAAACTTGAGAATGGGTGAATGATTCCCTGGTTCCCCTGTCCCTGCCATCCCTACAACTACAACAGCTACAGCTGCTGCACTTGTTGTTGATGCCGATGTACCTGCGTTTGAGGCTGCTGTAGGCTGTTGGTGAGAAGAGGCAACTACTTCCCCTGTTTACGTTGGCCGTTGCAAGCAGATGTAGGCTGATGTAGGCTGATGTAGGCTGATGTCAGCTCCCGAGGTAGAAAAGGTACATATGTGTTGCATTCCCCTCCTGCTGATGTTGACCTGCAAACAGATAAGTTGGGTGAGAGCGAAGGCGCTCTCACTGCTTGTGACCTAGCGGTTGCATGCGTGAAGCTTCTCTAACCAGCGGAGTGGGCCCATAACCCTTTGTTAGCTACTAAGCTAACCACCTCTGGCAGAGAAGTCAGGAAACCGAAAATCTCAAAAAGGTTTTTAGGCCTTCTTCCTTTTTCGACATCTGTCATGCACGCCAAACTTAATCAAGCATACATTTCACCTTCAAGAGTACTAATGCCTTAGCATTACATCCCAAGAAGAGCTCAAGTCGTCAATACGCAAGAGACTATCAAGCAAGGATTAATAGATCAGCATGCAAGACAATTACCTTTTTAGCTATCTGTCCAGTCCTAGAACTCAAAAGCACATTCCTGGGAAGTGGCCTGAACCAGCCACATCACCAATAGACTTGCACTGTGGGCTTGACACATAAGCATCCTAGTGTCAAGCTGAAAGACCAACTATGTAGCATCCAAGAAGCTACGGAATTTATTTCTTGGAAGCTTCCATAGCAAACAAGATGTGCATGGGGCCAGGATCGAACTCATGACCTCTCACTTGGCCAAATCAACAAAATGGCCAAGGTAACCACTCACCCAGATGGTGTACTCATAGGTCATATCTCACATGATACCGAGCATAGTTGAGTCACTCTACAATGGATCCAGGGGTCATACCTTCACAAGGAGCAGAGCTTTCCTGATCCGCCCTACAACACTGAACAAGGTGCAAAAACATTGAACAATCTTGACAACATCTCCAAAACGTTTTTAACATTCCGAAGAGAGGATTCCTACAAAAACTCCCAAAGTGCAAATTTGGTAGCCGTTCCATCAAGTTTTGGCAGTGGACGAGTAACTATGGAGCCAAAGAAATTGAAAGTTGTTGTTGATTAGTCAACCCGGACCAGCATTCATGATGTATGAGTACTTTTGGAATTGTGCAACTGCTACCATCAATTTTCAAAAGAGAACGTCCCAATGTCAGCGCCCCTCTCCGATCTCTTCATGATATAGCGAACAAAAAGCATCTGACCCCCTAAGAAACTCAATGACCTCGATGCCAACCTTACAATTGGCGGATCCAACGGTGAATTACATCATGGTCACCAACACGTTCGGCTAAGTAACTGGAGCCATTCTTATCCAAAAAATGACAACGAAGAACAACCGGTCAAGTCTATTTCAAGAAAAGTACGCGTAGTAGAGATGGACCACACTGCACAAAAAGAGGATTTCGGTGGTCATGTGCGCATTTGAAACGTGGCGGTTCTATGTGGAATGTCCATGATGTGTTGTCTGCATCGACCACCACACACTCAAGTATCCCAAAACTCAGCCAAATTTGAGTCCTCAATAAACTTCATGGATGGAGTACCTCAAGTGGAACTCCGACTAGGACATTCAGTACTAGCATGGAAAAGAAAAGTTAGTGGATGCTCTTAGAGAGCAACCAGACTTAATGGCTGACATAGTGGCTGAATTAATGGCTGATTTTAAACGTTGTCCATGGAATCTCTTCTCTATGAAACCTTTAGAACTTTTCAAGGATGTCCATTGTGCTCCTCCGGGGTGCGGGTGTATACCAGGATGTCATCAAGGTACACAAGGACGAAGTCATTGGGGTACTACAAACAAAAACTATTCATGGCCACCACGAACGTTGCAATGGAATTCGTGAGTCCAAGCGGCATAGCACCAAAACTAAAGGTGCCCATCTCTCAAGCAGAAAAACTTTCTTCTTGATGTCCTTATCAGATATGTGTATCTGATGATGATTGTTGCGTGGGTCAAACTTGGTGAAAATTCTCGTCCCATGGAGTTGTTCAAAAGGTCCATCTGCTATTGGAAGAGGGAAGTAGTTCTTGATGGTGACGCCGTTCAACGCCCGGTAATCCACGCTGTCAGGGTGGGCATCTCAGTGCTGCAAGACTAGTGATGGCAAAGAGAGAGGAGAAGATAGAGATTATTCTGAGAGACAATCTGAGATATTATTCTGAAAAGTCAAAGAACTCTTAGGCAAACGCGTTTCGGCCGGGTGGCCTTCATAAGCGCCCATGGAGAAAATGACATGCAGACAGACAAGATGTACCTGTCTCAAAGATCGTTAAAGGAGTGGTCGACTCGCTCACTGTGGGTGACCACCATGCTAACTTCGTAGCCTGGAGGACACTAGGTAGAATCTCAATTTTCTCGGTAGTCTCCATGCCAGAATAAACCGAAGGTTAGACACGGCAGCATTAAATCTTCTCAATCGTCCTAAAAAACGTCCGAGAAGTTCTACAATGTGAAGACCCTCTGAACGTGGGTTCAAAGTGGTTTTCATCACCAACGGCCTGCCTGTGGTTGGAGCATAAACAGTGGAGGATGTATGAGCGAGTGCTCGTATGCTCTCCACTCGACGAGAGTGTCAGACCTGTGAGAAGAGAGGATAGAGAAAGTTTTCAGGCTCCACATTTGCATTTTGATGATTTTTATTTTTTCACAAAAACTACAAGTGCGGCATAAGATAACGTGGATGGCCTGATGAACTCCTGCCCAAGCAACTAATCTAGCGGCCATTTAATTTCGGTCAACTTGTGGCTATTCATCTGATTGTCTTGCTTGACCATTGGGCTGCTGCTCTGCTTCACGTCTATTTGTCAACGAACACTACATCGCGGAGGTAACTATCAAGGTAAGTTGTCGGGGAAACCACCGTCAAACTCCTTGATGAGGGACGTAAAATACTTTAAAGCAACTGCAAACTTTTCAGGTGTTGAGGCCGATAAGGTCGGTGTAACCACATATGCTATCGCCATCTCTTCCATTTTCCATGTTTCAACATGGATGAGCCATGCTCATGCTCCGCATTACAGACACCGTTTGGCCATGTTGAGCGATATCGGCTGCGTGCAACCTTCTATGACTGCTGCAACTTTATCTGCTTCTCCTTGCTTTGTTACCTCCTGTAAAAATCGTTGCATTGCTGGATGTGCAACCAAAGGAAGGTGGCGTTTTTTCCCATTGATACTCGTGCAGACTGATCCGTTGCTCCAGTCAACCTACAAATTGTGTCGGTAGTGGGAATCTCATCAGGTGTTTGTACTCGTTTGGATAGGTCCTCCAGACCGTTACGCCATGTAAGTTTACGATTTATGATCTGAGTAGCTTGCAAAGTTGGCAAATTTGTAAATGTCTGCCGATAGCTTTTCCTAAAAGCACCCCTTGTTCAATGTGCGACCCCAACTTCTGAACCATTGTGAGAAGCTCCTCCACCCTACAATGTCAAAATTGTTATGTGACTTTTACAATCTATTGGTTGTACTCAGAACAATAATGCTAGTTGGTCATCCTCATTAGCCTCTAACTTTGTGACCTGAGGAACCTTTGCCTACAGTATTACGAGCCATTCACAGGGGCAATCAGTCAGTTCCAGTTTTCCATCCGGACAGGAGCTTTGTTGTCTACTCCTGTTGTGTGCCATTCCCAGATACCTCATTTTCTCTTTGACTTCCTCCCCTTTTTCATGGAGCTACAAATTTCGACAGTCACACAAGACGTGTCCCGGTTTCCTACAAGTCTAGTACAACCGTTGATCGCGTTGACTGATTACGTCCATCTCCATCAAGGACGAGGTTTTTGCTGACTGTAACTTATCATCGCCACAATGTGTATGATGGCTTTTGTGTCATCATCCATGGGATTCCTGCATTTGAGCGTTGTAATGGATGTGGTCGATGTAATGAGCTATATGCTTCTTTGCAAAAGATCCTAGATGCCAAATTTGACGATTGGTCCCCGGATATTGCGCTTGTGGCCATGTTTACAGTGAGAAAGAGTGGGATGAGGTTGTTCTCAGTGACGACATTATAAGAATGTTGTGTATACTCTGCCACACTGGATTACTGACGTAAGTATTCATATTCTACTATGTGTGAGACTTCTTCTTCAAGTTTCCAAACCGTGCGAGTATGGCACGGAGGAAGTCCGTCCATCTTTCCGGTGGAGTTAGTGAGTCGTTGCTGTTGGCCTGAGGGTGAGTATGCACCCTGGAGGGTCCCTAGCAATGGCTGGTTCACACCACCAACTCTTTTTGGAGAGACTGAAACTGTGGAGGCAACTGGTTCCAAGGGTGGCAAAATCTGGTCAGAGAGTGAGNTTGTATGCCTCCTTCACCTCAGCCGTTGCAGTCTCCGGCGGAGCAGTCTCATCACCTTTTACAAGCTCAAGCAGTCCCTTGTCGTCGAGGAAGACCTCAAACTGCCACCTCCACAAGGCGAATCCTGTCCCATCAAACTTAAGGACAGCGCGGCTGCTCTCTTGCTCGCTGGTTGCCATGTCTTGCTGTTGGAAGCGTGAAATCAAGCTGACTTTGAACCCCTTAGAGGCGTGGGCCCATAACCCTTTGTTGGCCTGAGGGTGAGTATGCACCCTGGAGGGTCCCTAGCAATGGCTGGTTCACACCACCAACTCTTTTTGGAGAGACTGAAACTGTGGAGGCAACTGGTTCCAAGGGTGGCAAAATCTGGTCAGAGAGTGAGGCAATAGTTTTGGCCTCAATTGGATGGGAATTAAACACTTGATCAAGGCTCACAAGCAGTGGCTTTTTATAGCCACTGATCTAAGCTTTCCAGAACACCAAAGCATGCCAGATTTGGAGCTTCCTAGCAGATTCTATGGCTTCTAGAGTGCTCCTTGGTAGGCTGTCCTTTTCCCACCTAGGAAGGCATCCCTTCCCTCCTCTAGAAGCTTCTGCCCCTTCCTGGATTCCTCAGCTTGCTTCTAGTAGGAGAGAAGGTGTCCAAAAGACCAAGACACCTCTAAATGCCTTGTAGGACAAGTCACCCCTTCTAGAAGGTGTGCCACCTTCCTGGACCCTCACCTGGCCTTCTAGAANTCGTCCATACTCAACCTATAACTGAGGAGACTTTCTCCTCATGGGAGGCGAGCTTGCATTTTATTGCTCCCTCCCACTCAGCCCCATCCTTCTTGTGCAGTGCCTCCTTGAGGCTCCTCTTGCGCGAACCCAGTCCAAATGCCCTTGTCGGCATCATATCTTTTTGTCCTTCTTCGCACACGGCTGCTCCTGCGGGGCTCTTGAGGCGGTTGTTGTTGTTGCTGTCCCATTTTGGCGCCATTCTCTCCAAGCGCCTGCTACTCCTCTCTTGGAGACCTCGGAGACATCGGTCGACTCCCTGCCTCCACGTCCATCTCCGGTGCTTCGGATTCCTCATCCAAACTGGCTGGAACAAACTGTGCCGTTTGCCCATCCCTCGGGCGATCATCTCCGGCTGGTGCTGCTGCGAGGACATCACCCTCATTCACGTCCTCTGGCGTCTCCCCCTCAAGGAGTAGCATCCACTCCCCCCTCTTGGAGAGACCTGCCTCCTTGTCTGTCCAACGGCTTTTCTCGTCAAACGTGACGTCGCGACTCCGTACAATCTGCTGCCTCCTTGGGTCAAAGAGCCGATACGCCTTGCTTCCGCTCTCATATCCAAGGAAAAAACAACGGCGGGTACGCGGGTCCAACTTGCTCCGTCCCTCACGTGCCTGCACCATTGCATGTGCAACACAACCAAACGTGCGGAGGTGACCCACTGCCGGCTTCCTCCCGCTCCACACTTCTTGTGGCGTCTTCCACGCATTGCTCTCCTTGTCCTTCAGCGGCTTGGTCGGCATGAGATTCATGATGTACGCTGCTGTCCTTGCCGCCTCCGCCCAATACCGTTGTGTAAGGCCGGCGTCGCTCAACATGGATCGCACCATGTTAAGGATTGTGCGATTCGCTCTCTCTGCGACGCCATTCTGTTGTGGGGAGT
>SZWC01000179.1:266809-284278 GCA_023375785.1 Penium margaritaceum | reverse complement strand
ATGCCTTGTAGGACAAGTCACCCCTTCTAGAAGGTGTGCCACCTTCCTGGACCCTCACCTGGCCTTCTAGAATCTTAGAGAGGAACTCTAGAGGTTAAGCTAGCTTCCTGGCATCTATTTTCCACCTCCCTTGAGGCAGGGCATAATTTCATCTTGTGGGACTTGAACCCGGGCCCCTGCCTCTAGAGGTGGACACCATTAACCACTAAGCCACTAAGGCTTGTCTTTTTGGTGTTCCTTTTTGGAGTCACTCCTGCCATGGTGAGGAGCATCATTCCAACAGTTGCATGTTTGATTTTTCTACTCGAGCGGTAGGCCACCTGCGGTAAAAAATGTGAGAGCAATTGCGTGAGCCGTTGATCTAGCTCACTAGTCTCTTGTTGTCATTAGATGGTCTTTAGATCATATCACCAACTTAGAGCCGTGCCACACAAAACAAAGGCCACGAGGTCGATTTTTTTTCTTTCATCGTTGACCACAACAGCAGAGTAAACCTCCAAAATCGTGAGCCACATCCCAATCGTTAATCCTTTGGAGACCGTAGGATTAGACAGCTCAGGAAATGTTGGTGAAATACAGGGCTCAATAGAGAGCTGAATGTTTCTCTAAGTGAGTAATGGTTCTCACGTGGGCGCACTGTGAAGCTCCTCCATTGTCGCTTTGAGATAGACCGGTTGAATGTTGAGGCTTTCAAGCCTCGACAACTTTTGGCATAGGACTTCCTTGATTCGAGCTTGTCGACCTGTGTCTCCCATCTTGCCACGCGTCATCCAAGTATGTAGCAAGAGGGGGGAAGGATCTTTTGACCCCAATAGGCTGTCGGTGTCATCAGTGCTGCACTATTCACTGCAAGAATTTTTGTTATGACCTAGTGTCCCCGTAGAGCCTCATTAACACCGGTTACTATTGCTCTTTGCCAAGTGCATTTGTCTTGTTCACCATCGTCGATGCAAGGTTTGCAAACTTCTAGACGTTATAGATGTGGTGAAGACACGTGCGAGGTTGTCTCTATGTAGTTAATGTGTCGGCTGCCCCTCCAGTTCTGCTCCACTTTGATACCAAGAATTATATCGAGCAAAATGCGCACGACGCAGTGGGATGAGGTGCGGAGCAGAAGACGGTTTGAGGACTTGGGATAACTAGATGATTTCCATATTTCATTGTGTACTTCAATGACAAGTGTCGGACATGTCAAGAACACATGTACGATAACAAGAAAAAGAATGAGGCATACATTGGATATTGGGCACCCGAGTCGAACGAAGGGTGTGACGCAATGTCGCGCGTGGTCACTCTAAGAAATCCCACCGAGAACTCAAGGGATTTTGAGAATCTTGAAGCACGGTTCTACATAAGTAAAGCGCCGTTGGGAAGTCGACTCGAGAATTGATGCGGTTCGTGACACTTATGTCAGCCTTTTTAGAAAGTGGTCGAAACTTTGGGAACAAAACACCAAGAGTCTGAGTAAGTGGCCTGAATGCTCCCAGCCAATCGACATAGAAATCATGAGGTCAACGCATGGTGGGCCATGAATGTAATGAAATAAATTCCCACTCGTGGATTTTGAGGATTGGTGTACTTCTTGGACGAAACACAGAAGAGGGCACAACTAACCCACCGAGGCACAATCATCACGGACGGATGAGTTCATCCTTTCTTCACGACGGTCTATGAGGACTGCGTATCAGAGGAATAGTGTTTCCCTTTTGCAATTGCCTACTACAAGTTGCTAGAGGCAAGTTGTCTTGAGACGGAGTTTGGCCCAACAAATCAGAAAGCGAGGCTCCCATGTGACGCCAATAAGAATCACCCAGTTTTCTCACAATGATTTCCTTAAACCAATGAGACAACTTTGGACACATTCGGCCGAATTGTATACGGAATGTTCATTGGTCACAATAGATCACCTGATGAGAGGACATGATACATGTCCTTTGTGACGTCGTCGCAAGCGCAAACTTGTGACGTTACTAGCCTTAACATTTATGACAAGAAAAATGTACTTTTTGCACGGTTTCTTAAGTAACTCACAAATCTATCCGAACGACGTATGAGCACACGAGAATATCCATTGTGCAAAGTAGGATACAATCCGTTCAAGTCATTGTATGAGCACACGAATGTGTCCATCCAATGAATTAGCACACAAAGCTGTTCAATGCAGAAATTACTAGCCAGGAATAAGACCACAAGAATGCTCACCGAGCGCAGGCGATGGCATGTTAGCTGCAGATTCTCACAAAAGTATGATGGTATGTCTTCTTCGCAATCTATTCTTATCTCTTTACGAGAAACCTCAAGTAGGTTGAAACACAGACAGCAGGTGTATTTCAAACTGTTATTGGAACAAGACCCCATGTTGAGAAGTTGAGAACATTTTTGTTTTGGCTGCGTGTCTGTCGAGTAAGTTCGAGTCGCCACTTTTGTGTGCTGCATGAAATAGTAGGAACATACTGGTTGTCATTTCAATTATAGGATATTTATTTAGAAACCCCCATGGCAAAGTAGACGAGGCTCCAAAGTTTTGCGAAGATCTGCATCTAACTTGGAATTGCTTGCGCTCTATGAGATGTCTTGTGTCCTCTTTTGCAAATGAAAGTTATCGCCGGAAAATTTAGTTTTCAAGTTTTCGGGTTGGAAAATTTGTGTCATCGGACAGCTAGAAACCTAGGCAGCAGGTTGGGGCAGCATGCGTTGTTGATGCAGCGTGCGGGCTTCCACGCTCGTTGCTTAACTCTGCTGCCTCCTCAGTTTGCTGCTCTAGAGACTAAGTCTGGAAGCTCTGGGTTTGTTACTCAGAAGTGCACCCGCAAGTGTTAGCACCAGAAAGCAGCTAAAAACTGGAAGTAACTGATTAGCAATGAAGAATGAGCAACAATGGGGAACCCCTCCAAGTTCTAGGCCCCCCCCACTAGTGTAAAAGTTGTTACTCAGCTAACCAGCTAATTAGAAAATAGTGCTAGACCTATTTTCTGGCAGGCAGGGTTTTCTCGGTGAGCCCTGCCAGACGCCCGACAGCCCAAGACCCAGGCGTCGTCCGTTTTGCCTGAAAACTGGATCATACCATAATACCAACGCTGCAAACGTATTTGTGCGGTCTGAATCAGCTAGAAGAATAGCTACAAGAAGTTATGGCTGCACGAATCCAAGCAGTGCCTATGACAGTCAACGATGCTAAACAGGGCCATACAACAGAAGACATGGACCCTAGGCATCGCATGATGCTGCAGACGCAATGCCACAGCCAAACACAGTGCTAGGTGCATGCAAATTGCATCCGCAGTGGCAGTGACTGCCGGCGGCCCGACCACCGAGGAGGCCTGCCGATGGAGCTGAGCGCATCTCCAGAGGGAGGAGGCTCTAGCGACGGGTGAGTGGGTCTCAGCATGCGTCGGCTCCATCGAGCGACACTCCAGCAGCGTCAAGTCTCGTCGTCAGTCATCTGCATGCCGATGTACACAAGCCGGGAGGACACAACAGAGTACAATGAGAGATGCACGAAAACCAACACTCCCCCATGACTCACAAGCGTAGTGCACATATGCGGGCAGAGACACAGTCAACGACCAGACTCCCCCACGCCAAGCAGAGACGCAAGCAAGGACAGAGAGAGTCACTCACAAATGCATACCAACTGAATTCATAGCCTTCTTGAACGAGTCACGCTTCAGTGCCTTGGTCAAGAAACCAGCCAATTGCCGTGCTGTCTCAACCCACACGATGCTAACACTGTTGTCATACAACAACGAACGCACATAGTGATACTCAACATTGATGTGCTTTGTGCGTGTGTGATGCACATCGTCATTGTCGGCGATGGCCATGGCACTCTCATTGTCACAGTGCAACGTGATGGATGCGACAGACTGGCGCAACTCGGACAACAGACAACGCAACCACACACTCTCACACACGCCTGAGCCAAGAGCAACGTACTCAGCCTCAGCAGTGCTACGTGCAATGCATCCCTGCTTGCCACTACGCCAGGACACAACAGTGCCGCCAATCAGAAAGATCCAGCCTGTGCGACTCTTGCCGTTCGGACTGCCGGCCTAGTCACTATCGGTGTAGCCCACCGCGACAACAGACGGTTGACGGTGGAACATGAGAACTCGCCGAGGAGTCGAGAAAACATAGCGCAGTACTCGGATCGCGGCCTCGTAGTGGAGGTAACGCGGCTCCTGAGAGAACTGGGCCAGGAGGTTGACGGCGAACGCGATGTCTGGGCGCGTCGTCGTCGCCAGGAACATCAGTGACCCAAGGACTCGTAGGTATGTGGTCACGTCAACTAGCTCCCCCACAACGGATGGGTCAGGACTCTTCAGCTTTGCCTGACCATCGGGTGACATGGGTGAGGATGCGCTCGGCACGAGTGGAAGGTCCTCCGCAAAGCGGGTGGATAGCGTCTGCACATAGGCGGCCTGGTGGATGTCCAGGACGCCCTGAGAGCGATCATGCTCGAGTTCCATGCCCAGGAAGACCCTGGCAGACCCAAGGTCCTTCATCTGGTAGGCGGAGTGTAGCAGATCCTTGACACGCTGGATGGCAGCCATGTGTGGCAACACATTGAGCAGATCATCGACGTACACGAGAACAGCGGCAAAATTCTGGCCTCGCGGACTGACAAATAGTACGGGGTCAGCGGTGCTGCGTTGGAGCCCGCCACGAAGGAGCGTGCTGCTGATCTCTTGGTTCCAGCACCGAGGCGACTACTTCATGCCATACAGGGCCTTGCGCAGTCGCTAGACTCTCCCAGTGCCATCGTCAAAGCCTGGGGGCTGCACCATGTAGAGCTCCTCGCCCTCCAGTGAACCATGGAGAAGAGCGTTGCTCACATCCATCTGGTGTAGCTCCCACCCATGGTGGGCGACCAGACTGAAGAGTGCCCGGCTAGTGGAGAACCGGCCGACAGGGGCAAAGATCTGGTCGTAATCGGCCCCAAGAATCTGGGCAAACCCCTTGGCTGTAAGGCGGGCCTTGTACTTGTCCAAGGACCCGTCGGGCTTCCACTTGCGCCGAAATACCCACTTGGCGCCGATGGCCTTCCGTCCTGGGGGAAGGTCAACAAGGTCATACACGTGGTGTTGTCGGATAGCTGCGAGCTCATCGCCGCAAGCAGTGTCCCAGTGTGCGGTCTTAAGAGAGGCTCATGCCTCGGGTAGGGTGTCTAGGTCCTCCGGGCGTGCTGTGGAGCAGACTGAGAGAGCGTGTGCACCTCGTGCCCCAGGTGGGATGCGCGCGAGTGCAGCCACGACAACACACCGATGCTCATTATGGAGCATGGCATAGCCCAGTGCGGAGTCCGGGTGGAGGTCTACAATGATGGCCGAGGTGGTCAGGCTGAGGGCCTTGGTGCCAAGGTCCCCACTCACGACCGTGGGAGCGGAGGAGACACGTGGAGCCACGGGGGGTCGAGGTGCCACAGAGCGCGGAGCGACGGTCTATGCGCTCACCGACGGTCTGGGTCGGAGGCTGCCGCCTGGGCCCCGTGTGTAGCGTGGCAGGGTAGGTGACGGCGCTGAGTCCGTCGGGCTGATGGAGGCAGACGGGGTTGCTGGCCCAGAGGGACCAGCGGACGCGACTGGGACTGCTGGCCCACAGGGACCAGCGGACGCGGCTAGGGATGCCGGCCCGGAAGGACCAGCGGATGCGACTGGGGTTGCCGGCCCGGAGGAACCAGCGGGCGCGACTAAGGCTGCTGGCCCGGAGAAAGCGGACGCGATTGGGGGTGCCGACCCAGACGGACCAGCGGACGCGACTGCGGGTGCCGGCCCGGAGGGACGAGCGGACGCGACTGGAGGTGTGGAATCGGAGGGACTAGCAGGCGCTACTCGGGGTGCCGACCCGGAGGGACCAGCGAACGCGACTGGAGGTGTGGGCCCGGAGGGACTAGCAGGGGCGAATGGGGGTACCGGCCCTGAGGGACCAGTGGACGCGACTTGAGGTGTGGGCCCGGAGGGACTAGCGGGCGCGACTTGGGGTGCCGACCCAAGGGACCAGCAGACGCGGCTGGAGGTGCCTGCCCGGAGGGACTGAGGGACGTGTCATCCGGAAGCGGAAGGATGTAGGACGGACTCACCACTCCCCCACGCAACGGGATACACACGGATGAGCTGGAGCGAATGAGGTCGCGAGGAAACAGGTCCTCGAAGAAAAGGGCGTCCCAGGACTCAACGATGCAGTGCCGGGAGGGATCCCAGAAGCGCCAGGCCTTGGACTGACGAGAGACACCGAGGAAGGTGCAAGGGCGTCTGCGAGGGGCGAGCTTGCCGCCCTGCTGCAAGACGGGCAGCCACACAATGGCCACGCAATCCCAGACGTGAGCCGGGCAAAGGTCAGCTCGCTGACCGCACCAATGCTGGTACGGTGTGGACTGGCGGGGAAGGGGACCGTGGACAATCCGGTTCCAGACCCAGGTCATGTAGGCCATGGCTTCAAAATAGAAGCCATCGGAGAGACCAGACTCAGCCCGCATGGTGCGGACGGCATCGGCAATAGTGCGGTTCCATCGTTCGGAGACACCGTCCTGGGCGGGAATGTAAGGCGCGGACGTTTCATGGCGAATTCCGCGGAAGGCGAGAAACGTCATGGCTTCACCCAGGTACTCACCACCGCAATCGGAGCGAAAGCGGCGGAGAGAGCGGCCACACTCGCGCTCCGCAAGGACAAGCCAGTCCTGGATGGCGGGGGCGACATCGCTCTTCTGCCGAAGGGAGAAGATCCAGCGGTAGCAAGAATAGTCGTCAGTGAGGGTGAGGATGTAGCAACCATGCTTGCCGACGGACTCGGTAGGATGAGGACCCATGACGTCCGAATGGACAAGGTCGAGGGGGGCAGACGCACGGGAGGAAGACAAGGGATACGTGGAACGGTGCATCTTCCCGTGAGCGCAGTCAATGCACTCAGTTGGGCATGGGAGGGGAGAAGTCTCCGGGTCAAGGCCCTTGGCCGTCTAGGTGCGAAGCATGCTGTCTACGGCAGCAGAGTGGACGTGGCAAAGGTGGTGGTGTAGGAGGCGAGTGTGCTGAGGAGAAAGCGTGCTGGTGACAAACACATGGCATGTGGCGGCTGACGGGGAGGAGACGGAAGGAGAGGAAGACAGACGAGGTACATGCCACAGGTTGCCACGCGTAGTGGCGTGCAGTACGACAAGACCAGACGGACGCAACGACACAGTGCCAACACCACGCGAGTGCACAACATCCATGCTCATGCGGTCAAGGGCAGTGACGGACAGGAGGCTCAGCTCAAGACCAGGGACGAAGAGGACATCGGTCAGAAAGACGTCACCGGAGGGACCACGGAAACGAACGACGCCAACACCACGAACAGGCAACATCTAGCCAGAGCATGTCCGGACACCGAAAACATTGCCTATAGGACCGAGCATACTAAAGGCCTCACGATAGGCCGTCATGTGATGCGTGGCCCCAGAGTCGATGATCCAGGTCTCAGCGCGGTCCTGGACCGGGGTCGCAAGATCACTAACGGTCACATGGCAGCAAGCAAGGGACGTGGACGCGGTGGAAGAAGGTGTGAATCGAGACTGCCAATCGTCAAGCCAAGCAACATTTTCATAGGAGGGGGTAGCGAAGACCATGAGAGACGACGAGACAGACGAAGAAACAGGGCATGACCGTAGCTCAGTCTCAGTCGTACAGGGCTGGACAGGGGAGCAGGAAGTGATGCAACTCGCACTTCCCTGGGGAGGAGGGCGAGGGAGGCCAAGCTGGAGCGCGATGAACTGCTCCAGCTGGCGATAGCAAGAGGATGGCCCGAGAGTATAGATGGACTGTGGGGTGATGGCATCGGAGCCCGAGTAGAAGGAGGACTGCGCCGGTGCCAACGGCTACGGCGGCAGTGTCCGTGCGACTGGCGAAGCAACTGAAGTGGTGGAGCTGCTGGATGAGGCGGAGGTGTCAGAGCCGGCGACAGTCACGGCGGCAGAGGCGAGACAGCGCTCGCGCTGGCGACGCATGGTGGCGATGACGCGTGCCTCATCCGTCGGTAGAGGGCACGTGTACCACCCGTGCCCGGGCTGGCCACAGTTGTGGCAGACCAAGCTGCCAGCGCTGGACCCGATCGATGACTGTTGCTATTGCTACTGCTGACCTTTGCCTTTCTTGGTCCGACGCTTCTTCTTCCCCGACGATGATGAGGTAGCTGCGGCGGGGGAGGCGACGGAAGGGGAGGCGACGGCCTCCGTGCGCTGGAGTTGGGACTCCATACGAGCTTCCTCAATGCAGAGGGCGAGCTCATATGCTCAGGGCAAGAGGGTCCCGTGGGCCGCCATGGTGAAGAGTATGTCATGAGGGTAGTGGACGAAGACGTCAGAGTATGATTCAGTGGCACCTCGCTTGATGGTGAGGAGCGCGGCCAAAGGGGGTGGGGCAGATTTCCCAAGGCGACGAAGGATGTCCTCCGCCCGCTGCCAGTAGGAGGTGACCGTCTTGGTCTCCCCCATGTGCAGGGAGTTGAACTCCCGCAGTAGGCGAGTCTCAGCGTCGCTGGACAGGCGATGGGGACGAGTGAGAACGTGCCACGCAGCTGTAGGGTCTGGGTGGCGCCAGCGGTGAAGTCGCCTAAGAAGGGCTTGAGGGCGAGGCGGGAAGCCGGAGGGGCGACATGGACGAGAGCCCGGACGGCACGACTAGCGTAATATAGCTGGTCGGCTAGGGTGGCGTCATATGGCAGGGTGTAGTATGCCCACAGGCCCTCACCCTGTGCCCAGATGCGGAAGCTGAGCTCCTAGCTTTGGAAGTGCTTGCCGGCCTGAAGCGGCGGCGGTGGCGTCTCAAAGTCCTTTTGCCTACGGCCGGCACCCAAAGTGGGGCCAAGGACGGAGGTCACTGTCTGCTGCTCGCGCAGAGTCTGCTGTTGAGCCAGGTATTGCATGGAAGCAGACACAGCGGGGCTGGCACGCCCTGGAGGGGGAAAGGACGGAGGCGCATTGGGGGCAGACTGGGAAACTAACGGTTGTAGTGCCGCAAGCTGCTGCGTCAGAGCGGCGAGCTGTTGCTGAAGAGCAGCAAGGGGGTCACGGTTATCGCCAACGACGTCAGAGGACTACTGGCGCTACTGCTCTTCCTGCTGTTGCTGCTGCTGCAGCTTCCGCTGTTGCTGCTGCTCCTGCTACTACTGTTGTTGCTGCTGCTCCTGCGTCTCCTGTTGTTCCTGTTGCTCTCGCTGCTGCTGCTGCTGCTGCTCTTGCTGCTGCTGTTGCTGCTGCTACTCTTGCTGCTGTTGCTGCTGCAGCCGCTACAAGAAAGGGGGGTGGGGGACCCCCCAACAGAGGAGGACCCCTCCCTAGTGGGGCTTCCAGCCATGGTGTGATGCCCTTTGCTTTGTTTTCTTTTTCTCTTTGGGGTTGCTGACGTCAACAAGAGCGCCTTGTTGAGGGCGGTGGACGTTCTGCCCACCCTCAGGATTGCTTCCCCCTTCCCTTGCCCCTTTCTTTGGGTTTTGTTTTTTTAAGTTGATGACATCAGCAGTGATGTCAGCAACGGGATACTGACGTCAGCAATGGCAATAATTGGGGCAGCTGCTACAGCTATTGTTATTGTTGCTGCTGCTATAGTTAGCTGCTACTGCTACTACAGCTGATGCTATAGTTGGTGCTGCTACTGCTGCTGCTGATGCTACTACTACTGTTGCTACTGTTGCTACTGTTGCTGCTACTGCTTCGGCTGTAGTTGCAGCAGCAGTTGCTGCTGCTGCGGGCTGCAACGGCTGCTAGGGCTGCTGCAGCAACAGCGGTGAAGTAGGTGGGATGGGGGATTTTTTTTGCTCCTTTTTTTTTCTTCCTCGTCTGTCACAGCGGGCAGCTGCCCACTGTCACATGCGAGCAGCGTGCTGCTGCTCGCTGGTAGCGAGTTGCTGCTCGCTGGCAACGGGCAGCGAGCTGCTGCTCGCTAGCAGCGGGCAGGGAGCTGCTGCTCTCTGGTAGTGGGCAGCGAGCTGCTGCTTGCAGGCAGCGAGCTGTTGCACGCTGGCAGCAGCGGGCTGCTGCTCACTGCTTGCTCATTGCAGGCAGCGAACAGCAGCAGTAGTCGCTGCTGGCAGCTGCTCGCTGTAGCAGCTGCTGCGGCTGGCTGCTACTGTTGCACGCTACTATAGTTGTTGCTTGTCGCTGTTGCTGCTCGCTGTTGCTGCGGGTTGCTGCTACTGCGAGCTGCTACTCTAGGCTGCTGCTACTACAAGTTGCTGCTGCGGGTTGCAGCTGCTGCAGGCTGCTGCAAGCTGCTGCTTCTGCCTGTTGCTGCTGTTGCACGCAGCTGCTGCTGGCTACTGTTGCCACTGCTCGCTGCCGTTGCCTGCGGCTGTTGCTCCTGCAAGTTACTGCTGGTCAGTCTCCTCTCTTTGCCTTCGAGGCGATGTCTTACATGACTTGGGTCTGGAATCGCATTCCGCATGGACCCCTTCCTCACACTGTCACCCCCTTTGAGCGATGGACTGGCCCACGTGCTGACCTTCGTCTTGCCCGCGTTTGGGGGTGCCTTGCCTCCGTCTGGATTCCCTCCGACCAACGGAGTGGTAAGTTGTCCCCTCGTGGTCGCCTTTGCATCTTCCTTGGTGTCTCACCCTTCTCCAAAGCCTGGCGCTTCTGGGATCCTTCCCGCTGTCATGTCGTTGAATCTCGCGATGCTCTATTTTTTGAACATCTGTTCGAGTGTGACGCTCCCCGCTTTGGTGGGTCCCTCTCTCCGCCTCTTCAGGATTGGGGTGGTGATTCTCTGCCCTCAGGGCCTGCTCTTTCCCCCTCGGGGCGTCCCTCTGTCCCCTCTGTCCCCTCCTCTGCTGACCAGGGCTCTCCGCTGCCCGTGTTCCCTTCCCTGGTCTCCTCACCGTCCATGGGCTCAGGCTCAGGCTCCCCTACTGGCTCTGGCTCAGGCTCCCCTACCGGCTCAGGCTCAGGCTCCACTACTGGGTCAGGCTTCCCTACCGGCTCAGGCTCAGGCTCCACCACTGGGTCAGGCTCCCCTACCGGCTCAGTCTCCCCTGCTGCCTCCTCCTCTGATGCCACCCTTGGCGCCGTCTCGCCACCTCACCCTGTCCCCTCGGAGTCTCCTCCTGTGTCATCTTCTCCGCCTGATGTAACTGGTCCTGCTGCTCCTTCTGCGCGGGCTCCGCCCATTCCCTTAGTCTCACCCTACACGCGCGGTGGCCGCCTTCGGGCTCTTCCCACCCAGTCTCAACCTGTCGTCTCTGGTGACCCTGGCCTTCGTGCTCTTGGTCTCACCACCGCTGGCCTGTCCACTGCCACTTCTGTTGTCCATCCCAGCACAGCACTTGGCTACTCACTTGTTGAACAGGAGTTTCACTCCGCCGTGACCTCCTCTGCAGCCGGGTACGTTGCCTCATGCTTTGCAGCCGCCGGCCTCTCTCCCCTTCCTCCTGAACTCAAGACTGTTCAGGCAGCACGCATCGCCACTGACTCCCCATTGTGGGAGCAAGCGATGAAGGCCGAACTTGACGTCCTGTCTGAGCATGAGGTGTATGAGCTCGTTGATCTTCCCCCCGGTCGCAAGGCAGTTGCTGCCAAATGGGTGTATCGTCGCAAGCTGAACCCAGACAACTCAATTGAACGGTACAAGGCTCGCCTCACGGCCAAAGGGTTCTCTCAGATCCCTGGTGTCGACTTTGACGAGACCTTTGCCCCGGTCGGCCGTTACACCACTGCCAGAGCCCTGCTCAGCCTAGTTGCTCAGCATGACTGGGAGCTTGAGCAGATGGACGTCAACAATGTTTTTCTGCATGGTAAGTTGAATGAGGAAATCTACATGGTCCAGCCACCTGGCTTCTCTGATGGCACGAACCGGGTATGGCGCTTGCGCAAGGCCCTCTATGGCCTCAAACAGTCCCCACGGTGTTGGAACCAAGATATCACAGCCACCCTTGAAAAAGGGGGTTATAAGCGGAGTACTGTGGATCCGGCCCTCTTCCTTGGTCCCCCTACCAAGCCGCTTGTTGCTATTCTTGTCTATGTGGAAGACCTTCTCATTGCCTCTCCCGATGTTGTGTCTGTGGCTGCCGCCAAGTCTTTGCTCCAATCAGCATACAAGATGAAGGACCTTGGTCCAGCCCGTGTCTTCCTAGGGATGGAATTAGAGCGTGATCGTGCACGTCGCGTCTTGCATGTGCATCAGGCTGCGTACGTGCGTAGCCTGGGGGAGCGGTTCGCCCCACTCCTCACCTCCATTCCCACTGCTTCCACTCCCATGACACCCGCTGGCCAGTCCCACTTGAAGTCACTTGATCTCACCAAGCTGGGGGAGGCGGTGGATGTGACCGACTACCTTCGAGTTATTGGTTCTCTAATGTACCTTGCCACCACCACGCGGGCGGATGTTGCATTTGCCGTGAACTTCTTGTCCCAGTTCTCACAGTGCCCTCGCGAGCGCCACCTTGAGGCAGCATTGTGAGTGGTACGGTACGCTCTCTCCACCCCTCGTGTCGGACTGCTTTTTCGTGCACAGCCCTCTGTCGTGGTGGATGGTTTCACAGACAGTGATTGGGCGCATGACTCTGATGCTCGCAACCGCACAGGGTACATCTTTCTGGTCGGTGGCACGTCTCCTGGAAAAGTAGCAAACAAGGGTGCGTGGCACGCAGCACTGCTGAGGCTGAGTATGTTGCTATGGGTGCATGCACATGTGAAGCCATCTGGTTGTGTCGCTTGCTCCAGCAGTTACATGTTCCCATCCGTTGCATCACCGTGCGCTGTGATAACCAAAGCACGAAAGCAATTGCTGAGAACAGTGGCATGCATCATTCACGCACCAAAAACATCAATGTGGAGCATCATTTTGTTCGTGAGTGCATTGCTGCTGGCATTGTCCAGGTTGCTTGGGTGGATACACGGTCACAGAGAGCTGACTTTCTCACAAAGGCCCTCAATCGTAATGTCTTCAAGAGTGCTGTTCACTCCGTGGGTCTCATCAGTCCACATGATCCAGAATGATCATTGGTGTTTCCCCCTTCTCGTCTCTTGTACTCACGTTCGTGTTTTTCCTCTGTGTGTGGGTTGCTTGTCTGCGGGTCATGGGGGAGTGTTGAAGTTCGTTGGCCACTCACAACTCTATGCCCTCTTGCCTCACACACTCTTCACACACTCATGTACAGATTGAGTGACAATGGTGCCACCTGGGGAGATGTATGACATGCCTATCATGACTGGAGCCGTCGACGCCCTCAAGCTTCTGCTGGAACCAGGAGGGCCCTCTGGCATAGATGCAACCATTGAATGATTCTCCATAATGCTCTATGACTGCCTGTGATGCGGTGTATGCTAGGGCCCATACATTCTCACTGCCGTGCCCTGCATCATGTTCTTCTGACTTGCATGTGATGGGGGAGCTGTATTTTCCCGGGTGCTGATCCCTAGGGGGCCACCGTGTCGGTTTTGGCCGTGCCACGGTGAGAAGCCGCCCTCGGTTAATTCCGAGTGGTCCGGCTCGACCCCCGGGTGGCGGCACTAGCTCACTCGAGCGTCGTGCTCGAGGTGAGTGCGTGCTCACCGGTACTAGACTCGCTCGCTCCCCCTCCTCTCTCTTGTCTTGAGTTGTAATGCAAGTGTTGCAACTTACTTGCCGCATCCATGGCTTGTCCCGCTCGTTTGAGCTGCTTGCACACTCAGCTCCTGCCACACTAGGACCAGCTAAAGAGGAATGTTCCTAGCAACTACACCCATGGAGCTGAGCGCATCGCCNCCCGGGTGGCGGCACTAGCTCACTCGAGCGTCGTGCTCGAGGTGAGTGCGTGCTCACCGGTACTAGACTCGCTCGCTCCCCCTCCTCTCTCTTGTCTTGAGTTGTAATGCAAGTGTTGCAACTTACTTGCCGCATCCATGGCTTGTCCCGCTCGTTTGAGCTGCTTGCACACTCAGCTCCTGCCACACTAGGACCAGCTAAAGAGGAATGTTCCTAGCAACTACACCCATGGAGCTGAGCGCATCGCCAGATGGAGGAGGCTCCAGCGACGGGTGAGTGGGTCTCAGCGTGCGTCGGCTCCACCGAGCAACACTCCAGCGGCGTCAAGTCTCGTCGTCAGTCCTCTACACGCCGATGTACACAAGCCGGGAGGACACAACAGAGTACAATGAGAGATGCACGAAAACCAACGAATTAGACACATTTGTTTTTCTTCTATGTAGGGTGGATACTTTTGAATGCTCGTGGAACAATCAAACATATTTGTGTGGTTCTTGAAAAGGAAAAATTTGAGAAAGGTGCCTATTTCGACCCCCCTCTTGAAGCGGGCTACCTGCCGTCGGAGGTGGTACTTGGATGATGCCGTCGCACTTCTTGGTTTAGCGGAGGGGCCTGTTTTTGGAGAGCCCTCCCATCTGATGCCTGTGTGAGTGGGGAAAACGATCATGTCGACAGCCTTTAAAGTCACCGTTGGACAGGTCAACGGTTAGCGAATCCGACGGATGGAATGAAAAAAATCCATTTGTGCGTTTCCGACACATCTCGCTTATGGTAACCCGTGCTCAAGAACTAACAGAGCAAAAAAATATGAATAATCAGAAACGCGGTACACACATCGATGGCCAATGAGAAGTGTCGCAAATTCCGCACGATCCGTGCTTCAGACGTTTCTCGCGGTTAAGGTTTGTAAGGGTCGTGTTTGTCCATCCATGTGAGTTGGAGCTAAGCCAACGCAAAACTTTGGCGAGCCTGCACTATAGACACCAAGGTCGGCATTAAGTAGCATCGCGGTTAATGTGGCCATTAGATCAGTACTCGCGGTAATGGACATCGACGGCATCGGGTCCTCATTTGTATAGGTCTCGGTACGAGGCATAGACGAGACATGAGAATCCAAAGTAGTCATTATCCGTGGTCCAGTCCGCAAAGCAGGCGCCTACCTTCGTCACGATTTGGACACGTCACTTCGCGTCCAGGCGGGGCGCAAACATTGCAGCTCGGAAGTATTTGCCCTCTTGAAAATCCATGCGCAAAATGCACTTTAATTCAGTTATGGCCCGCCCTGTTCACGTCGTGTCGAGCGCGCGCCGCCTGCCCCGTTGGCTTGATACATTTCACGGTCACCGAAAACTCTTGTGGCCTGCCAGTACTGGAAACTCCTTGACGCTGGCGGTGCGGACTGGCATAAAAAGTTTTCGTAACTGTCGATATTGCATGAAACCAAAAAAGCGTTTGAAGGGCATCGCCTGTGAACCCTGGCTGGTCGGCGGAGTGGTAGGATGCCGGCCAGTGGATGAACTCCGAAAGAGCGACTTGAGATTTTGAGGGACCCTGGCTGGTCGATTACGAGGACGGTGCGTTGTGCTGGCCACTTTCTCGGTCCACGGGGCAAACACTTCTGTGGACCAAGTGGCCGGCGTCCCGTCCTCGTCAGAATCACCGGCGGACACCACCTCAGCGTGGGAAGGGAGTGGGTCGGCGACAAGGCTGAGCCGCGGCAAGGCAGTCGAGAACTCGTCGAGCCGCAGCATTCGCATTACTTGTGGCGAGAACTCTTTGGCACGATACAGCTCAACGCAATAGATTCCGTACTCCGTGCATTCTCATCTCTAATCTACATTCTGCTAGTCTGTTCCGTCTTTACGAACTGGTCGCCATGGCGTCATCGCCGCCTCCGTCGTCAGACCCTAGCCCCGCGGCTAGCGACGCCGGTGGCCCGACGCCGCCGCAGCAGCAACAGCCGCCCCCGCAGCAGCAGCGGCGGCAGCAGATGCAGCAGCTGGCGACGGAGGAGGGGGTGAAGGCGAGAGCGGAGGAGCTCAAAGGAAAACAGGCAACGGCGAAAAACGTCGGCGAAGGCTTCGCCAAGGGCGTCGCCATCGCCGGTTGGTGCCGTGGTTGTGCGCAGCAAGAGCAACCGATGTGCGACCGCACATGGGCTGCCCTTGCCCTTGCCCTCGCTCTTGCTCTTGCCCTTGCTCTTGCTCTTGCCCTTGCCCTTGCTCTTGCTCTTGCTCTTGCGCTGTTGCCTTGCCGTGAGCATGGCGCGACTGCGCCACGTTGGCCGGGTTCTGCGCTCTCATAGCATGGCAGAGCATGGGATGGAGAAGAACAGCATGGCAGAACGTGGCATGGAAAGGAGCGGCATGGAAGAGAATGGCATTTCGAAACAGGACATGACATGACATGGCATGGCACGGCACGGCATGGTGGCGTGGGACGACTTTTGCCTGTCATGGATTGTTGGAGGTGCGCAGCGCAATGGCGAGAAGGGCTAGATGCACGCCATGCAGCACTGCAGTCCGGCATGCGCTGCGATGCACAGACAAGCAGAGGATGGTCTCCCTCTCACTGCTGCAGGCCAGGTGTTGCCCTGTGGCACATGCCACGTGGCACATGCCACGTGGCATGTGCGTGCGAGGTGCTCAAGGTCCGGCTACTTGCTGCAAGCCATGGTGCTGCCAACGTCTTAAGCGCTTTTGCACAGCGTTCCTTGAACGAGCATATCGCTTGTTCTTTTCCTTGCAAAGAGAAGTGGTTTTGGTTTGGTTTCGATTCCCGCTATCCGCTAGACAAGACAATGCTAGATAAATAGTACGCAGATAGGGAACTGTTCTGCGTACCAATTAGTATGCAGAACGACTTGTGTGGGTGAAAGTTTTCACAGGGGAGGAAGGTGGGTAACTCGCATGCGATGCTGAGTGCGCAGCACATGGACTGTTGGCAGCACATGGACTGTTGGCAGCACATGGACTGTTGGCAGCACATGGACTGTTGGCAGCACATGGACTGTTGGCAGCACAACTTCTCTTCTCCTTTTTTGACGTTGGGGGGGGAGGGGGGAGGGTGGGTAGGCGGGGAAGGGGCTGGCGGGTGCAGGGCAGGGGGTGTTTGAGGGGCTGGGGACGCTGGTGACTGCGCCCATCCAGGGCGCCAAGGACGACGGCGGCATGGCAGGCTTCTTCAAGGGCACGGCGGTGGGGCTCAAGGGGCTGGTGCTGCTCCCCGCGCTGGGCATCGCGCACGGTGCCAAGGAGATTGGCACCGGCTTCAAGAATGACTCTGTGAGTAAGCGTTGATTCATGGCTTTGTCTTTCTACGTCTGCTGGCTGCGTGCATGGCGGCCGTGCTGTAGTGCGCTGCGGTGTGCTGCGGTGTGCTGAGGTGTGCTGCAGTGTGCTGGGTGTCGCCGGTGTTGCCTTGGCACTGGGACATGGCTTGGCTCACAGTCTTGCAGTTCAGCAGGGAGGGAGGCAGGGAGATAAGACTATGTTGCTCTCTCCCCATGTTGAGGTCGAGGTCGGAAGGTCGACCTAGACCTTCTTGGAGCTTAGGTTGAGGTCGGACGTCGACCTGGACCAAATCCTCCTCAGAATGGGCCGAATCTCTGTACTAGAAGGCTCTTCAACGTGTTTAATCCATATCCATCAACATCTTGAACTCCTATCCGGAGCTAAGGGTAGCTGCAAGGTGGGGGGAGTTTGCAACAGGAGGTCCTGGGTTCCAATCCCTTTTCCGCCAACTGACCCTTCGCACAGCG
>SZWC01000179.1:228488-242590 GCA_023375785.1 Penium margaritaceum | reverse complement strand
GGGGGGGGGGGGGGGGGGGGGGGAGTTGATGTCACCAACTATCTTTGAGTCATGTGATCCTTGATGTATCTTGCTACCACTACCCGTGCCAATGTTGCATTTTCTGTCAACTATTTGGCACAGTTCTCTCAGTGTCCACGGCAGTGTCATCTTCAGATTTCTTTACTTGTTGTTCCATATGCTCTCTTCACAGCATGCATTGGGATGTTCCATCGTGCACTACTCTCTGTAGCTGTTGATGGCTACATTGACAACGACTTGGCACATGACACTGTTGCACGCAGACAGTCAGGCTATCTTTTTCTTGTTGGAGGTACACCATTTTCCCGGAGGAGTGGCAAATAGGGCCTCTCAAGTGAGGCCAAAAATGTAACCTTTGGCTTGAGAATGTGTGGTTGTGTCACCTCTTCCAACATCTGTGTGTTGCCAACCGCTGCATCACCCTTCCCTCTGATAATCAAAGCACCAAGGCCATTACTAATAACCATGGCATTCATCACTCTCGCATGAAGCACATCAATGTTGAGCATCACATTGCTCATGAGTGTATTGTTGCTGGTGTCGTTAAAGTAATATGGGTGGATGCACGGTCACAGGAGGCAGACTTCTTGACTAAGGCACCCAGCTCTGGATCGTTCAAGTCTTTCGTGAATGCTGTTGGTCTCGCACGTGCAACCTCTCCACCTGATTGAATCTGACTGTTTTCGCCCTCTTGTTCAGCTGTGCACTCCTCTTTTTGTGCTCACATCTTGTTCCATATTGCTTGTTTGGTTTCTCGCCTGCCGGCTAGGGAGGGGGATGTTGGTTTTGGTCAAGTTTTGACTTACCAATGCATTACTCACTGTCCACTAGTCTCCATACATCTGTGCAAGGTATTGATTCAACATGAATGCAAAATATACACATTGTTCTCTTGAAGTGCTGATGCACATAATGAAGATGGAGATCGTGCTGCCTTTCAGCCACTTGGATAACATGGCGTTGTGCGATGAGCCAGCAGATAACATGTTGATCTCTCTCGTCCAATTTGAACTGCTGCATCAGCTCACATGATTGTGCATCCATGTACACTTTAGGATGATGTGGACAGACTTGTGTGTGCAGTTGGTTCTGTGGGTGTTTAGGCTAGTTACCGAGTGATGATCCTACTGGTGTCATGCTGCTGAAGTTATTCCAGCAGTAGCCGCTCTCGGATTCTTCTCCGGTGAGGTCTGGCTCAACCCCAGGGGTTGCTGTGACCTTGCCTCATGTGTGGTGCACAAGGTGGGGCTCATTCACCGGTCTAATGCCCTCACCAACCAAATTTCTGTGACCTCTTGATTGATTCAAGAGAGCTTGCAACCATGGTGTCTCCCTCACCCGCACTCCCTCTCTCCTGTGCTGGTTCTTGTTCCCTCACACGTTTCTACTAAATACACTCACACCAAGGTGGGAAGGTTGTCGACTTGATTATCTACCTTAGTGTCATGTGATCACTTTTGGATATCGCAACTACCCGTGGTAATGTCGCATGTGCTTTCAGTTACCTTGTCCATTTTTCACATTGCCACCGTGAGCATAATCTGGAGATCATCCTCTATGGATTTTGGCAAGCCCTATCCACATTGCATTTGGGCTTGTGCTACTGCGCATAACAGCCTGTGGTAGTTGACAGATACAGGGACAATGTCTGAGCTCATGTTGCTGATGTATGTAATGGAACAAGTTCTATCTTATTTTTCCGAGGTGCGGCGGTCTCTTGGAAGAGAAACAAGCAGGATTGTGTTTCTCGCAGCTGCAAAGAGGCTAGGTATTGTATGCTCAGTGCTGGCACATGCGAAAGCGTCTGTCTCCGTTCTCTCATTCTGCAGTTCCGTGGTCTTGTCTGTAGCATCATACTTTGAAAACTGCAGCACAAGAGCCAAAGTTTAGCACAATGGCATGCATCACCTTGCAAATGCACATCATAAAATCATGCGTGGGCTGATGCTGCAAGTGACTCCCGGGTGATGTGGGTTGACATGGGCCAACATCAGGCTGATTTGCTGACCAAGGCTCTCATCAGTGTAGCAATGTAAACTGCAATCCAGTGTGCTAGTCTTCCAGTGGTGTGATGCGACCATCTGTGACATCACTTGCCATCTGTTTGTTGCATTGACAATGTAATTCTGCTGCATGTTCCTTGTGTTGTGCCATGGTGTGCTCTCTCCCTGCCATGTTGTGCTCTCTCCATGATTGTGGATTCTAGCGCCAACAAGATCAGGGAGTGGTGACCCTTCTTTTAGATCTGTGACTGTCTGTGGACACTTTGTAGAAAGACTCAATACAGAGACCTCAACCACTTAATGGAACCCAGCAGATGTCATCATGTATCTGATGGTGGTGTTGGGATGATCAGCCCCAACGGCCAGCCCAAAGGCATCAATGCCAGTCATGGGGGCAGATACACACAAGGGAAAAGAAGGTCCCAACCATTGTGAGTGGGAGACTTTGACTGCTTGGACTGGGATTGATGAGAAGAAGAGTGAGACTGCAGTGGGCACACTCATCCACCAGGAGCACAAGCAGAGGGAAGCAAAAGGAGGGCATCTAACTACAGGTATTCGGACAAAGATAGTCCTGATGAGAGACGTCAAGGTGGCACATGATGCATGTCGGTTTTCTTTCAGTTTGCTGTGCTACTGATACTTCAGCAAAAGTGAAATTTTGCCTTCTTCTTATGAAACTGGCATTTCTTTTCTGTGTGTTTGTGAGAGTTGGGTTAGCCCAGTGGCCTATGTATTGGGTTCATGCTGCCAGATTCTTCCTGAAGCATAGTCAAGCGACCATAAGAACATGCTTCAAACGGCCGGCTCCTCCCCGGGGCTCGACCCCAGGATCCAATCTCACAATCCGAGGCATCCATTGCCATCACGTCACTGAATTCTGCTGGATCTGCAAGTCATTAATCTACATGCTTCTTGTGTGATTCCTTTCTAATTCAGCTGCTTACGTTCAATAGTGATACCAATGAGGTACAGTGAGACCTTTTTTCATGTATGAATAAATGGTAGTAGTTGTAGTATCTAAAAACTACTTGCACTTTTTCTGTACTTGTCGTCGTCCATCCATGAGTGACTATGGATAGTTTTTTGGAAACTTTGTGGCCCATGCTCTCCAAAAATATGGCCAAAAACCACAATCACATGGGGGGAAATGTCACATGTAATGAGATTTCAACAGAACACTCTGAAAGACTCAAAGACATTGTAGAGGTGATCTTGGTTCTCCTTCAATGCACAAACAAAAAAAATGGTGCTTTTAACACAAGAGAACCACTTTATGTGATTTGGCATCACCAACTTGCCAAAAATGTTCATACTGATGTAGTTCTTCATCACCAATTTGCCAAAAACGTTCATGGTCTAGATGACAACATTCTCTGGCCACATCAACAGGACTTTTTCATCATCTACCTTGAGAGAATACGCATGCACATTCAGACCGTACATGGGGATTTTAATGAATAATACAAAGAAAACCTCCTGGGGATTTTGACAATGGTCGTTGTGGCCACGCTGGTCAAACCATATTACTGTGAAGTAAAGTCCATTTAGGTGCATAAAAGTGTTTTCTTCATGTGATGGTATGCAATTCTGATCTGGTGATACATACATCACAAGCTGATGCTCCTCCTCGAAGGTGGCCGGAAAGCTCGTAATGGTGATGTAGCTGAGTACATGTGCCATTTTTGTTTCCCCCCAAGTATAAATGGCAAAGCGTGTGGTGAATTGGACTGTTGGAGCATGTCATATAGCTAGGGATTTTTGCTCCTCTATTGAATTTGAGAAAATCTGGTGCATCCATGTCAATGTTCAACATCTTTCATGATTCCACTCAATCCAAAAATCAAGTGTGTATGTTACGAGGGAGCTGGAGTGGCAGTTGATCAGGGAAGACCTGCACAAAGTCAGGTGGATGATTGGCCAGCAAAGGTTCATGAAGAGATAGAAGGAGTATTCCACTTAGTCTAACCCATGTTAGGAACCACATGAACTTGCAAAACCCTAGAGAGAAATTTGGCTGATAGGATGCTCCATTCCACCACCAATTGAAGTAGGAAAGGATGCCGAGTACATAGTCATAGACATCCCTGGATGTTGTTGATGTGGAAAATTTGTGAAGCATCTTATCAAATGACAGGAATAAAATGTACCACACAACAATTTAGAGCAATAAAATAACCTAGAAGACTCCAATCAAATTTTGGATAGCTGTTTTTCTAACCCTGGCCATCACTATATGAACTCCGGGATGCCTTGGTTGGAAGGGGTGGGCACGTGATGCACCACTGGTTTCCACAACCACCAAATCATGGGAGTGGACAGCTTTTCATCACTATTGCAACCCAGAGTTTGGCTGAAATCCAGATCTTTTCTCTGAAGGGACGTTGAATTTTAGCCAGCTGCCACATTGGCCTATGTTTCCTGCCAACAATTTGACCAACTTCCAGAAGATATTCCACAAGTTCCATGGCCATGTACATAATGCTTGATAGTTTTCAAACGAGTTCTCATCAGCAATAGATCTGTATAAGATTAGGCCCTGGATCAAATCCTTTTGACTTCTCAAAGAGTATTTTCATCTTGACCAGTGAGCATGAGATCTTGCATTCCTTGCACCCAACAAACACTGCCCCAGAGGCTGACTATGCCTCATTCATTTCTTTCTCATTTTTTAATGCTCATTGTATTTTCACGATTTTCAATCAATCATACATTCTGATGGCAATCACGTTGCTTTAACAAATACAACTGTTCTAAATTCAACGCGTGACGCATGATTTTTCCAACTACGCAGCAGACTCATCACTTGGCATGCTTTTTTTCATAAACTCCACAAGTGAGTTCCTTTGAAATCTCATTCGAGGACCACTACTTGTCAGATTCTAGATTTATGTCCCAATACTTCATTTGCATTGTCTCCAACTAATCATACCATCGATTTCTTGCTTCAAACCTTCTCGCCAACTTCAACTAACATAAAAGAAACAATACATCAATGACAAGAAGCTTGTGAACTTTTGAGTGATGTTCGGCCAACTTCTGTATGGCACGGAATCTTCCTGCAAGCATGCAAAATATGATACTTTCCATTCCTCACACCTTCAAAGTTCTTGGTGAATTATTTTTATTTAACCAGTGGTTGCATGACCTCAAATCTTATGCTCAATATTCCTAGTCCTGCCATTGATTTACAATGATCACCAAATACATTATTACATAAGCACCGTACATATCACTTGGTATCATAGTGTAGTGGTGCCGGAAGCACATCTTTTGACCTTTCCCACTGTACATAGTATTACTGAATACGGTGTTTATTTCCTGTACATGTTTCTTCTTGTGGTCATGAGTGTGCAGGGTACAGTGGTCCAGTGGGTGGAGACGATACATCTTGAGCGGATGGCATCCCAGCGAGTCTTCTTTTCACCCACAGGGATGTCCCCTACGTACACGTCTCCACCCTGGCCTCGTAACCCACAGTGCCCCATACTTGAGCCCATCCACAAGCACCTTGTCATGGACATATGTGTGCTTTTACCCACTTGAGACCTAGAACAGTCCCTCTTTTGGAGGGTGGTTAGGAATATTGTAGGTCTTCTTACGTTCTTATTCTGTTGTTGTGTTTGTCAAGTGTCTTGGGTTATAAAACCCAGATTCAATGGTCATGTGAGGGCTTCGCCCCTGCACATCAACTTGTGCCGCGAGCCTCGCTCACCAGCCGCCGGGTGAGGCCCGACTAGCGAGCCTCATCCATAAGAGGGATAACCACACTCACTGAGACACTTATTTTTTTTTGTGTATCCGCACCATGCTTTCTAGGCTAGCACATTCCATGGAACGCCGTTTAGCATGAAAAACTTTACAGCTTGCTTCTTAGAATCATCATGTACAAAAACAATGGTGATTTGGACAAGAGCACCTGGAGAGATCAGCAATAACCAGTGAAGACTCAGGTGACAGAGGGACCAAAATGCATGATGCGCAAGATTCCCAAGGAGGCTGTTATGGCAGGCATCTCAAGCTATGCAACCAATTCTACTGTCTCTTCAACCCGGTCAATGAGCCAAATGGTGGATTTGATAGGTTTGGAAGTTCCATCTTCACCACCACAGCCCACCAAATCAAAACGAGGAGGCTGAGTGCAAGGCATGGATTAGCATGAACGGAATATTAATGATATCAACTAGAAGCTATCAATGCTCACAAATATCCACGACCACCTCCTCCAGAAACTAACTTATGGAGTACAGAAACTCTGCTTTAGAATTGTGTTTATAAACTGATGAAAACTGACGAAAATGGGCAGCTCCCCACCACCTCTCCTCAACTATCAATGAAAGAGGGAGAGAGAGATTGGATCCTCCCTTCTTCTTCTTCTCTTGGGTTGTTGTCAATTCCAAGGAGGTGGGGGGAATTTCTTCCTTCTTCCCTCCCTCGAAGGGGATGGGAATCCCAAGGGAAGGAGAGGTACATCTGTCAATGTGCCGAATAGCAACGATCTAGAAAACGGGTCCCGACATGGGAGGCCGCCAACCGCTCTTGGTAATTGCAACCAAGATAACATATCACCATTGAACGAGGGATCCGTACTTTAGGTTTGTTTGGTTTGCAACCTCACGAAGTCTGCATGAAGGTCTTTAGTGTCTACCCTTGGTTGGACACTCTGTGAGGAGTCTCAAAGGCAAAAACTGTAAATTGATACATGTAGGGTACATGCTTTTGTACTTGCAGAGATTTGCTCATGCTTCTGCTTGCCGTGGCTCCACAGGAGCCAACCTCAGCCTACAGTCCTACTTGGCACGTCCTAAGACCGCCAAGTGTCATCCTCAAGGTAGGCTCTAGTAAGCTTCCTAGAAGCTTCCTGTCCCATTCTGGGCTACAAAGAAAAAATGCGACCGTCGCGGGGTTTGAGCCCGCGACCCATGAGCTCCAGCGCCTGTCCCAACTAGGCCAGAATGTTGTGTTTCCTATAATGATCTCTAGGGTACATAGCCATTATGGAGAGTGTGTTCCTGGCCTGTCTCAGAACAGACAAAGGGGACATACTCCATAGAGCAGTGCATGCCTTGTCTTTCCGTGCAACCAGCCAGCTAGCCAGTGGACAAGGTGCATACCATTCAACAAATCTCTCCCTTGCACCTCTGTCCATCTATTACTCACTGGGATCCATTGATGCCTTGGGGCTCACCCTTCCTCCGCCGCACTCCTCATGCCAAATCCATGAATGCCTCCATAGTACAAGTTGCTCATGCAGTCAGCAAGCATGCTCTAGGTTCCGCAGTGCTGCAAGTCCACCACGTTCTTTATGACCAAGTCACGTGAGTAGTGGTAATGTATGTCTATGTACTTCGTTCGCCGGGAGATGATCTCATCTTCAGCCATCAAGATGGCGCACATGTTGTCCATGTGTACAATCATGGCATCCTTCTGTGGCACTGTCATTTCGCCAAGCAGGTTGCACAGCCATTGAGTCTCCTTGCACAACTGAGACAGAGCAACATACTTTGCCTCAGCCGTGGACAAGGAAACACAATCATGCTTCTTGCTGGCCCATGAGATGGCAGCGCAATTCAAGATGCACGTGTATCCAGAGGTGGATTTCCGGTCATCAAGATCTCCTCCCCAGTCGGCGTTGGTGTAGCTTTTCAGGCGGAGGGGGTCCGTACCTTCTTGGCCTCCGAGGACGAGGCCCATGTGACGTGTCTTCTGCAGGTGACGTAAGATGCGCTTGACTGTCTGCCAATGTTGTAGCCCTGGGTTGGCCACAAACCTGCTCACTTGTCCCACAGCATAGAAGATGTCCGGACAAGTACCTACCATGGCGGACATGATGCTATCCACGACGGACTAGTAGGGGATGTCTTGCATCTCCCTTTGTTCTGCTTCATTGCTTGGCGACATTGAGGCCTTCAGTTTTGCATCGGTCATCATTGGGTTGCTCACAGGTTTGCAGTCTTTCATGTGATAGCGCTTTACTACCTCATTGATGTTTTTGGTTTGGTTGAGTTCGATGGTGCCTGCTGCTTGGTTGTGGTGGATGGAGATCCCGAGGTAGTACTCAAGAGGACCCATGTCCTTCATTTTGAACCTTTTTCTGAGGTCAGATTTCAGCTCATCCAGCAGCTTGACTGAAGAGGAGCAAATGATCAGATCATCTACATACAGTACAACGAGCATCAGCCCACTCCCATCATCGCGCACGTACATGCTTGGGTCATTTTGGCAATGCGCGAAGGAGAGACCGGTCATGAAACCGTCCATCTCTTTGTGCCATATCCTTGGGACCTTTTTCAGCCCGTAGAACGCTTTCACCAAATTGCACACCTTACCCTCCGGAGCTTTGACTCCTTTGGGCACCTCCATCAACACTTCCTTGTCGAGCTTCCCATAGGGGAAAGCTGTCGTGACGTCCATCTGGTGTATCTCCAGGCTCTTTGCGGCTGTGATGGCAAGGAGAGAGCGGATAGAGGCAAAGGTCACGACGGGCAAAAATTTCTCGTCGTACTCGGAGCCCAGGCATTGAGAAAATCCCTTTGCCACTACCCTCGCCTTGAACTTTTCGATTTTCCCATCTTGATTCTTCTTCACTCGGAGGACCCACTTGGATCCTACCACGTGGGCCTTGTCGGGTCTATCCACCAACACCCACGTGCCGTTCTCGGCAATGGACGTGAGTTCGCTGTCCACTGCCTCCTTCCACTTGGCCGCATCCGGGCCATTCATCGCCTCCACCACTATGGATGGCTCTCCCTAAGCCATGCATGACCAGCTAAGGATAGTTGAATTGTCTTAATACAACAAAGGTGCTTTCTTTGGTTGCAAACTGCGCCGGGGTGTAGGTGCAACACCCTACTCTGCTACTGGTGCTTCTACAAGTGGTGGTGTGTCGTCGTCATCGTCGTCTTCGTCAGACTCCAAGTCAAACTCAAAAGCCCCAGATGCCCCGGTATCTATGTCCATGTCAGATGTTGTGTCATCTTGTGCATCTGCTCTCCCATTCCCACCACCTGCTGGCAAAAGTGAGCCAATTCTTGGGTGCTTGGTCTCCAAACTCAAGCAATACTATCCACTCTCCCGCCTTGAGAGCGAGGATCAGATCTAACAGCTCTCTCTTTCCAAAGGTGCGTTCATCAAACTCAATGCCCCAGCTCCTCACGAGCTTGCCTGCTGCCTGGTCCCAAAGCCGATAGGCTTTGTGGGACGTGTCATACCAAACCATGACGCACTTTTTGGAACGTGCGTCCAGCTTGCCTCCACCTTCTCCCGATTGGATCTTCACCCATGCAGTTGACCCGAACACCTTAAGATGAGAGGCGTTGGGTTTCTTCCCTGACCATGCTTCTTGTGGGGTCTTGAGCTGCTTGTCATGATCCTTACCACGTTTCTGCAAGGCGGTTGTTGGTGTGAGGTTCAAGAGGTAGTAGGCCGTTGTTGCAGTTTTTGTCCAAAAGTGAGGTGGGAGCTTGGCGTTGAAGAGCATGCTTCGCACCATGCCGAGTAGGGTCTGGTTCATCCTCTTGGCCACACCATTGCTTTGGGGGTTGTAAGGGGTAATTTTCTCGTGGCGGATGCCATGATGCTTGGGCCAAGGCTTCCATGCCTTGTACTCACCCCCGTTGTCACTTTGGAGCGTCTTCACCTTCTTGGATGTTTACTGCTCTACCATGGCGACGAACTCCAAGAGATTCTCCTTGACCTCTCCCTTTGTTTTGAGGAAGTAGATCCACAACTTGCGGTTGTGGTTGTTGATGAAGGTCAGGAAGTACTTGCTTCCTCCGTTTGACGTCATGCAAAAGGGTCCACACACGTCAGTATGGATCAGGTCCAAGACATTCTCTGCTCGTTGACCTCCTCTTCCAAATGAATTCTTCTTTGCCTTTCCTTGGAGGAATGGTTCACAGAACATACACCCTTCTCCATGCTTCATGGTGCACCCTTCCATTCCATGGACTACCTCTTGCTCCTGCATATTTTGTAGCGTGTTATTAGCCACGTGGCCAAATCGCTGGTGCCATAGCTCAGTGTCAGTGTCCTTGGTTGATGTGGCGGCCGCAGTGGTCACCGGTGGTGCATCCTTTGGCTTTGGTGCCATTGTCTAGGTGGCACATGCCAGTCCCTCATCCAACGCCTTGGTGGCTTTGGTTTGAAGCACTTAGAGACCATCGACTCTTGGAACTTGAAACATCAGGTCGTCTTTGGTGTACAATTTTTTTATGTTCTTATTGTTTAGGGCCACGGCTTCCTTGTTGGTGAACACCACTGTCATGTTGTTGTCGGTGATTTTTGAGATTGACAGCAGGTTTGCTGCAAAGGAGGGAATGCACACCACCTTTTGAAGGTTGACCGCCTTCTCCGCACCGTTCGCGTTGAACGTGATCGACTTGTCCCCTTCGCCCATGGCTTGGAAGACGCCGCTATTTGCACACTTGATACGCATGTCGGGTTCGGCCATGGAGACAAATCCACTCTTCTCTTTTGAGGAGTGGTAATTAATGCCCGAGTCAAGGGAAAATGCCCCGGGCCTAAGGGGCGCTTCCCCCTTCATGGACAACCCCTTAGCCATCATGTTTGTGAGCTCCTTCTTCTCCTTCCCACCTTTGTTCCCGCCTTCTTTCCTAGGTCTACGGTAGTCCCTAGCCCAGTACCCAGTCTTGCCACATTTGTGATAGTTTCCGGGCTTCTTGGAACTCTTCCCTCCACCATTGCCTTTCCCTCCACCACCACCGCTTTTGCTGTTGCCTTGACTGGAGCTTGCACCTTGTCCACCAAAGCAAGAGGCATAGGCTGAGATGTTTGCCTCACTGCCACTGCATTGCATGGACTCGTTGCAGACGTGTTCGGCGACGACCTCATACATCAGATCTGCCTCCTTCCAACCGCCAAATACGATGATCAAGGACCCCCAGCTTTGCGGCAGCGCCATGAAAAGGATCATGACACGTATGTTTGAGTCGAGATTCCATTCCATTTTCTGGACCTCTTGCAGCATGTTGTCAAACAACTGCACAAATGCAGGTATCGATTCTCCTTCGCTCACCCTCATTGACATCAACCTTTGGAAGATGAAGATTTGGTTTGCTAGGGCATTTTATTGATGCACGCATGAGAGTTTTGTATAGACCTCAGCAGCCAATGTGCATCCTGCGATGTGGGAGTGTTGAGTCCCGTTGACTGAAGTCACAAGTATGGCAAGAGCCATGTTGTTCTTCATCGTCCATGCTGAAAGGTCAGCCGCATGCGTGGTCAATATCGCATCGGCAGGTGCTGTCTTGGTCCCTTTTAGGATTTCGAGGTAGCCACGCACGTTGATGATAACCTTAAACTGCCATTTCCACAAGGGAAAACCTGTCCCTGTGAATTTTGACATACCCGCCTCGAGGCGGGCTTGAGTTGGATCCGCCATTTTCTGCGGTTGCTTGTCTTCTCTGCTTTGCTGCTACTCTGCTTCGTTGAAGCCAATGAAGTTGATGAGGCTGCTGGCTGCGACTGTTGTCAAAGGTGCACTTGTTTCCGTTGCATACCCCTCCTGTCGATGTTTGCCAAAGGCGATGGTGCTGTCGTGAGAAAAAAAAACAGACTCGGGGTCGTACCACCTTCTTAAAAAGGGCCAGTGCTCTATCCTGTTGGGGCTTGAGGGTCTTGTCCAACACAGACAGAGCTATTCCTCGTCTCCTTGTCTGCCACGTGTGTGCACCCTACCTAAAGAAGCTGATGGAGCCGATGGAGCAGATGAAGCCGTCCGATGTTCGTGTCCCTGTTGTACCTGTGCGCCCTCCAAGACCACGTGTGAGTCGGTCTTGGAAGCGTGTCTTAGAACCAGAATTGTGGGCCATAAGCCCTTCGTCAATGTGTTGGATAGCAATGGTCTAGAAAACAGGTCCCGACATGGGAGGCCGCCAACCGCTCTTGGCATTGCATTCAAGATAACACATGGCCCTCGAACGAGGGATCCACACTTTAGGTTCGTTCGGTTTGCAACCTCACGAAGTCCGTATGAAGGTCTTTAGTTTCTACCCTTGGTTGGACACTCTATGAGGAGTCTCAAAGGCAAGAACTATAAATTGATGCATGCATGGTACATGTTGTTGTACTTGCAGAGCTTTGCTAATGCTTCTGCTTGTCGTGGCTCCACAGGAGCCAACCTCGGCCTACAGTCCTACTTGGCGCGTCTAAGGACCGCCAAGTTTCATCCTCAAGGTAGGCTTTAGTAAGCTTCTTAGAAGCTTCCTGTCCCATTCTGGCCCACAAGAAAAAAATGCGGCCGTTGCAGGGTTTGAGCCCGCAACCCATGAGCCCCGGCGCCCTGACCCAACTAGGCCACAATGTTGTGTTTGCTATGATGATCTCCAGGCAACATACCCATTATAGGCAGTACATTCCTGGCCTATCTCAGAACAGACCAAGGGGACGTACTCCATAGAGCAGTGCATGCCTTGTCTTTCTGTGCAAATAGCCAGCTAGCCAGTGGACAAGGTGCATACCATTCAACAACATCGTCCTCCTCCCTCCCTGGTTATTCGCCAGATGGGTTCAAGACACATGAGAACAATCAATGTGAATCTGTTCAGTACATAGAGCATTCAAAGGAGGACCATGTTGTCTGGAAAACACAAGGCAGAGATGGCATCAATGATTCCTGAGAGGGATTCAGCAGGGAGGATGGAGATATAGGATGCAATAAGGTCAAAAGTGGCAGTGATGGAAGGAAATCAATGGACGAGGACAATGCGATTCTGATGTAGGTTGGTAAGGGTAGAAGGGGACATGGATGATTCAAGAACAGGGAAATGCATGGATACCCCCCTGATCTTTGAATTCGTAGCATGTGATTTTCCTATTGATGTGTTCCTTGATTTAGCATGCATTTCTCAGATTTGAATTAACTATGTGTTCCTAATTCGTCAAATTCCTGGGAAAAGGCACCCTTGAATTCGACGAAAGGTCCGGGTCGTATTTTCTGTGTTCCAAGATTTCGACGACGACTGGCGACGTCCGGTTTTCGTGCACGCGCTGTACTTGACAGCGTGCACGTTGGCACCGACATCGTGCGCTGTACCTGGCAACGTGGACGTTGGCACCGACATCGCAGTCATGAATGAAGGTTTTTTTCTTCAAGTGACGGGACTTAAACTAGTGATGACTTGACTAGACGACAAAAATCAGCCAAGCCTAGGTGAAACGAAACTGATTTTGTATTTGCACCCTAGAATTCGACGAACTGGGAAAAAAATTGTTTTAGTGATCCATTAAATTTGTTGAACGAAGTATTGTATCCAATTCGATCAACAAGAAAACATTGAATTCGAATTCAAAGATCAGGGGGTTTTTTTTTATGTTTAACAGGCAGGGACAAACATCAAGGGGAGATGACAGAGCGACAGTTTTGATGAATCTACTTCCAGATGTGGAAAGACAAGGTGGGAGGATAAGGAGAGAGGAGAGGAGGAGATGGAATACAAGGATCATCAAGAGAAGAGATAAAATGTGACGATACAAGAGAGAGAGAGAGAGAGAGAGAGAGAGAGAGAGAGAGAACTGACATGAGGAGATGAGGACCTGAGACAAACAACACCGTTAAGCATGTTCACAGCAAGGAGCAGTGACGAAGGACAGATGATGCATGAAGCATAGCCAGACTAACAACCTGCAAGGCAAAGGTAGGGAGCTGTGGGAGGAGACTGTGAGGAGACAAGGGAACAGGAAAAACTTGATGAGGAACATGAGTAACCCAGAGGGGAGGACGACACATACATTGTGGCCAGGCATTTGCGAGGGAGGAATGGTAGAAGCAAAGGAGAGGACGAGGGGAAGAGGACACAGACAGAAGCGGACCTCAAGAGAAGGAAAGAAGTGATGGTGGGATCAGAAACAGGTCAGGGATGAGTGCAGAGGGAAAGTAGGCAGGAAAGGGAAGGAATGCTAGGAAAAGGGAAGATTAATAGGTGGAGAAGGGGAGGAATGGTAGTGAGAGAAGGAGTGGAATAGCATAGGTTGACGAGGAAGTCATAGGAGCAGGGAGGGAAGAGTAAGAGGAAGGTGAGAGGTAGGAAAAAGGAGGGGTGAATGAGGTATGGAGAG
>SZWC01000179.1:207337-224892 GCA_023375785.1 Penium margaritaceum | reverse complement strand
GGGGGGGGGAGAGAGAGAGAGAGAGAGAGAGAGAGAGAGATATAGAGAGAGAGAGAGAGAGGGAGGAGGAAGAGGAGAGAAAAAGAGAAAGGGAAGCAAAGAGGAAGAGGATGAGGAGAACGAGGACAGAGGACAGAGGACGGAGGTGGGATTTCGTGAGCAAAGGAGAGAGGACATTGATGAATACAACAAAAGGAGAAGGGAGGGGAGATGAAGGGAGAGAGGAAGGGTGGGAGGATGAGAGTGGGGAAGAGAGGGAGGGATGAGGGTAGAAGTGATGGACAAGGGAGGACAAGGTGATGCAAAGGTAGTAGGAGAGAGGGGAGGTGGGAGGAAGGGAGAGAGGGAGGGAGGAGGAAAGGAGCAAGGGCAAAAGGGAAAGGAAGAAAAGGAGGAGGTGGGAGCAGGGAGGAGAGAGAGGAGGAGAATGCACCGTGCGCCAATGTATATCATCGGGGAGCAGCACCAAAAGGAAATGCCAGAGAGGTCGGGTGGTAGCACCAATGCGCTTTACGACGTCAAGCCAGAAAACAAACAAGGACGGCGCCTAAAACACCGTTGACATGGCCATGATGAAATGCCATGAGGGAAGTTCCGGAGAGAACTCCTAGAGATGAAGTTCTGGCCACGTGTCTGGCCAAAACTTGACGAGGCGATCTCCAAAATCCTTACCAGGACAACAGTTGTTGATGCCATATGACTGTCATAGTATTCTTATACTTGACCAAATACTGTAATGCTCTAATAACTTCTACCACCATGAATAGCAGAACAAAGCACAGTTTGAGCTCTCTAATATTTTCATAATTTGAAAAAAAATCCTCAACGTAAACTTTCCAAGAATTAGAAAACAAGGATAATGGATTGTTTTTCCGATAAATCACAGGGTGTTGCTCATGGAGGAAAAAACTTCCGAAATGAGGAAAATGGTTTGTCAGAATGCCACAAGTCCCATGTTTAAAACAGTGTGAAGCAGAGATTTCTGTTTGGGATGATTTCATGATTTAATGACATGAGGTTTAGTTCCGTAGAAAGCACAAGTGTCAAATACACTTTCAATGCCGGTACCGAGCGTGTTGCTGACGTGCTGACTTTGCCTTTTACAGAAGACTGGGTCACACAATTAACACAGGCGCCGCTCATACACAAGAAAATTGGTGATCCCGTACAAGCTATTTCTCTACAAACCCAACCATTGATCATGCTAATCTCATTGGTCCAATTTGTACAAATGAAAAGTGTATGAATCATACTAGATGCTCAAGTGCTTATGGAACTATTGTTGTGAACACCAATGCCACAAGTGCCAACTGTAATATATTTTCTCGGGCTAAATTTAGTACCTGTACAAGTTCCAGTTGCACTCGTCAAGTTATTGTCGTTGAGAACTAGCACCAGTTGCATGATTGATGTAAGTACCATTTGCACTTTTTTCATTATTGATGTTTTTCACAATTCATACGGGTGTCGAGTATATCACTGACCTTGAAGTGGATTGTACAACTTACAAGGACACCAATCACGCTATTGGCATCAGCACTCATCGCACTAATGCTACATATACAGAATGCACCATTGAGTAATGTGCTGATTTGGTCGTGGAAGCCAATGTGGGTGCCAATGTTAGTTATACCATTTCCAATATATTCAAGTAAATGAATGTTCACAAATGCCGATGATACTGGTGGAGCAAACTTCCATCATAGAAGTAAATTGAGTGCTGATAGGATCATCAAGACAAGTGAAAAATGCATTAATAACACAAAAATCAACCTGACTACTCCTTCATTGCTAATAACATTGTCGATACAAGTGGTAACACCAGTTCTTCTGTGCGCTCCAAATGCAACACATGCAAATCTTGTTTACGCCTATGTCACAGGTGTCAATTGATTGGTAGAATTGGCACATGTCATGCATGCTGATTGTATGAAAACACGAGTGCTCATTGTACCAACGAACGAGCATCAATGAACTTTGAGAAAGATACCGCCTTCTACAAACAACAAGGCTATGATATACATGTTTTGTTTTGTATAACGTCATACTTATCCGACACATGGTACCACAAAATAAAAATTGTATGATCTATGCATGGATTTGCTTCTAGATGCAAGTATTCCAGTGACATCATTTGAAGTACTAAGGGTAAATTTGTTGATGGTTGAGTAAGATCTTGAAACTTTTGAGGAGGGTCGCGCAGTTGAACTCCTTGTGGAGGGAACTGACGCTTATACCAAAGTACGCTGCACATTGGTACCACAACTTGGACCGTTGTCTTACGAGTATGGTACGCGGTTAAGATTCATGTGTGCTGAATGTAACCATCACAGGAGGGCATCATTTCCCCACAAAATCACAAAAACTTTACTGTTTAGCATTTTTTAGAATAGTAGCACACCCTGACTACCTCCAAAAGAGATATTGAGAACATGTATGGCTTGCATGTATGGCTCGAATTACAAGAGAAGGTCAATCATTTAGAATTTTGATCTTACTTGTCATGGACAATCCCCATCATGCTCGTTCCTAATATGTGGGCATGAAATCAAGTCGGTTATGCTCTAGGGTCTAGAACATGTTGGGCTTGCATAATGGGAGGAACATCTACTCTAACATTAATCCCAAAGCCAACATTACAAATACGATTGTGGTGTTTTGGGCACGGCTTGCCTAAATCTGGTCAGATGCATCCTCAAAGAGGTCTCTATGGAATTTGTGAATCAAAACAACGTGTGCCAGATGTTGAAGATGGTAAAAATACACCAAAGTGCTGGATGAAGCAATCCACATACTTGAGAAACACAGGTACCGTACTGGATTCATCCCTATTTTTCCCCGGATTTCTGGGTTCCTTGCATTCTCCTAAGTTTAACCCACTTGGAATTACTGGGGTGATCGCCCAAAATGGTCTGTCTGGTAAGATGTAACAGTCATATTCTCTCACTGTTCAATTCTGCATACTCGTTTTTGTTCGCTTGGCCGCAACTCGATGCATCAATGATGTTCGAGCATTTGAATCTCTATTTGCGAGCTGCCATATGATCTCAGCATTGTTGTAGATGAGTGCGACACGGGTATCCAAGATTCTACACTTCTCAAATTTTATTTCCACGAAGTGTATGTCACGACTAAACCAGGGCAACGACAGTTCATGAGGCAAAATTTGCTGTCACGATAGATGGATCATATGAACCCAGCAAGTAATTTCAAAGTGACTCACCCATATGACAGGTAACTTTTTAAGTGATGCATGGGAGAAAAACATAAATGATTAGGATTAATATCCCCCCCAGTACGGTATGTGATTTATGCCATGGCACCTTGGTCCCTTCAAACTGGCACATGATGTGAATGTGTACGTGCACAATATGTAGTTAAAACAGGCTCATCCATTGGCGGTGCCTCGTTAATGACCTCAACAAGAGCAAGGTCAAGGATGTAGTTACCACACATGTGTTGTGATATTGGATTGAAAATGACCTCTATAGTTGAATCATGACCAAATGGCTTGCTTGGGATTTCCATGAAATCAACACTTCAGTTGAACGTGATTGTTTTAATGGTGCTTCAAACCCAGCCACGTGAACAACAAGAGATATGGTGCAGCACACGGAATGTTTCATCACCAAAATTCATAGTAAAAAGGTGTTCTTGGTACAAACATTTCCAGCAAAAAGGCTCGATGTGACGTGATGGTGCATCTCCTCATTCGGTACAACATGTGCACTGATTGGAATCATCCATGCAATCGGCATTGCCAATGGGAGCATGGAGCTAGATTTTGACTATGTAATGGCACAGAAAGCACGGGTTGATTAATACAAAAATGACACTTGGTAAATTCATTGACAAATGATGTATCGTCACGTGCTCGAAGAAAATGTGGGACTTGACTGGTACAAAACAAACAATTAAGCATGATTTCGTATCATCATCTCTACTGAAAAGCAAAACGGGGGAACAATATGGTGTCATCAAGGATGATTTCCTAGAGGACCATGCATGTCTACATCAAAAGACAGACCCTCTTCCTAGTACCTCATACGACTTGAGAGAAGAGAGTGCGGTTGTAAAAAATCACAAGGAACATTATTTTGAAAGTCAGATAACCAACCAAATGTCAAGCATGGAAGAAATTCAAATGTGAAACCTTCAATTCATATTCACTTGACAAGTAAATGTGTTGTGGATATTGATAAACGAGAGTGGGACACGAGCGATGCCCTCTTCCACTGTCAATGGTCTATAGAACTATGAAGATCTCATAGTCTTCCATAAACCAACTAAGAAAAAGTTGGGAGATTAACACGGTTGAGTGGTTACACTCAATACTTACAAATGTGAAGACGATGTCAAAGTTGAAAGGTATGGGCCAACCGTAGATTGGCCTCTCCATATTGGTAGACCGGCTGGCCACGCAACAAGTTACCTTTACCTTCTACTTTGGGATAAATAAAAAAAAACCAGTGATATGTACCCAGCTGTTACATTAAGGCTAATCCCAGTAAATGTTTTTTGAGAGACTTGACATTTTAGACCTCTATGCAATGACGACTGAGAACATTTCACAACTACACCTGGAATACAGCTACTGGTTCTCCAAACTTGAGAAGATTAAGCATGCCAAATGCATGGATTTGCACCATACTGCCCGTCTCAGTCACAAACATGGTCCAAAACGGGTTTCCAAAGGATTCATAACAATCTCCAACAAACATCATGTATAGGATATTCTTAGCCACCTCCTAAGGATATGGGAGATCTCAATTTTGGTACATTTCATCTGCAAATAGGCATCTCATTAGACTACAATGCAGTCAAACATTAAACCGTTGACCCAAAAGGTCATGGTGCATAGATTGAATACCCTTGTTAGACAATGTTCAATCGGGTTACATTGTCGCAAGAAAGTATGCCACTCTTGTGGTGTCAGTTAGCATATGCTTATCAAATGTCTCCTACGGGATGGCACCCTCAAAACATTCCCTGGTATGGGCATTTAGGAATTTCAATAACTCAGCCAGGCGATTTTGTTGTTGTATGACAACTGCCACACACACTAGAGGAAGAGCCACGTGGCTTGAGTGGGATCACTTGAGTCCCTATAAGGGAAGACAAAATGGTAACACAGTAGAAAAACCTTTAAACACCGCAGTTTTGGCCTAGTTGACCAAGGATTCTGTTCGCTCTGCTAGTACCATTGCAATGGTCATAGAAGTACTGATTTTACTCAACAAATTTAGAAGATGAGCGTAACAACGTTATGCAACATCGTGAATTCTCCCCAAAACATTTCTTGGAATGGATGTTTTCACATGAAGACATTGTGAATGAATAAGTACCGTGAACTCTTCGCAAGGATCTTGCCACATGATCATCCACATGGATGCCTTTTCAATTGAACCATGGGCATTCCTAGCAATAATTTTTTTCCCATTGATGAAATCACATAATTTGATTCCTAAATATTAAAATAATGATGGGTATGACATCTCACATGTGACATTTTGACTATAAAAATCAGGGTTTGAATAATTGTACATGCTATTGGTGAAAATGATGTTGGAAACACAGAATGTAGGGGCAAGATCCGTAGACATTGAGACCTATTTCCCAGGTAACCTAATCAGATGCTTACTTGCTTTTGATAAGGGATACAAGTGACAGCCTGGGTATCCAATCCTGAAAGAAATGTGGGATGCTGGTTGTGTACAAAAACCATGCCTTAGATCACCCAACCAACCTGTGGGTGGTAGAGGAGGTCCTTGACCCACGTGGTCATGAACATGTGGTTGCAAACTGGGAGGACTGATATGAGAGTCTTGGATTGCACATATTGACGATGTTGGGGGGGGGGGGGTATACCACATCAGTAGGAACCCCTAGGAAGAGATCATGTTTGGAAGGCATATCATCGTGTTTTGTAGACCTGGACACATTTTGTAAGGACTCTCGGTCAATTGGTCACAATGGCGCTCCTTGTGAAGGGAGAGGAGTCGTTAAACGATGAATGCGCACTACAAAAAGTATGGGTAAATTCAATTTCTGTACTCTCTTCCAAAATAGCAAGAAAATATTGACACAATGCTTTACAAAGGGCATCGGATATGCCAATATTGTAGACATATGATGGGTTGCTGCGATGAAACACCAATATAGATGTAGAACACACAAAGACCTTTATTGGTCCATGTGTGCAACATTCGAGAGGTGGCATGTTTAACAGGGGATTTTTTACGTGAATGTCCACTCACTAAAGAACTGACATTAGAGAAGGATTTGTGACAAAACATTTATGAACATGAAAATATTTTAAAAATGCAACTGCACTCGAGCTTTTCTTGAAATGTCTACATGATTATGCGATAATAAAAACTCTCTAGGCAAGGAATACTTGTGCCGGATCAAAGAAAAGGGGGAAGAATATGACATATGTATCATTTTTATGGGAAAAGTGGCATGTAAGAGTATTCCTTGTTCTCTAAAGACTTGAGGATAATGTCTCAAGGAGCCGAGGGGTGAGAAGATATGTATAGGCTACAACCGCGTTGACTCTAGCCCAAGAAATGGCAATTAGCATTTGTTTGGACAAGAGTACCAAAACATCCATTGTGTTATTCCTCCATTTATAGAGAGGGTTAACTAGGGCTTGTTCTTTGTAGCATTCCCACGTGGAACATTTTGCTTTGAGATGCATGTTTACATAAAAAAGTTAACTACATAGTACATATTCAAACTTTGCAACTCAGCCAAAACGGAAGAGGTGTCCATTCCTTGAGCTTGTGTTTTGTGTTCAACGGTTAGTTGCAAGATTACCTTGTATTGTTACACTACATATAAATCATCATTTATGTCTACAACAACGTCAACATCTACATCCACACTGACATCTACATGAATATAAATATACACATCTACACCGACATCTACATCTACTTTTACGTTTACAACTGCATCTACATCTGCATCTACATCTACATCTACATCTACATCTACATCTACATCTACATCTCCATCTACATCTCCATATACATCTACATCTACATCTACATCTACATCTACATCTAGATCTACATCTACATCTACATCTACATCTACATCTACATCTACATCTACATCTATATCTATGTCTACATCTACATCTTTATCTACATATACATAGACATTTACATCTATATGTACATCTACATCTTCATCTACATCTACATCTACATCTAAATCTACATCTATATCTACATCTACATCTACATATAAATCTACTCCTATATCTGTATCTACATCTACATCTATATCTACATCTATATCTACATCTATGTCTATATCTACATCTTAATCTACATTTATACATACATCTACATCTACATCTATATCCACATATTCATTTATATGTACATATAAATCTACTTCTACATCTCTATCTATATCTCCGTCTACATCTACATCTACGTCTACATCTAGAACCACATCCAGATCTACATCTACATCTACATCTACATCTACATCTACATCTACATCTACATCTACATCTACATCTATATCTACATCTACATCTACATCTATATTCACATCTACATCTTTGTCCACATGTATCTATACTTTTACATATTATCTACATGTCAAACTTTTGCATATTCATTTTTATTCACGATATTTGTACGTTCAAACATCTAACAGGGAGAAATGACAATTCCTCCTTGTAATGACATGTGTGATGCTCATTCCTCTCCATCCCAGAATTAAGAACCCATTTCGTCCCTATGGAACCATAAACCCAAATTTCTGACATGTTTCTACAAAGACATTTGATTGAGGTAGTTAGGAGGATGTGCATCTAATTGGTGTGTAGATAATGTACCTTCTGCTATAGTTTCTTTTTCTTTTAAATTCTTGAGCGGTGATGTCAATTTTGGTGCTACAATATGAATTTTAGCTAAACTTAATGCATGTTCTAATATTTTGGCTACTTAGTATTGATTAGAAAAATCATCACAAGTTTTAATCCCTAAGGCAACATTGGTTGATATAACTAATGTTGTTGTAGCCTGCTTTGACACCGTAAGGCCAAGGAGATTATCTACAACCATGTTTTCTTCATGTATCTTCATTTGGTTTAACTTCACAGCTATACACCCTCCGACTAGCTGCAAAGCATTTTTGTTAACTTAACTTTCTCTCCCGGGCAACCAATAGAGATCACCTCTTCATCTATACCATTGGATGCACATAGGCTATTTATCTTTCCGTTGATGCATGGACACAACCATTTTTGTCTAAGTTGGCAACGTAAGAAGGAAAAACATTTTCCCGTGTAACTGAACATGATAAAACACTACTTCTTGTCTGTTTAAATTCACTGAGGATACACGTTTTGTAGTACTAGTAACTTCTGTAGTACCGTGTGCACACCAGAGTCTAAGGGATACACTATGTCTGTAAGCAAGGGGTAAATGGCACTTTTGTTCAGATACATGAGGAATGGGGTACATTCTCAAAATCATGGGTTGTTTGTCTTTGTTCTTTGTGACGAGGGGTATATGGCGTTTCCGCCCTATGCAATATTGATTTTTTTTGTGTGTGTACATGTATGTGTGGAGGAGGGGGGGAGGAGAGGGTGTGCATGTGTGTGTATGTAATGTGTGTTGGAGGGATGTGGAGGTAAATTAGTAGCATGTTTTTATACACATGCATGCATACACCCTAGACTAAATCCATGAAACTACAAATACGCATGCTGTGTTTTTTAAGAATTTGTTTCCTACAGCACATATGAATGAAAAATCCACCCCTACTACACTTGAATTCTTACAATGTTTTTTGTTTTTTTGGTTTGGCTAAACCAGTCTGTTTTTCATCCATTTTCATTAGGATACCCTAATTTATTAATTTGTGTGATGTGATGACCGAAATGAATCATAACCCAGAAATGTCCGCAAATATGTGTTCGTGTCTCTATTCTTGCGAGTCAGCCATGTTATTCTGACATTGCTGACTGCATCAAGTGACCGACGCCAGACGCACGAGGCCTTGAACACCGTCAGTTGACAGTGTTCGAGACCGATCATCATCAGTTTTAATAATCTTTCTTTCCTTTGTTCAAATAATTCTAAACTGTTATGTAAATATTCATTTATGGCAAACGATCAAAAATAAAGATTACATAAGTTGTGAATTTCATGAAAACAAAGATCTTACGGAGTTTTATGTTTTGCGACTCTTGTTCTTCACCACTGTCTATTACACCTTCATTGAACAATTATTTCATTATTTACATATTTTGAACTGAGAATTATTGAGAAGACTTTCACGTCTTGAAGCGTCCAATAACCTCCATTTCAACTCCATTTCATGGACTTCAAGCCAGGCATGAAGCCATTGGTCGTAGGGAGTGTGAAAAGTTGGGGCAGTTTGACGACAGGGCCTCGGTTCATTATGCGGCTTGATCAGGCGGCCCGTTTCTCCCGTTTATGAGAAAAGGGGCTCCAACGGTATACCTCGTGAAGCGCAAGGCCCTGCCGGCAAGTCTCAGCAACATCAGGGAACTTCAACTGCATTCTGCATGTTAGAATCACAATTCTTCCATGTAGAACGTCAACGATCGCTGTCGACCAACCACAGCGCAGGTGCAAACATCCGTCGATCCTGCGGACAGACTCCATGCAACGGGGATGAGCAAAAGACTGGCACATGGGCCAGTTATCTCAATTCGCAGAGCTGGCTGGCGAGCTCTTGCGTTCACCGCCGCCTGAACCAAACGTACACAAACCCCTAATCATTCAGTGGGAAATTCTGTCATTACACGAACAGCCTGCCACATGTCAAGACTCCGATTTTTCACCCCGACGGTCAAGGGAAATTCGACCAACTGCCCTCGCCCTCCAGCAAATCTTCTCGTACTTTGTGGCAACTCTGACCACTTTCACGAATCATCGACATAAGTGTCACGGCCTTTTGGTCAACTTCTTGACACATCAAGACAAATATCAATTTATACAGATGCATCTTGCAACTTCACCGTCCATCCTCGAAGCCCCCCACCTCTCGGCAGAGCTTCTCGAATCCGACCACTCACGATGCGACTCCACACACATCGCTCGACAATCGACCCAACGACCTTGAATGTGCTTCATTCGTAACTCCACACTTGTACATACATATATATATATATATATGTATGTATATGTATATACATATATATCTATTCGAACATTTCGACACTTGTCATCGAAGCACACTTACCGCTAATCATAAATTGCTGAATTATCCCTAATTCTTAATTGTGTTCTACCTCGCAACTTGTACCTCTTCACCATCTACGCTCCACTCGGCATAACACTTGGTATCAGAGCACAGCTGTGCTAGAGAGGCATTCGAATACTCTACCCATCCAAAGGACTACCTCACACAAGCCCTCAGTGCATCTTGCACGTCAAGACTTTGCAGACTTCATGACTATGACGCAAAACGAGTGAGCACACCCGACAACCAGCAACGGGTCTTTGGCGACAAATTCGGAGGTGGAGGAGCAGAATGTGCCCATGCACGCGAACCCAGAAGCGATAGCAAATGCTGGCGTGGCAGGTAACATGGTAGCAGGATCAACCCCTACTGCTTCGACGACCAATCCAGTCTCGGATCCCACGGCAGTAAACCAGCTGCCCCTACCGACAGCCTTGACAACGACTGCAGGTACCAGAGGTGGCACCGGACGACAGGCACGGGTGAATGAGGAACTGGCAAACCACGTCTCTGTGCTCGAGGGAATCAACAGCCATATCCTCCAACAACTCAACATCACAATGGAGGCTCTTCGCAGTGCAAGTACACGAGAGGCGGTGCTCATCGAGAGAAATACCCAACTCTTGAGCAAACCTAAGATCCGTCCGACCCCTCCCGAACCATTCGATCTTGTACATTTGAAGGGACCAACGGTTTGGATGTGGCTGGTGAGTCGGGAGGTGTACTTCACCACTGCTGGGATCAACAACAATTAAAGGAAGATTGACCTCGCGGTTGCGCTTTTACGTGGCACAGCGCTATGTTGGTGGTCTGATCTAAAGACCATTCCACGGGAGCAGGAGACCGGCGGGGCCTCATCAATGGCCAACGACGCCCGTCTCATATCACCGACTACATGCGTTCTACCCTTGGAAAAAATCAACCTGCACTAGCAAGACGTGCTCACGCCACCAATGGACTGGAACGAGTTCTCACGCACGATAATCGCACGAATTGGATGATTGAACGGGAATTGTGACGTTCGGTACAAGCTCCAGCGTCTCCATCAGTAGTCCAGCATGGCAGAGTATACGCGGAGATTCCGCGAGATCATCACTGGTGCTGACATCGCCCCTGAAGAGCTCTATGTTCACTACAACAACGCCTCAAATGAAAAATGACTAGCAATTGCCATTTTTTGGCATTCAAAATGGCTTGCCAAGGATGATCGCAGCTACAAAAAGGATTTCTAGCACCAACTACAATGCTCGGATCCAGGAATCCTACGGCTGGAGGCCTCCCAACCACAATCATCATGGGAAAAGAAAAAGCCAGTCAGGGGACTCCTCGACTCCGATGGAAGTGGACGTCGTCGACCAGAGAGATACTCGAACCTGCTACAACTGCAAGAAAGTCTGGCGCATCACTTGCAACTACCAGAGCAAGCAGCAGGTCAAAAAAGGGAGAAAGTTACAAAAAACGAGTCGGGAAAGGGCACAAGGTAGGAGTGACAGGCGCAAATCTTGTCCGGAAGGAGCAACTTGTGCAGAACAATCGTCCATATGAAAGCCCTACGACACTTCAGATGGTTTCTGAGATCGCAGATTTTGATGAAGGTTACGAGGACGACCAACCAGAGATATTGCTAAGAGTGCAACCTCGAGGATGCAAACGTCGCAGAATGGTACCGGCAATACTGGATGGAGGAGATTTTCATAGTTCCATAAGCAATAACATGGTTCACAAACTAGGTTTGCAGACCAAACCAGGGGTGTTCGAAGGAAAAACCGTCAACGGGAGATCGTAAATACGGAGACTCCGAGAACCACTACGACTATAGGTGGGAGATCTACGGGATGTAGTGGTTTCGAGGTCATGTCCAATGAGTGACCAAAAAATTATTCTCGGACGAGATTCCCTGTATTGACACAACCCTTGGGTCAATTGGAACAGCGGCGACGTCTACGTGGAAGTGGACGGCTCCAAGAAACAAGTTTTATGCATGGGATGGAAGACGACGGCAAAAGCAGCAAAGGTAGAAGCAACAGAGGAAGCCGCGGTAGCCGAAAAGCGGCAACCTGTACAGTCGATACTGATCAACATGGCCAAACACTGTATACGACGAGGAGCTCGTGCGTGGCTCGTACATCTCAAGCCAATAAAGGAAGTGGACGTGGAACCAGGTGACTCATCAACCTCATCGGCCTCAACAAAATTCGCAAAGGTACCGAAAGAGATCGCATCACTCATCCAAGAGTCTGCAAAAGTCTTCCCTAACAAACTTAAAAAAACCCTACCACCTCAACGAGACATCGACCATCGCATTGAGCTGAAACCGGGCAGCCGACCCATAGTTTGAATGGCCTATTAGATGAGCGATCACAAACTGGCTGAGCTAAAAAAGTATCTTGACGAGCTGCTCGGAAAGGGGATCATCCGTCCATCCACGTCACCGTATGCCGCACCAGTACTGTTTGTAAAAAAGAAGACTGGCAAAATGCAGATGTACATGGCTTACCGGGCGTTGAACGACGCTACCATCAAGAACCACTACCCTCTTTCCCGAGCCGACACACTTTTCGACCAACTCCGAGGGGCTCAAATCTTCACCAAAATCGACTTACGTGGCGGTTATCACCAGATTTGCATGACAGAAGCCGACATCCAGAAGCCGGTGTTTCAAACTCGCTACGGGCACTTCGAGTTCACAGTCATTTTGTTCGGTCTCACAAATACCCCAGCGACGTTCATGGTGGCAATGAACAACAATTACAATTTTTGCTAGTTTCTTGATGAATTTGTCATGGTATACCTCAATGGCATCTTGATAGCTGCACCATGGAGGAGCACAATGGACATCTCAAAGTTTTCCAAAGAGAAGTTTTTTTGGAAAACTCGCGAAGTGTGACTTCAATCATTGTTTGATCGAGTTTTGTGTCATGTCATCACCGGCGGGTGGATGACCGTGGATCCGAAATAAGTGGCAAGTGTCGTTGGTTGGTTGACAGCAACAAACATTCGAGACGTTAAGGTTTTTCTCAGCTTCTTCAATTTCTATCTGTGCTTCGTACGAGATCACGCCCAAGTGTCAGCGCCTCTCTTCGATCTCACTCGAAAACAAAATGAGTGGCGGTGGAGAGACAGCAAACAAGAAGCATATACCGCTTTGCGGAACGCTCCGANTTTGGAAAACTCGCGAAGTGTGACTTCAATCATTGTTTGATCGAGTTTTGTGTCATGTCATCACCGGCGGGTGGATGACCGTGGATCCGAAATAAGTGGCAAGTGTCGTTGGTTGGTTGACAGCAACAAACATTCGAGACGTTAAGGTTTTTCTCAGCTTCTTCAATTTCTATCTGTGCTTCGTACGAGATCACGCCCAAGTGTCAGCGCCTCTCTTCGATCTCACTCGAAAACAAAATGAGTGGCGGTGGAGAGACAGCAAACAAGAAGCATATACCGCTTTGCGGAACGCTCCGACCTCGGCGCCAGCCCTACGATTAGCTGATCCAATGGCCGACTATGTTATGGCTATGGACGCCTCACATCAAGCCATCAGCGCAGTCTTGCTGCAAGACCATGGAAACGAATAGCAAAGGTCGCATACATGTCACGAAAGCTGCGGGGTCCGGAACTCAACTACGTCGTACACAAGAAAGAGATGTTGGCGGTCCTACATGCATTTGAAGGCATGGCGGTGCTATCTTGAATGCCATCGATGCATCATGCGCATCGACCACCATGCGCTAAAGCATTTGAAGACGTATCCGAACCTCAGTCGACGCTAAATCCAATCGATGGAGTTCCTTGAATCCGGGTTTGACTACGATATCGAGTACCGGCCAGGCAAAACCAACCCAGCATACGTGCTCAACCAACGACCAGATCTGATGGCTGAGGGAGCAACGTTACAGCTGCAGCGAGATCCGTATCTCGAGCAATTTTTCACGAGAGGCTACGACCAGCGCGGTGGACACGACAAGGCAAAATTCTGGTACGACGCATCCTATTAGAGGCGACGGTTCACTTGCCAGGTGGTCATTCCCCCAAGTGATGAACTCCGCGGCATGTTGCTCAAAGAGACCTATGGCACAGGTCTAGGTGGACATTTCGGAGAAGACAAGACACTGAAGAAGGTGGCAAAACACTACTGTTGGGACAAGATGCAATCCAACTTGGCCAACTTTTCCAAATCATGCGACACGTGTCAGTGACAAAAACCCCGCCGCACGCGGCTATTCGGACTTCAGTAGCCGCTCCCCATTCCGACAGAACCATGGACTGACATCTCCATGGACTTTGTCACATGATTACTGGTCACACTCAAGGGATATGACGCAGTTATTGTGGTTTTCGACAGGTTTTCCAAAACGTCTCACTTTATTCCGACAATGACCATCGTCACCGCCGAAGGAACAACACGTTTGCGCATTGAAAAAATCATGTGGCTACACGACGTACCAAGGACCATCACGAGCAACTGGGACGGTTGATTTACTAGCCATTTTTGGCGTGAACTCATGACTCACTACGGCAGTTGGATCCAGCTTACAAGGGTGTTCCATCCTCAAACCGACAGCCGAACCGAGCGGACCAATCAGACGTTCCAACAATTTCTTTGAACATTATGCGAACCTCACGGGACGGATTGGGCACAAAACTCCCAACCGCCGAACTACACAGTCGCAATAACATTTTCGTGGTTGACGTTCAACGTCGCGACTTTTCCACCATCTGAGATGGAACACGGCAGACACTCGCGAAGACACAAGCAGGGATGAAACGCGCAGTCGACCGACATCGCAGCCACGACGTTTTCGTCACTAGCGAAAAGGTCCTTCTCAGCTAGACCAATATCAAACTTCGCGAGGCCGACTATTCGAATCTCAAACCCTGATTGTTGGGACTGTTTGAGATCGAGCCGATGCAAACCCCTGTGGTTGCGCGACTGAAACTCCCCGACACTATGCACGTTCATCTGGCGTTCCATATCAGCAGACTCAAGCACCACCGAGGCCCCGGAGAGAAACCCCTCATCAGGGATGTCCCTCCCCCTCCTCTCGTGTAAGTGGAAGCAGACACAAAGTAAGTCATTGAGGACATCCTTGGCCATTGACGACGTGGAAAAACAACAAAGTATCTTGTCAATTAGCACGGCTACGAGGTCGCCCATAACACCTGGGAACCCTACAACAGCCTCCGAGACGTCGACCACCTTATTGTTGGTTTTGTGTCAGTACCACACGGTGACCTGTGGCCCAGTTGCACACTCACCTCACTAATGCAAGTGACTAACTGGAGAGAGGCAACCCCTTGTGGCTGCTACGTCGTGGTGACATGACTACACGGCAAGCCTCACAGCCAGGCATCTGCACAAGTCTCACGTGCCTCTGGCTGGCGTGCATGTGTGCATGCACATTTACATCGGGTTCACCCTCTAGTCTGTTCTTTGGCAGGTTTTCTCTCCAGTGACCTAGTTGACAGGTTGCAACTTTGTAATGGGTAGTTTGGTTCGGTTCACCGAACTTGGAGTTTGGCGAGCGAGATTGAGCTCGCTGCTTGCTTGCTCGCCTCCTCCGCACCTGTCGGCTATCACCTCGTCGTGTGTGTCTCGTCGTTCTGTGTTCCGTCGTTCTCACTTCCACGCAAACTGCCCATGGCTTCTACCCACCATTGCTTGGTGTCTTCCTTCCACTAGCCAAGCTGCTGCTTGCTTGTCTGGCACAGCTGCCTATGGCTCGACTACGATGCCGCGCATAACAACTGGGAACCCTACGACAACCTCTGAGATGTCAATCACCTTATTGAGGACTATATTCGTCGTCACCTGGCCACATTTGCACACGCGCCGGGATGTTGCGGCTAAAAGGGGGGAAGTGTTACGGACCAGATGTACACAAGTCCCTAATCTTTCGAATGAGCAATGCTGTCATTACTCAAATAGCCCGGCACACGTCAAGACTGATTTTTTACCCCGACGGTCAAGGGCAATTCGGCCAACTGCCCTCGCCCTGCGGGGAACCTTCTCGCACTTTCTGACAACTCCAACCACTTCCGCGAAACATCAACAGAAGTGTCAAGACCTTTTGGCCGACTTCTTGACGCATCAAGACAAACATCGATATACAAAGTTACATCTCGCATCTTCATTGTCGATCCTCGAAGCCCCCCCATTTCTCGGCGGAGCGTCTCGATCCCGAACACTCACGATGCGACTCCACACGCGTTGCCCGACAATCGACCCAACGACCTCGACTATGCCTCATTTGTAACTCGGCATGTGTATATATATGTTCGATCCTTTCGACACTTGTCATCGAAGTACACTTATCGCTAATTGTAAATTGCTTAAGTGTCCCAAATTCTTATTTGTGTTCTGCCTCGCAACTTCTACCCGTTCACCACGTACGCTCTGCTTGGCATAACATGAATGCTGGCTGCGATGCTGATGGATTCGACAATGTGGGTCCTCGCGTCAGGTCTAGGTGTAAACTCGGGCTCCTGTGAGAATTTATGAGAAGTTTTGTAGTGCTCCAGTGACCTTCACGTCCGGAAAAGGTTGCTATAAAGAAAGCTGTCGGCTGACCAGTCCGGATTGTTTGATGGATCCAAAGCACTTACGCTTTGACAATTCGTCCCTAGTATACTTCTTGTGTCCCGCAGTCCAAATAAGGCAAAGATCAAAATCACTGGTTGGCGGACGCCTCAAGACCATGTCCACGAGACGATGATAACAGGCTATTCGTACTTCGTCACCGATGAGGGAGCAAATGGTGTCCTTATCCCTGTACATCCGTATCCTCGGGGGGGGGCTTCAGACGCCATGCGCGCTCGTCTGCTCTGCGCGCCTGCTGTTGCCGCCTGCCGTCCGCACGCTCTCACCTTCCGACGGCTATCCGCGTCTGTCTGCCATCGCACTCTTCCGTCTTCGACGTCGACGATCGCATCAGCGGGGACGTCATCATTGCGGCATGATCTAGCGCCATCTTCCGCCTTGCCGGTGCACGCTCGAGTCACTGATATCTCGGGAGAGTCGGAGCAGCTCCAGCAGCAGCACAGCCGGCAGCTGAAGCACCAACAGCAGCAGCAGCAGCGCGCGCAGCTGCAGCAACCGCGGCAGAAGATGGCGTCTCAACAGCAGCTACCTCGCCGGGCACTGGGGACAACGGGGCTGTCGCTGTCCGTGTTGGGGTTCGGCGCGTCGCCCTTGGGCAGCGTGTTCGAAGCCATCGACGAGGAGGAGGGCGTGGCGGCCGTGGTGGAGGCGCACCGTCTGGGAATCAATTTTTTTGATGTGTCGCCGTGAGTGAGTGAGTGAGTGAGGGAGGGAGGGGGGG
>SZWC01000179.1:157229-184829 GCA_023375785.1 Penium margaritaceum | reverse complement strand
AACGTCGACAGTGTTGCCCAACTGAGATGGGTCAGACGACTTCAGTAGACGCTGGCCTGCCGGGGTCATCGGTGTGGATGCTGTGGGGGTCTCGGCAAGCAGTGAAGAGAAGCGCTCCCCCAGGCTGCGAATGTACGCAGCTTGGTGCACATGCAGTGTCCTGCGCTGACGGTCCCTCTCGAGCTCCATGCCAAGAAACACACGAGTTGGACCCAGGTCCTTCATCTTGTAGACCGACTGGAGGAGAGTCTTCACTGACTGCACGGCTGCTGGACTGGGTGATGCAATGAGGAGATCATCCACGTAGACCAGAATGGCTACGAGAGGATGCGAAGGTGCACTCAGAAAGAGTGCGGGGTCGACTGAGCTGCGGTGGTAGCCACCTCTCTCTAGAGTGGAGGAGATCTCCAAGTTCCAACAGCGCGGTGACTGTTTGAGCCCGTACAGTACCTTACGCAGCCGCCAGACCTTGTTAGTGCCATCAGTGAAACCTGGGGGCTGCACCATGTAGATCTCCTCATCAAGGCGACCGTGCAGGAATGCGTTGTTAACATCCATCGCTCCAACTCCTAGTCATGCTGGGCGACCAGGCTCAAGAGAGCCCGGGCGGTAGTGTAGCGACCGACTGGAGAAAAGGTCTCATCAAAGTCAACGCCTGGGATTTGGGAGAAACCCTTGGCGGTGAGGCGTGCCTTGTATCTGTCAATCGTGCCGTCAGGCTCAGCTTGCGCCGAAGTACCCAACGGGCTGAGACGGCTTTACGGCCGGGTGGGAGGTCCACCAGCTCGAACACCTCATGCTCGTTCAAGGCCTTAAGCTCATCCTGCATGGCCTTTTCCCACAGCTCAGCATCAGCGGCCTCCCTAGCCTGACGCACGGTGGTAGGCTCAGCAGGGAGTGAGGTCAGAGAGGGGAGACCACTCGCAGCAAAACAGGCAGCAACATATCCTGCTGCAGATGCATCCAAGGCACTGAGAAACTCATGAGCAACAAGCGCATAACCCACCGCTGAGCTAGGATGGACTACACAGGTGGCGAGACCAAGGGTGTCAAGCCCTGTAGGCCTGGCTGTGGAGTTAGCTGCCGTGGAGGGTGCACTGGACTGGGTGCGATGCTGTGACTGAGAGGAGTGCGAGACAGACGTCTGAGGAAGGGCACGGAGTCTGCCCCCACGGGTGTATGGCTCAGGCACAACTGAAGGTGCCTCTGAAATTGGAGGGGAGACAGGTTCAGCATCAACCAAGGGTGCCTGTGAGGGGACATCAAAGACGGCACGCTGGGGAGAGTGTGGAGTAGTGTCATCAGACAGTGGTGGGACACTGGCTGGGAAGGACGTGGGCTCTGAAGACGAAGAGAGTGACGAATGTGGGGTGGATGCCGGAGGCGTATGAGAGGTGGCCGTGTGAGAAGGGCATGGAGAAGAGGACACGGGAAAAGAGGTCAATCTCGGGGAAGATGCATCAGCAAGGTCAGAGACAGGGCAATGACCACTGGGGGGGCACGCTCGAGGAAGGCGGACCACCGAGACCGGAGGCTGGAGTAGACCCACCCCCCCCCAAGCCGACGGAGCGAGGACAAGGAGGAAGGAGGAGTGACCCGAGACAAGCCGCGAGGAAAAACATCCTCAAAGAACATAGCATCGCGGGACTCGACGACCCGGGTGCGATCTGGATCCCAGAAACGCCAGGCCTTGGTCATGGCCGAGATACCGAGGAAGGTGCACAGGTGAGCGTGTGGACTCAGTTTGCCGTCGCGCAGGCCCTCAGGAAGCCAGACGGCGTCAACACAGCCCCAGACACGAGCGAGACGAAGGTCCGCTCGGCGACCGTACCAGCGCTCAAACGGTGTGACATGGCGAGGGAGAGGACCATGGGGAACGCGGTTCCAAACCCAGGTCATGTAGGACATGGCCTCAAAGGAGAAGATGGGAGAGAGTGCAGAAGCAGCAAGAAGGGTGCGGACACCGTCAGCAAGAGTGNCGACACAGCCCCAGACACGAGCGAGACGAAGGTCCGCTCGGCGACCGTACCAGCGCTCAAACGGTGTGACATGGCGAGGGAGAGGACCATGGGGAACGCGGTTCCAAACCCAGGTCATGTAGGACATGGCCTCAAAGGAGAAGATGGGAGAGAGTGCAGAAGCAGCAAGAAGGGTGCGGACACCGTCAGTAAGAGTATGATTCCAACGCTCAGACACGCCATTCTGTTGGGGAGTGTAAGGGGCGGTGGTCTCGACATGGACACCACGAGAGGAGAGAAAGCGGGAGGTGGGTCCAATGAACTCACCGCCACGATCACAACGGGAAACACGAAGACAACGACCACATGCAAGTTCGGCCTGGGGAAGCCATGACTCGATGGTGGGACACACATCACTTTTTTGCTTGAGAGCAAAGACCCAACGCATGCGAGAGAAGTCATCTGTGAGACAGGGCACATAGCGACCTGCGCCCCCAAGGGTGTCATGGGACAGGGGCCCCATGACGTCAGCATGCAACAAGTCTAGAGGGGCAGAAGTACGCGTCTCAGATGTGGAGAAGGGAGAGCGATGCATTTTCCCTTGAGTACAAGGGAGGTAGTCAGGGGGACAAGGAGAAGAGAAGGAGCTGGCATCCAAGCCCTCAGCGGGTAGTGTGTGAAGAAGAGAATCAATGGCGGCACTGTGGATGTGGCATAAGCGGCGATGCAGCAGCTGAGTTTTGGAAGGAGAGAGAGAGCGAGCAACATGCACATGGGCGGCAATAGCAGGCGCCGGCACGAAGGTAGGAACGCGAAACATGCGATCGCATCGTGTGCCGTGAAGAAGAATGCGGCCAGAGATGCGATGAGAGACAGAGGCAATGCTGTAGCTGGAGGAGAAGTCCATGCCCTGGTCGTCGAGCGTGGTGATAGAGAGCAGACTCAGCTCAAGCGATGGAACATACAGGACGTCAGGCAAGAACAGTTCCCCCCAATGGCCAACAAAGCGGACAACGCCAACACCCTGTACAGGCAGCAGCTGACCGGAGCCAGTGCGGACAAAACGGACAAAGCCAACGGGGCCAAGAGACACAAAGGACGCACGTGATGAGGTCATGTGGTGGGTGGCGCCGGAGTCAAGGATCCAGAAGCCCCCGGATGCACGAACGAGGGCGGGATCATGACTCACAATAGCAATAGCAACATGCGGGACGAGACGCTGACCACACGGAGCAAGACAACGAGGTAAACGAAGAGATTGCCATTCTACAGTCCACGGCACATCATCAGGGGGACACCCAAGAACATGACCGGATGTCGGACCACGTAACGCCCCATCGACAGCACACGCAAGAGGCTCTGGCCCAAAGCTGTCACTCTCACCTCCCTGATCACGAAGGTGGCGCTGATGGACGGCGTGGTAGAGAGCAGCGTCCAACTAGCGCTCATCCTCTGGAGGGCCAGGAGTGATGACGACCCCGGAGGACACACGACGAGAAGAGTAGGGCGAGGGCGCCCAGGAAGGAGCAGCATATGCACTGGAGAGCGGGCCGTAGAAGACTGGCCCACCATACCCTGGAGGCCACCCCCAGGGGTGAGGAACAGGGGATGATGCAACTGCGGTGTGGTAGACAGCAGCCTCAGAGGGGGAAGAGTGGTGGCGGGGTGGTGATGGCGGGGGTGCGATCCGAGAGGGGGCTGCCGGGGTGCCAGAACTAACGGAGGAGCGCGCCCAGTGAGCACGCATGGCCGAGGCTAGGCGCTCGTTGTCGGGCAGTGCCGGGCACTTCGGTGCAGAATGACCAGTGGCCCCATAGTTCCAGCACGAAATAGTGCTAGAGGTGGAGGAAGAGGAGGGTGTGCTGCTGACGGTGGAGTTGGTGGCTTTACCTTTGCCGCGGCCTGATTGCCCGCCAGGGCCAGCTGCAGAAGTTCCTTTGCCCCGTCCACCACCTTTACCCCGACCCCCCCACCACTCCCTTGGTGTGCAAGGGACAAGGCCGGAGAGGTGGGTGAAGGGGAGGAAGAGGAAGATGAGGTAGAGGGAAGAGCTGTGGTTGTGGTGGCAATGGCAGCGCGATGAATGCGCTTGTTCTGGAGGGCACTCCACCAGTCAGTGAGGCGTTGGGAGGTGAACTCCCAAAGGGCACCAATGCCCGGCGGCGAGTCAGCGGGCATAGGTTCAGCAGCAAGACGCTCAAGCTCGGAGGCTTTCACCTCCCTGAAGATGTCGGACAGCTCGAGGATGAGGCCGTTGACGATGGACAGAACGGCTGAAAGCTGTCCAGGGGCAGCTTTGCCGAGGTCCTTCAACAGACGCAGACTGCGAGCCCAATAGGCGTCCGCAGTCTCATCAGCACGCATGGACAGAGTGTTGAACTGGACGGTCAGCACGCTCTGTGCAGCGTGACCAGTGACAGTGGTGCGACGCTTGATGAGTGCGTAGGCACCGACAGGGTCAGCGGGTGTGCGATGTGCAGTGTCAGCATTGTAGGACCCGATCTCATCAGTGAGATCATCAGGGCCAGCACGAATGAGTGCACGGACAGTGCGCGCAGACTCAGCATCGGTGGGAACAAAAGGGGGTTGAGCAGCGGGATTAGGTAGGTGGTCATATTCCCAAAGCTTCTTGCCTTGCGCCCAAGCGCTGAAGCAAACCTCCGAGGACGTGAAAGAGAGATTAGAGGTGAAGTGAGGTGGTGTGGAGTCAAAGTCTGGCTTGCGGTGCGCAGGCTGCACGAGGGATTTAGCAGCGGCGGCGCCTGCAGCGGCTGCAGCTGCAACGAGATCAGAGCGCTGAGAGCCCGTGCTGGTGGATGCGGAAGTGGGGTTGGAAGAAAAGGCAGTAGTGATATCAGCAGCAGCAAAAAGTGCAGGCGTGGAGCGCAAGATAGGCTGCAGATGGTTGAGGACAAGGTGGCCGATGTGATCTGCATATGTGTCCTGATCGCCCTGCTCGGCACACAAATTGTCTTCGGCGGCACGCTGTGTAGTGAGATCTGCTTGGAGAGCTGCGCGCTCTTTGCGCAACTCTTCTTGTAGTGTCGCATACTGATCGTCGTCAATAGGCATGACGTGCAAAGCAATAGGCGGACAAGATTTTTCGGGCAGAGTTTCCCCTGCCCTAGTGGGCGTGGAAAGATAAGAGGGGGTCTATAGTGGTAATGCTGCATAGTCAAAGGAAGGAAAGTGCAAGCAGACACAAAGAGTAGAAGAAGAGAAGGCAAGCAAGCTCCAAGTGGTGGGAGAGAGGTTGCTCACCCAGCCTAGCGGTATAGACTAAACAAGGGGGACAGTGCTGCGGCCGCCGATGCTGCAATGACTGCCACAGAAGAGGAAGCGGAGACGATGAAGCAGGCAATTCCAGTGAGGGCTGCACCAGTGAGAGCTGAGATGGCCGCCACAGGTGTGACCAAGAGGCGGACATGAGGGCCGACGGGTGAGGATGTTGCAGCAGTCGACACTTGAGCGGTAGAGTCACGAATGGACGTGACCGCACTGGAGAGTGATGTGGCAGCTGAAGCTATTGTGGATACGATGGAGTCAGCTGCAGCTGCAATCTGAGTGGCGATGTTGACAATGGCTGTTGCAAGGGGATCCTGATCAATAGCTGTGGCAGTGTAAGTGTCAATCGCCCGCCCCGCTGTGGTGGTAGCAGGGGCACGTGCCGCACGGGCCATGGCCACAAAAGTGGACGCAACAGCCGAGCTAGAGACAAGAGCGGCCTCCAGGACCGAGAAGGTGTCAGAGGAAATAGGGACGGGTGCCACTGACTGTGACGCTGCTGGTGAGGCAGTGCGACGGGAGGAATTTGCTGTCCGCTGTCTAACTGCTGCTTCTACAGTTGGTGCTACCCCAGAGTGGGTGGCACGAAGACGAAGACTCTGCTGACGGGTTCTACGAGCAACAGGTGAGCTTACAGGTGATGTAGGACGATGTTGCTCACGTTGTGGCCCCGTGGCTGGTGCGTTCTGCGCCGTTGGAGAGTCGTCGGAGGCGGACTGGAAGTAGGTCACGTACTCCGCGGTGTCAGCAAGCGCAAGGTGCTCCGCGGGATCGTAGTCCTCCCCCGGGTGGTAGCCGGGGCTGTCACACCGGCTGTGACGGGCCCACTCGCGCCTCTCCTCCTCCTCGTAGCGCGCGAGTATCTCTGCAGTGCGTGCTTCCTCGTGCAAACCCCTTGGTGACGTGGGGATAGGCTCAGACTCCGGTGGTGAAGCCAGGGTGGTACTTCACGCCGCAGATGCGGCTGCCAATGTGGCTGTGAGGGTAGTGAGGTACCGACGAGAGGAGTGCCCGGCGCGAGAATGCACGCGGGCTCAGTGGTGACTCCGAGATGCGGAGCCGGAGAAGTAGGCCGCAGCAATGGGAGAGGCGAGAGGCCTGAACCCACGTAGACAGGAATCGTCAAGGAGCTGCTGCTGCGGGGAGGAGTGAAGAGGCCGAGAGGAGTGCCCGGCGCGAGAATGCACGCGGGCTCAGTGGCGACTCCGAGAGCTGTTTATCCCATACCCCTGGGTATGTAGGCAGCGGCAAGAGGCCGCTTTAAGCTCTCATACACACTAGTCTAGGAAAGAGAGCATCCATGGCTAGGGTGGGGCGAGAGAGGTGAGAAACCTGGTTGAGAGATCGCGTAAGATCAACAAGTCTGAGAGTAACGAGCAAGCGAGGTCTTAGCCGCAGTTGACCGGGCCACCCACTCGAGTGACTCGAAGTGGGGCCCAGCCGCCACCCCGGGGTCGAACCTGACCAGTCGGCAAAAAGCCGCCGTGATTTCTCACACCTCAGAGCGACTGAGTGTGTGGCCCCGTAGGATCAGCAACCCGGGCAAGAACCAATCAACCTGTACAGCATGCATGAACATAATTCCAGAAACCACACCGACTACAAGCGTATGTGGTGCATGCATCACTTCAAGTAATTTCTCATGTTTCAGCCACCGAGTGGCTCACACTCAACCACTGAGAATTGTATGGTTCCACCACAGAAGGGCGTGAGCATGGCTGGGATCACCCCTGCTTTGCACCCGACCAGCCTTGCTTGGACCATGGCTTCAATGGTGTTCAGTCACCTGCAGTGAGCGAGTGAATGAGTGGGTGGAGACAAGAGGTCACTTGCATGTGTGTCGAACACTTACAGGGTATATGGTCATTCTTGAAGTTGTCCACTCCTGGAGTTTGTGTGTGCTCCTCGTCCATTGGACTCGGTCGACCGGTCGAAGTTCGAACTTGGAGCGGTCACCTTCAATCGCGGACGACCGTCACATGCGCTGACAGTCAAAGTTTGTGAGGACGGCTGTGTCGACCCTCATTCGCAATCCGTCGAACCCTGCACTCGAAGCTTTAGTTCTTTTGCCCCTGGTTATGTCCGATTTTGGGAATTTCTTCAAGAACTCGCCCATCCAAAAAATTATTTATGACAAGGCGCGTGGGAAAATGAAAACGTTTATTTGGAGCGAATATGCCTGTCAGTACACTAACGGGGTACAAGAGGTTTTGTGAGGGATTGAATAGTGCATTAAGTATGGTAAGGTTCGGATTTGTTGATTGAGATGTGAGAGGGCGGGCAATTATGCATGTGAAAGAGCTAGGATAACGAAAAGCCCTTAAGCAGTTTCACATCAAGAAACACGCAGGGAAACATGCTAAGACTGCCACACTGGAAACACTCTCTACATTTATGTCACGTGTTGGTTCGTGTGGCTTCCACGTGTCACGACCGACACCGATGGATTACCCATAAACCCGACATTGGTGTTATAGGGAACAGGACAGCGTGACGACACGACGGGCATCCGGAGTGTCCTGAGACTTCTCCAGCAGCTACAACAACGTCGGGGAGATGCGGTCGATGCATTCCGGCATCCTAGTTGGTTTGTCGGGGGCTGGGAGAGTTTTCTCCGTGGGCTGAGGTCCGCACACCAATTGGACTGTACCGGTGCGACGAGGAGACCCGATGTCCGTAGTAGTGCTTCCAATGTTTGGAAAGCCGTTTATGATGTCAAGACGTTCATTTCAAGTGTTTCTAGCACTGCTCGTACTTCCTCGGTGGTTGAGACCCGGGCACTCGAAGAGATGTTCCGGTGGCTTGAGGAGACCACCTTTGTTGTTCACGTGATCTATAGAGTGTGCTCTCCCCACTGACTCGTTTGGGCTTAGCGGAGTTGGAACTATTTGACGCAGCAGGTTGGGGCAGTAGCTTTCTTGATGCAGCCTGCGGGAACCCACGCTTGTTGCTTACACTGCCCCCTCAGTCTACTATACCAGAGCCTAAGTCAGAGAGCTCTGATTTGTTACTCAGAACTGCGCGCGCAAGAGTTAGTGCCCGATAACAACTGAAAACACGTAATGAATGATTAAGAACTAAGAATGAGACACGATGGGAGACCCCTCCAAGATCTAGCCTCCCCCAGCTCTGTAGAGCTTGTTACTTAGTTCACAAGCTAATTAGAAAGTAGCTCTATTCTCAGGCAGGCAGGTTTCTTCGGCGAGCCCTACCAGACGACCGAAGGCCGAAAACCCGGGCGTTGTCTGTTTGCCTGAAAACTGGACTACTACCATAATACGCATGCTACAAATGCAGCCGTGCGGTCAGAATCAGCAATAAAAATAACAGTCAAGAGTTATAGCTGCGTAAACCTTGACCAACAGTGCCCGAAACTCATGAAACTTGGACCCTATGCATGATATAGCGCTGCAAATGCAAAGTGCAGTCAAACACATCACTGGACGCGTGTAGATGGCAAAAGAAGCGACAGAGATTGCCGAGAGCACGACTGTCGACGGGATCTGCTGGTGGAGTTGAGCACGTAGAAGAGAAGAGGAGGCTCCAGCAAACTCTGTGTGATCCTCAGCGTGTGTTGGCTCCTTCAGACGACACTCCAACGGCATCGCGTCTCACCGTTATCTGCACGCTGATGTACACAAGCCGGGAGGACACAACAGAGTACAATGAGAGATTTGTGAAAACCAACACTCCCCCATGACACACAAGCGCAATGCACATGTATCCGCAGAGGATATAGAGACGTAGCGGGTAGGGAAAGAGGGAGAGAGAGAGAGAGGACCTCACGACCGCACTCACAGCCTTTTTGAAGGAGTCACAAAACAGAAATGCTAGGCAGCAGGTTGGGGCAGCAGCGTTGTTGATACAGCGTGCGGGCTTCCACACTCGTTGCTTAAGTCTGCTACCCCCTCAGTCTGCTGCTCTAGAGACTAAGTCTGGAAGCTCTGGGTTTGTTACTCAGAAGTGTGCGCGCCAGTGTTAGCGCCAAAAAGTAGCTGGAAGCTGAAAGTAACCGATTAGCAATGAAGAATTAGCAAGAATGGGAGACCCCTCCAAGTTCTAGCTCCCCTCCCACTAGTGTAGAACTTGTTACTCAGCTAACCAGCCAATCAGAAAATAGTCCTATACCTATTTTCTGGCAGGCAGGGTTTTCTCGATGAGCCTTGCCAGACGCCCGACAGCCCAAAACCCGGGCGTCATCCGTTTTGCCTAAAAACTGGACCATACCATAATACCGACGCTGCAAACGCATTCGTGCGGTCAGAATCAGCTAGAAAAACAGCAGCAAAGAGTTTTGGCTTCCCGAACCCAGGTAGTGCCTACAACAATCAGTGATGCCAAACAGGGCCACACAGCAGGAGACATGGACCCTAGGCATAGCATGATGCTGCAGACGCAATACCACAATCAAGCACATCGCTGGGTGCATGCAGACAACATGTGGAGTGGCAGTGAACGCCGGCGGCTCGACCGTCGAGGAGGCCTGCCGATGGACCTGAGCGCATCGCCGGAGGGAGGAGGCTCCAGCGAACGATGAGTGGACCTTAGCACGCGTCGGTTGCACCGAGCAACCCTCCAATAGCGTCGAGTCTCGCCGTCAGTCATCTGCACACGGATGTACACAAGCCGGGAGAATACATCAGAGTACAATGAGAGATGCACGAAAACCAACACTCCCCCATGACTCACAGGCATAGTGCACATGTGCGGGTAGGGACACAGTCAATGACCAGACTCCCCCAGACCAAGCAGAACCGCAAGCAGGGACAGAGAGAGCCACTCACGGACGCAAGCCGACCGAACTCACAGCTTTCTTGAACGAGTGACGCTTTAGTGCCTTGGTCAAGAAGGCAACCAGCTGCCGTGCTGTCTCAACCCACACAATGCTGACGCTACCGTCATGCAACAACGAACACACATTGTGATACTGAACGTTGATATGCTTTGCGCGTGTGTGATGCACGCTGTCATTGTCGGGGATGGCCATGGCACTCTCATTGTCACAATGTCATGTGATGGATGCGATAGACGGACGCAACTCAGAGAACAGACGATGCAACCACACACTCTCACACGCCACTAAGCCAAGGGCCACGTACTCAGCCTCAGCAGTGCTGCGTGAAATGCACCCCTACTTGCCACTGCGCCAGGACACAACTGTGCCGCGGATCAGAAAGATCCAGCCCGTGCGACTCTTACCGTCTGGGCTGCCGGCCCAGTCACTCTCGGTGTAGCCCACTGCAACGTCGGACGGCTGGCGGCGGAACATCAGACCTCGCCGAGGAGTCGAGACGACATAGCGCAGTACTCGGATCACGGCCTCGAAGTAGAGGTGACGTGGCTCTTGAGAGAACTGGGCCAGGAGGTTGACGCCAAACGCGATTTCTGGGCACATCGTCGTTGCCAGGAACATTATTGACTCGATGACCTGCACATATGTGGTCACGTCAATTGGCTCTCACACAACAGCTAGGTCAGGACTCTTCAACGTCACCTGGCCATCAGGTGACATGGGCGAAGATGCGCTCAGTACGAGGGACAAGTCCTCGACAAAGCGAGTGGACAGGGTCTGCACATAAGCAGCCTAGTGGACGTGCAGGATGCCCTGGGAGCGATCATGCTCGAGCTCCATGCCGAGGAAGACTCAGGTAGACATGAGATCCTTCATCTGGTATGCGGCATGTAGCAAGTCAATGACATGCTAGATGGCAGCCGTGTCCGGCGACGCAATGAGGAGATCGTCGACGTAGACCAGAACTACGGTGAAGGTATGACCTCACGGACTGAAAAACAGTGCGGGGTCAGCGGTGCTGCGTTGGAGGCTGCCACAGAGGAGCGTGCTGCTGATCTCCTGGTTCCAGCACCGAGGCGACTGCTTCAGGCCATAGAGGGCCTTCCGCAGCCGCCAAACTCTCCCTGTGCCGTCATCGAAGCCTGGGGGCTGCACCATGTAGGGCTCCTCACCCTCCAGTAAGCCGTGGAGGAATGCGTTGCTCACGTCCATCTGATGTAGCTCCCACCCATGCTCAGCAACCAGGCTGAAGAGTGCCTGGATGGTGGAGAACCGGCTGACTGGGGCAAAGATCTGGTCCTAATCAACCCCATGGACCTGGGAAAACCCTTTGGCTGTGAGGCGCGCCTTGAACTTGTCCAAGGACCCGTCATGCTTCCACTTGCACCGAAAGACCCACTTGACACCAATGGCCTTCCGACTCGGAGGGAGGTCGACGAGGTCATACACGTGGTGCTGCTGGATGGCAGCGAGCTCGTCGGCACAGGTAGCATCCAAATGTGCGGCCTCAAGAGAGGCTCAAGTGTCGCATAGGGTGGCTGGGTCCTAGGCGTACTGTGGAGCAGACGGTGAGAGCGTGTGCATCACGAGCTCCAGGTGGGATGCGTGCGAGTGCAGCCACAACAGCATGCCGATGCTCGTGGTGAAGTATGGTGTAGCCAAGTGCAGAGCCTGAGTAAAGGTCTACAATGATGGCCAAAGTGGCCAGGCCGAGCGCCTTGGTGCCAGGGTCCCCAATCATGACCGTGGGAGTAGAGGAGACACGTGGGGCCACAAGGGGTCGAGGCACTACGGGATGCGGTGCGACGGTCTGTGCGCTCACTTTCGGCCTGGGTCGGAGGCTGCTGCCTGGGCCACGTGTGTAGTGCGGTAGGGCGGGAGATGGCACTAAGTCTGACGGGCCAACAGAGGCGACTACGGCTGCTGGTCCGATGGGGCCAGCGGACGCGACAGGCGCTGCTGGCCCGAAGGGGCCAGCTGATTCGACTGGGACTGTTGGCCCGAAGGGGCCAATGGATGTGACTAGGGTTGCCGGTCCGGAGGGGCATGCGGATGCAAAAGGCGCTACTGGGCCGAAGGGGCCAACGGACGCGACTGGGACTGCTGGCCCGGAGGGGCCAGCAGACACGACTGCGGCTGCCGGTCCGGAGGAACCAGCGGACGCAATAGGCGCAGCTGGCCCGGAGGGGCTAGCAGATGCAACTGGGACTGCTAGCCCGGAGGGATCTACGGACACGGTAGGCGCTGTTGGCCCCGAGGGGCTAGCGGATGTGACTGGGGCAGCTGACTCGAAAGGGCCAGCGGACGTGACTAGGACTGCTGGCTCGGAGGGGCCAGCGGACGCGACGAAAATTGCTGGCCTGGAGTGGCTAGCGGACGCGACTAGGATTGCTGGCTTGAGGGGGCCAGAGGACGCGATAGGGACTACCAGCTCAGAGCGACTAAGTGATGTGTCACCCAAAAGCGACAGGATGGAGGACGGACTCACCACTCCCCCTCGCGATAGGAGGGACATGGACGAGCCGGAGCGGATGAGGTCGCGGGGAAACAGGTCTCGAAGAAGAGAGCATCGCGGGACTTGACGATGTAGTGCTGGGATGGGTCCCAGAAGCGCCAGGCCTTGGACTGACGAGAGACACTGAGGAAGGTGCAGGGACGTCCACGGGGGGCGAGCTTGCCGCCCTGCTGTGGGGCGAGGAGCCAAACAATGGCCACGCAGCCCCAGATGCGAGCCGGGCGGAGGTCAGCACGGTGACCGCACTAGTGCTGATACGGCGTAGACTGGCGGGAAAGGGGACCATGGGGAACCCGGTTCCAGACCCATGTCATGTAGGCCATGGCTTCAAAGTAGAAGCCATCGGAGAGCCGAGACTCAACCCGCATGGTACTGACGGCATCGGCCATGGTACGGTTCCACCGCTCGGAGACGCCGTTTTGGGCGGGCGTGTAAGGCACGGACATCTCATGGTGGATACCGTGAGAGGCGAGAAAAGTGGTGGTCTCATCCATGTACTCACCACCGCGATTAGAGAAAAAGCGGCAAAGAGGCCGACCACACTCGCACTCCGCCAGAACAAGCCAGTCCTGAATGGTGCGAGCGACATCGCTCTTTTGTCGAAGGCAGAAGATCCAGCGGTAGCGAGAGTAGTCGTCTGTGAGGGTGAGGACATAGCGACCATGCTCGCCGACGGACTCGGTGGGGAGAAGGCCCATGACGTCGGAATGGACCAAGTCAAGAGGGGCCGACGCACAGGAGGAGGACAGAGGATAGGTGGACCGGTGCATCTTACCCTGAGCGCAATCAATGCACTCTGTGGGGCATGGGAGAGGGAAAGTCTTCGGGTCAAGACCCTTGGCCGGCTGAGTGCAGAGCATGCTATCTACGGCAGCAGAGTGGACGTGGCTAAGGCGGCACTGCAAGAGGTGGGTGTGTTGCGGAGAGAGCATGCTGGTGACAAACACATGGCCTGCAGCGGCCAACGGGGAAGGGACGGAAGGGGAGGAGGACAGACAAGGAACATCCCACAGGTTGCCACGGGCGGTGGCATGCAGGATGACAAGACCGGACGGACGCAACGACACAATGCCAACACCACGCGAGTGCACAACGTCCATGCTCATGCGGTCAAGGGCAGTCACGGATAGGAGGCTAAGCTCAAGACCGGGGACAAAGAGGACATCGGTCAGAAAAACATCACCGACAGGACCACGGAAACGAACGACGCCAACATTGCGGACAGGAAGCACATGTCCAGAGCCCATCCGGACACCGGAGACATCGCCAACAGAACCGAGCATGCTAAAGGCCTCGCGAGAGGCCGTCATGTGATGCGTGGCCCCGGAGTCGATGATCTAGGTCTCAGCAGAGTCTTGGACCGGAGTCGCCAGGTTGCTAACGGTCACATGGCAGCAAGCAAGAGACGCGGACGCGGTGGAGGGGGGCGCGAACCGAGACTGCCAATCATCTAGCCACGCGATGCCGTTAGAGAAGGAGAAAGAGGAGACCCACGAGGGCGACGGGACAGACGAGGAAGCAGGGCACGACCGCAGTTCAGTCTCAGTTAGGCAAGGCAGGGCAGGGGAGTATGAGGTGACACAACTCGCACTTCCCTGGGGGGGAGGGCGAGGCAGGCCGAGTTGGAGCCCGATGAACTGCTCTAGCTGACGCTCACGGGATGACGGCCCGGGAGTGTAGACCGAGTGCGGGGTGAAGGCACCGGAGCCCGGTTATGAGGAGGACTGCACCGGGGAAGGGAACAGAGGCGCCGATGGCTGCAGATGGTACTGCTGCGGAGCTGGCATCTGTGGGACTGGTGAAGCCGCCGGAGTAGTGGAACTGTTGGGCGGGGTCGAGGCGTCACGACCGGCAATAGCGCCGGCGGAAGAGGCGAGACTGCGCTCCCGCTGGCGACGCATGGTGGCAATGACGCGTGCCTCGTCTATTGGCAGAGGGCACGTGTACCATCCATGCCCGGGTTGGCCACAGTTGTGGCAGACCAAGCCACCACTGCTGGACCCGGTCGACGGCTGCTACCGCTGCTGCTATTGGTGACCCTTGCCCTTCTTGCTCTGATGCTTCTTCTTCCCCAACAACGAGGAGCTGGCGGAGGTAGCTGCGGCGGGAGAGGCGACGGCTACGGCGGCGACGGCAGGGGAGGGGAGGGCCTCTGTGCGCTGGAGATGGGACTCCAAACGAGCTTCCTTGATTCGGAGGAAGAGCTTGTATGCCCAAGGCATGAGGGTGCCCTGGGCTGCCATGGTGGAGAGGACGTCCTGGGGGTAGTGAACGAAGACGTCCACGTACGCAGCGGTGGCACCGCACTTGATGGTGAGGAGCGCGGCCAGCGGAGGTGGGGCAGAGGTGCCAAGGCAACGAAGGATGTCCTCCGCCCGCTGCCAGTAGGCGGTGACCGTCTCGGTCTCCCCCATGTGCAGGGAGTTGTACTCCCGCAGCAGACGGCTGGTCTCAGCGTCGCTGGACAGGCGATGGGGCCGAGTGAGGATGTGCCACGCGGCTGCAGGGTCCCGGGTGGCGCCAGCGGTGAACTTGCCGAGGAAAGGCTCCAGAGCCAGGAGGGAAGCCGGAGGGGCGACTGGCACTAGGGCACGTACGGCGTGACCAGCGTCATACAAGTGGTAGGCCTGGGTGGGGTCATAAGGAAGGGTGTAGTATGCCCAAAGGCCCTCACCCTGCACCCAGATCCGAAGCTGAGCTCCTAGCTGCGGAATCGCTCCTTGGCCTGAAGTGGCAGGGGCGGCGTCTCAAAGTCCTTCTGCCTGCGGCCGGCGCCCACAGTGGGGCCAGGGACGGATGTCACAGTCTTCCGCTGGCGCTGAGTCTACTGCTGCACAAAGTAATGCGCAGCAGCAGACACAGCAGGGCTGGCGTGCCCGTGAGGGACGAATGGTGGCAGTAGGCAAGTGGCAGACTGGGAGGCAAATGGCTGTAATGCTGCGAGTTGCTACGTCAAGGCAGCAAGTTGTTGCTGAAGAGCAGCCAAGGGGTCAGGGTTGCCGCCGACGATGCCAGAGGGCTGCTGCTACTACTACTACAACTGCTACTACTGCTGGTACTACTGCTGCTGCTACTGTTGTTGTTGCCGCTGCTGCTATTGCTACTGTTACGGCTGTTACTGCTCCTCCTGTTGCTGCTGCTGCTCTTGTTGCTGTTGCAGCTAGTGCAACTGCTACAGAAAAGGGGGGCTAGGATCCCCCCCCCAACAGAGGAGGACCCTTCTTCAGAGGGGCTCTTAGTCATGGTGGTTAAAGGTGCCTCTCTTCCCCCTTTTTTTTCTTTGTTTTTTTGTTGTGTGCTGTTGATGTCAGCAGTGACGTCAACCGAGGATGGCTGACATCGGCAGAGGCTACTGCGGTGTGTGCAGTGCTACTGTTTTCTTCCTTCTTTTTTGTTGATGATGTTAGCAGTGACATCAACAGTAACGTCAGCAGAAGGTCGCTTGCATCAACAGCGGTTGATGTAGCCACTACTATGGGGTTGCAGCTACTATTGCTGGTGCTACTACTACTGCTATTGCTACTGCTGCTGCTACTGTGCTGCTGCTGCTGTTGCTGTTGCTATTGCTGCTACTGCTGCTATTGCTACTACTGCCGCTGCTACTGCTGCTGCTGTTGTTGCTGCTGTGGCTGCGGCTGCGGCTGTTGCTACTGTTGCGGCTGTTGCTATTGCTGCGGTTGCTGCTCCTATTGCTGCTGTGGCTGCGGCTGTGGCTGCTGCTATTGCTTTGGCTGCTACTGTTGTTGTGGCTGTAGGGGATCCCTTTTTTTTTCTTTTCTTCTTGCTCGTCATTGCAAGCTCGCTGCTCGCTACGAGTGTCGAGTTGCGAGCAGCGAGCTTCCTACTCATTGCTTGCTGCTTGTTTCTCGCTACGAGTAGTGAGCTCGCTGCCAACAGCTCGCTGCTCGTAGCAAGGAGTGGGCTACGGGCAGCTGCGGCTGCTGCTGCTGCGACTATCCCTGCAGCTGCTACCGCAGTTGCTGCTGCCACCGGCTGCTGTTGCTGTGAGGTGCTGCGAGCTGCTTCTGCTGCCGCCTACTGCTCGTTGCCGCTGCTGCTGCTACCGGCTGCTGCTGATGCGGGCTGCTGCTGCTGGGAGCTATTGCGAGCTGCTGCTTCTGTGTGCTGTTGCTGTTGTGTGCTGCTACTGTTGGCCAGTGGTGCCACTGCTCACTGCCGCGGTAAGCTGCTGCTGATGCTCTTGGCTGCTACTATTAGTCACACCTGGAGGACGTCGCCGCGTGCGTCGTCGCCAGCAAGTGCCTGACATGGCCGGCTGCTCACCTCCTCACGTCAAGCGTGGGGTCAGTGCTGCGAAAAAAAATCGAGCAGCATTTCCCCTGGTCCAGTGGCCATGGGAAAAATTCTGAAGCCGCCACGAGGCGGGTCAATGCTGCCGGAAAAATGCGGCAGCATTTCCCTTGCACTGGCGCGTATGGGGGTTCGCAGGCGTTGTCTGGCACCTGTACGTCCATCTTCTGCAGCTGTTGCTACGCTTTGGCTCTGACACAAAAACAGGAATGTTAGACAGCAGGTTGGGGTAGCAGCGTTGTTGATGAAGCGTGCCGGCTTCTACGCTCGTTGCTTAAGTCTGCTGCCCCCTTAGTCTGCTGCTCTAGAGACTAAGTATGGAAGCTTTGGGTTTGTTACTCAGAAGTGCGCACGCTAGTGTTAGCACCAGAAAGCAGTTGAAAACTGAAAGTAACTGATTAGCAATGAAGAATTAGCAACAATGGGAGACCCCTCCATGTTCTAGCTCCCCCCCACTAATGTAGAACTTGTTACTCAGCTAACCAGCCAATGAGAAAATAGTTCTAGACCTATTTTCTGGCAGGCAGGGTTTTCTCGGTGAGCCTTGCCTGACGCCCGACAGCCCAAAACCCGGGCGTCGTCCATTTTGCCTGAAAACTAGGCCATACCATAACACCAACGCTGCGAACGCAATCGTGAGGTCAGAATCAGCTAGAAAATAGCAGCAAAGAGTTATGGCTGCCCGAACCCAGGCAGTGCCTACGACACTCAGTGTCGTCAAGCAGGGCCACACAGCAGGAGACATGGACCCTAGGCATAGCATGATACTGCAGACGCAGTACCACTATCAAGCACACTGCTGGGTGCATGCAGACAACATCCGCAGTGGCAGTGACCGCCGACGGCTGGACCGCCGAGGAGGCCTACCGATGGAGCTGAGCGCATCGCCGGAGAGAGGAGGCTCCAGCGAACGGTGAGTGGGCCTCAGCGCGCGTCGGCTCCACCGAGCGACACTCCTACAGCATCGAGTCTCGCCGTCAGTCATCTGCACGCAGATGTACTCAAGCCGGGAGGACACAACAAAGTCCAGTGAGAGATGCACGAAAACCAACATCATAATTTTGTGCCTTGGTTAAGAAGTCAGCCAACTGCCGTGCCGTCTCAATCCTCATAGTGTTGATGCTGCCGTCATGCAATAACAAATGCACATAGTGATACTCAACATTGATGTGCTTTGTGCAAGTGTGTTGCAAGCTGTCATTTTTGGCAATGGCCATGGCACTCTCATTGTCACAATGCAGCGTGATGGAGGGGACTGACTAACGTAGCTCCAACAATAGGCGACGCAGCCACACGCTCTCACATGCACCAGAACCAAGTTCCACATACTCTGCCTCAGTAGTGCTGCGTGTAATGCAGCCTTGCTTGCCGCTGCACCAGGACACAGCCGTGCCGCCAAAAACAAAGATCCAGCCGGTACGACTCTTACCGTCCGGATTGTCAGCCTAGTCACTGTCCTTGTAGCCTGTCACCACCACGGACGGTTGTCGATGGAACATGAGGCCTCGCTGTGGAGTCGCGACGCCATAGCACAATTCTCAGATTGCGGCCTCGAAATGGAGGTGACGCAACTCCTAAGAGAACTGTGCCATGAGGTTGATGGCGATTGCGATGTGTGGATGCGTCGTCATCGATACGAACATCAGTGACGCAATGACACATAAGTATGTGGTCACATCGACAAGCTCCCCCACCATGGCTGGATCAGAGCTCTTGAGCATTGCCTGACCATCACGTGGCATGGGTGAAGATGCTCTTGGCACGAGGGGCAGGTCCTCAGCAAAGCGCCTGGACATGGTCTGGACGTAGGCGGCCTCATGGACATGCAAGATGCCCGTGGAGCGATCATGCTCCAGCTCCATGCCTAGAAAGACTCATGCTGACTCGAGGTCCTTCATCTGGTAGGCAACCTGTAACAGGTCCTTGATCTGCTGGATGGAAATTGCCTCCGGCGATGCGATAAGCAGGTCATCGACATAGACCAAAAGAGCGACGAAGGGCTGGCCCCGCAAACTGATGAATAGTGCGAGGTTGGTAATGTTGCGGAGGAGGCCGCCGCTGAGAAGCGTGGGACTGATCTCCTGGTTCTAGCAGTGCGGTGACTACTTCAGGCCGTAAAGGGCCTTCCGTAGCTTCCAAACCTTGTCGGAGCCATCATCAAAGCTTGTGGCCTGCACCATGTAGAGCTCCTCGCCTTCTAGAGAGCCATGGAGAAAGGCGTTGCTCACATCCATGTGATGGAGCTCCCATCCGCATTGGGCAACCAGGTTGAACAACGCTCGGTTAGTCGAGAAACGACCGACCGGGGCAAAGATATCGTCATAGTCGACCCAGCGGACCTGAGCGCACCCCTTGGCCGTAAGACGGGATTTGTACTTGTCCAATGACCCGTCTGGCTTCCACTTTCGCTAGAGGACCCACTTGGCGCCGATGGCCTTCGACCGGGGGGAAGGTCGTCAACCTCGTAGAACTGATGTTGCCGGATGGCGGCAAGCTCCTCGACGCATGCAACCTCCCAGTGTGCGGCCTCGGGATATGCCCAGGCCTCACGTTGATGCTCCTGATGGAGCAGGGTGTGTCCACAGGTCCATAGGTCGCTCTATGGGGCAGAGAGTGAGGACGAATGCGTCTTGTACCCTAGGTGGCAAGTGCGTGAGCATAGCCGCAATGACATGTTGATGCTCCTGATGGAGTAGGGTGTAGCCTAAAGCTGACCCCCAATGCAGGTCAGTGATGACTCGAAAAGTCGCCAAGCAAAGCGCCTTGGTGCCAGGGTCCCCACTCACGACTGTGGGAGTGGATCTGCTAGGAGACATGGAGCCTCGTGGGGTCCCAGGGTGTCATGGAACAAGAGGGCACAAGAAGGCAGCTGGAGTGCTCAATGTCGGTGTGGGTCGGAGGCTCCCTCCTGGACCATTAGGTAACGTGCTAACACTGATGGGGCTGATGGCCAGGAGGAGGTGGCCGACACGAACGGGGCAGCCAGCCCTGAGGGGCTGGCGGACACAGGCGAGAAAGCCATCCCAAAGGAGTTGGCGGACACGGGCGAGGAAGCCGGCCCAAAGGGGCTGGCGGACACGGAGGGGGCAGCCGGCCCAGAGGGGCTAGCCGACACGGAGGGGGCAACTGGCCCGAAGGGGCTCGCGGACACGGAGGCGGCAGCCGGCCTGGAGGGGCTGGCGAACATGGACGGGACAGCCGGCCCTGAGGGGCTGGCGGACACGGAGGGGGCAGCCGGCCCAGAGGGGCTAGCCGACACGGAGGGGGCAACTGGCCCGAAGGGGCTCGCGGACACGGAGGCGGCAGCCGGCCTGGAGGGGCTGGCGAACATGGACGGGACAGCCGGCCCTGAGGGGCTGGCGGACACGGACGGGGCAACCAGCCCAGAGGGGCTGGCAGACATGGAGGGGGTAGCCGGCTTGGAGGGGCTAGCCAACACGGAGGGGGCAGCTGGCCCGAAGGGGCTGGCGGACACGGAGGCGGCAGCCGGCCCGGAGGGGCCGGTAGACATGGACTGGGCAGCCGGCCCTGAGGGGCTGGCGGACACGGACGGGGTACTCGGCTCTGAGGGGCTGGCAAAAACGGAGTCGGCAACCGGCCCGGAGGGGCTGGCGGACACCGAGGGGGCAGCCAGCCCGAAAGAACTGGTGGACATGGACACATCAGCTAGCCTTGAGGGGGCAGCCGGCCCGGAGGGGCTAGCCGACACGGAGGGGGCAACTGGCCCGAAGGGGCTCGCGGACACGGAGGCGGCAGCCGGCCTGGAGGGGCTGGCGAACATGGACGGGACAGCCGGCCCTGAGGGGCTGGCGGACACGGAGGGGGCAACTGGCCCGAAGGGGCTCGCGGACACGGAGGCGGCAGCCGGCCTGGAGGGGCTGGCGAACATGGACGGGACAGCCGGCCCTGAGGGGCTGGCGGACACGGATGGGGCAGCCGGCCCGGAGGGGCTGGCGGATACGGACGGGGCAGCCGACCCTGAGGGGGCTGGCGAACAAGGGCAAGACAGCTGGCCTGAGTGGACAAGTAGGCGCAGACAATGGGATGCCTGGACGCGGCTGGACGGAGGATGGATCCACCACATCCCCATGCGATGGGAGGAACATCGACGCGCCGGAGCAAACAAGGTCATGGAAAAACAGGTCCTCAAAGAAGAGGGTGTCCCCAGACTCGCCTATGCACTGCCGGGATGGATCCCATGAGCGCCACGCCTTTGACTAACGTGACACGCTAAAGAAGGTACAGTGTCGTCCGCGAGGTTCGAGTTTTCTGCCCTGGTGTGGGGCAGACAACCACACAATGGCCATGCAACCCCAGACACGAGCCGGGCGAAGGTCGGCGCATCCGCCGCACCAAAACTGGTATGGTGTGGACAAGTGTGGAAGGGGTCTGTGAGGAATCCAATTCCAGACCCACGTCATGTAGGTCATGGCTTTGAAGTAGTAGCCATCGAAGAGACCAGACTCGACCCGCATGGTGCGGACGGCATCGGCCATGGTGCGGTTCCGCTGCGAGGAGACAACGTTCTGGGCTGGCGAATATGACGCCGACGCCTCCTTATGAATACCTCGAGAAGTGAAGAAGAATGTGGTTTACCCCATAAACCCGCCACCGCGATCAGAGCGGAAGCGGCAGAAAGGGTGGCCACATTTGTGCTTAGCACCAGCCAACCAGTCCCCAATTGTGGGGACGACATCCCTCTTCAATCGAAGAGAAAACCCAACAGTAGCGAGAGTAGTCGTCGGTAAGGGTGAGGAAATAGCGTCCGTGCTCCTCGACAGACTCTATCGGAAGGGGATCCATGACATCACAATGGACCCAGTCCAAGTGTTTGAACGCACGAGAGGTGGAAAGGGGGTAGGTAGACCGGTGCATCTTCCCCTGAGCGCAGTTAATGCACTCACTGAGACACGACAGAGGAAACAAGTCTGGATCAAGACCCTTCGTTAGTTGCGTGCAAAGCAGGCTGTTGATAGTAGTAGAGTGGACTTGGCAAAGGCGACGGTGCAGGAGACGTGTGTGATGCGGAGAGAGCAAAATGGTGACAAACACATGGCCAGTGTCGGCAAGGGGCAAGAAGGTGGAGGAAAGTGCACGCAGACGTAGCATGTGCCACAAGTTACCATGGGCGGTGGCATGCAGGATGATACGACTAGACGGACGCAACGACACAGTGCCGACACCACGAGAGTGCAGGACGTCCATGCTCATGCGGTTAGGTACGGTGACACACATAAGGCTGAGCTCAAGACCAGGGACAAAGAGGATGTCATTCACAAAGATATCGCCAGAAGGACCACGAAAACGAATGACACCGACGCGACGAACAGGTAAGACCTGACCAGAAGTTGTTCGAACCCCACTAACATCGGTAGCAGGGCGAAGGACACTGAAGGCCTCGTGGGAGGCCGTCATGTGATGGGTGGCCCTGGAGTTGACGATCCAGGTCTCACACGCATCGTAAACAGGTGTCGCCGGATCATGAGCGGTCACATAGCAGTGAGGAAGGGACGCAGACGCGGTGGACGGTGGTGCAAACCAAAGGTACCAGTCATCTAGCCAGGTTACATCATCACGAAACGAATCAGGTGGGAAGGGCACGACAGAGGACAAGGCAAACAAAGGTAGAGGGCACGACAATAGCACAGGCTCTGTCATACAGGGCAGTCTAGGTGAACCAGCGACGACACAACTCGCACTTCCCTGGGGAGGAGGGCGAGGAAAGTTGAGCTGGATTGCGATGAATTGCTCCAATTGACTCTCGTGGGCGGAGGGTCCGACCGAGTATACCCATTACCGCGTGACGGCACCGGAGTCGAGGACGGAGGAAGGCACCGGTGACGGAGGAGCAGGTGCGGACGGCTGCTCCTGATACTGCGGTGGAGTTGTCGGAGGAAGCGCGGATGTAGCAGGGGTAGCGACAGTCACGGCAGCACTGGCAAGGTGACGCTGGCACTAGTGATACATGGTGGCGATGACACGCGCCTCGCCTGTCGAGAGTGGAAATGTGTACCACCCGTGGCTTGACTGACCACAGGTATGGCAGATGAGGCTGCCGCCTCCGGATCCACTAAATTGCGGTTGTGGGCTCTTGCCCTTCTTGCCCCTGTGCTTCTTCTTCCCGGACTAGGAGGCGCCTCCGGAGGACGCTACTGCTGCGCGGTTGGCAACAACCACTATGGCAATGGTAGGAGATAAGAGGTACTCTCTACGGTGGATACGTGACTCTGATGAGCCTCCTCGATGCAGAGGAAGAGCTCATATGCCCAGGGCATGAGGATACGCTCGGCAGCCATCGCGGCAAGAACCTCCTGAGAGTAGTGAACGAAGACGTCGGAGAAAACATCGGTGGCGACGTGCTTGATGGTCAGAAGCGCGGAGAGAGGGAGTGGTGCACCATCTCCGAGGCGGCGTAAGATGTCCTCTTTGCGCTGCCAGTAGGATGTGACCGTCTCGGTCTCCCCCATTCGGAGGGAGTTGAACTCCCGGAGCAGGTGGCTGGTCCGGGCCTTGCTGGAGAGGCGATGAGGGTGTGTGAGTATGTGCCATGCAACGACGAGACCAGGGAGGCTGGCAATGGTAAAATTGCCGAGGAAGGACTCGAGGGTGAGACGTGCAAATGGAGGGGAAACCGGGACGAGGGCACGCATGGCGTGACCGGCGTCATATACCTGGTCGGCTGGGTGGCATCGAAGGGTGGGACGTAGTAGGGCCATAGGCCCTCACCCTGTGCCCAGATCTGTAAGCTGAGCTCCCAACTCCGGAACTCTTCGCCAGACTGAAGTGGTGACGGTGGGGTTTCGAAGTCCTTTGGCCTGCGGTCAGCACCCAGAGTAGGGCCTAAGAGTGAAGTCACCGTCTACTGTTGGCACTGGGTGTATTTTTGTGCTAGGTATTGTGTGGCATAAGATACCGTAGGACTCACGTACCCTCATGGATTAAAGGGTGCTTGCCGACGGTACTGCTATGGTTACTGCTACGGCTAGTGATGTTGCTGCTATGGTAGTGATGCTGTTGTTGCAGCTGCTATTGCAACAGTTGTGTCGTCGACTACCATGCTGCTAGTTGTTGAGTTAGCGTTTCGAGCTGCTGGCGTAAGGCGGTAAGCAAATCTATCGAGCGCGCATGACCAAAAATAGAGTTTACGGGGTGTTGGTATAGCTGTGTCTGATGTAGTTGTTGTAACGACTAATGTTGCTACAACTGCTACTACTACTACTACTACTACTACTACTACTACTACTACTACTACTACTACTACTACTACTACTACTACTACTACTACTACTACTACTACTGATATTGTTGCTGCGGCTGCTGTTGCTATTGCTAGTATTGCTGCTATTGCAACGGTGGCTACTACTGCTGGTGTTGCTACTCTTGTTGTTGCTGCTGCTGGTATTGCTCCAACGGTAGCTGATGTTACTACTACTGCTGCTGTTGCTGTTGGTGCTACTGCTATTGTTGCTACTCTTGTTGTTGCGGCTCCCATAGCAACTACTTTTGTGGTTGTTGTAGGAGTGGCAACTATTGCTGTTGTTGTTGTTGTTGCCAGTGCTATAGGTGCTAGAGGAAGGGGGGTCCTCTAGCAAAGGAGGACACCTCCAAACTACCGGTCATGGTGCCTCTCCTTGGTTTTTTTATTATGTGTGCTATTGATGTCAATAGTGACATCAGCAATGATGTCAGCCTAGGGTGGCTGATGTCAACAGCTGCTCCTCCATTATCTACAGGGTTGCTGCTTTCGATGTTTTGTTCTTTTGTTGCTGAGTCGGCACTGATGTTTGCAGTGATGTCAGCCGCGGATGGCTTACATCAGCAGCAGATGTTGCTACAGCTGCTACTGCGCCAGCTACAAAGCTATTACGCCTACTGCTGTAGCTGTTGTTGCTACTGCTACTGCTGGTCTTTTGGTGTAGCTGCTACTATTGCTACGGTCATTACAACAACAACTGTTGTTGCTACTGCTAATATTACTACTACTACTACTACTACTACTACTACTACTACTACTACTACTACTACTACTACTACTACTACTACTACTACTACTACTACTACTACTACTACTACTACAATTGTTGTTCAACAACTGCTGTTGTTACTATTGCTATTGCTACTACTACTGAGCTGGTGCGTGCTGCTGCAATTGCTCTAGCTGCTACAACGACTGTGTTGGCTGCTGTAGTTACTATAGGGCCACGTACGGGGTGGGGGATTCTTTTGGTGTGCCTTTTGTTTTGTTTTTCTGCCTCTTCATTTGTCACTAAAAGCTGCAATTTTGCTACTCATTGCGAGTTGCAAGCAACAAGCTTGCTGCTCGCTACTCGCTGCTCGTTGCGAGCTGTAAGCAACGAGCTCTCTGCTTGCTCCAAACTATGAGCTACTCGCTGTGAGCTCGCTTCTCGGAGCTCGCTACGAGCTGCAAGCTGTTGCTACTATTGCTGTTGTCCATTGCTACAACTGCTACTACTGCCTTCTGCTGGCTGCTGCTAGCTACTGCCCACTCCTGTTGTTTCTGCTACTGTTGTTGTGTGCTGGTACTGCTGCAGCTTGTTTCTTCTACTAGCTACTAGTTGTGTGCTACTGCTAACCACAATTGCCGATGTTGCTTGCTACTGTTGCTGCTATGTGTGCTGTTGCTATTACTGCTGCTGCTGCTAGCTGCTATGTACGTGTTGCCACTGCTGGTGTGACGCTGGCAGCAGCGTCACTTTCTTCTCTTGGAGTTGTCGCTACGTGCGTCGACACCACTTCAACGTCGATTGGTAGTGCCTTACCCGTGTCCACCCACGCTACCACCGTCGTGGGGTCAGTGCTGCTAAAAAAACTTTGGCATCATTTCCCCCGGGTTGGAGCGTTTTGAAGACGCCACCCGGTGGGTCAATGCTTTCAAAAAAATAGGGCAGCATTTCCCCTGCACAGTCGCCTTCTAGAGACCGCCAGAGTTGACTAGACCTGTACGGCGATGTTCCGCTGCTTCTATTGTGCTCAGGCTCTGATACCAAGCTGGAACTACCTCACGCAGCAGGTTGGGGCAGCAGCGTTGTTGATGCAGGGTGCAGGAACCCACACTCGTTGCTTACAGTGCCCCCTCAGTCTGCTGTACTAGAGCCTAAGTTAGAGAGCTCTAGTTTGTTACTCCAAACTGCGTGCGCTAGAGCAAGTACCATACAACGGCTGAAAACAAGTAATGATTGATTAAAGATTAAGAATGAGACACAATGGGAGATCCCAAAAAAACTAGCCTCCCCCAGATTTGTAGAGCTTGTTACTCAGTTCACCAGCCAATCAGAAAATAGCTCCATTTTCAGGCAGGCATGTTTTCTCGGCAAGCCCTGCCAAACGGCCGACAGCCCAAAACCCGGGCGTCGTCCGTTTTGCCTGAAAACTAGACCACAGCATAGTACGCACGCTGCAAACGCAGCCATGTGGTCAGAATCAGCTAGAAGAATAGTAGTCAAGAGTTGTTGCTTCCTAAATCCTCGTGGCGTCTACTCTAGTCCCCGGTACCAACAATGCCCGAAACTCATAAAACTTGGACCCTATGCATGATAGAGTGCTACGAATGCAACAGTGCAGTCAAACACAACACTGTACGCATGTAAACAGAAAAGGCAATGACAGAGAAAGCCGGCGACACGACTGCCGAGGAGGTCCGCCAATGGAGCTGATCACGTGGAAGAGAGGAAGGAGGTATGGTTAATCGTCTAGTTTTTATACACTGATGAATGTGTGTATTAAGACATGCAAAGATATGAAGTTTCAAGGAAGTTTCAGTGATGAAGAGAATACATAGCATTCACTCAAGTTCAGGATTAAGGTATTCCAAACCTTTCTTGACTTGCTTTCATATCGTAGAAGAATGGTTATGTACCCAAAAAGCTTTACAAAATACTAAAGTCCGATGTAGGTCTCTTATGGTCTCCATCACAGGCATGTATGATGTACATAACTCTCATGTTGAACAAGTGTACGTCATGGTACTGGCATCAGTTTTTCGGAGTATCTGTGAGATTCGTCAAATCCCGCAAGTGTCTGCGTGCTGAAGGCCGTGACCCTCCTCCCCCTTTCCACCTAGTTTACCGGGAGAGTGTGTCGGGGCGTGTATCTTCTCGAGGTCCTTGAACGTACACAATTGTATTGGTTAGGTCGCATCCAGAATGAGATTTTCCCCTCCCTCTCCCCTCTGCAAATGTGAAATGTATTGGGGGTTTGCACTAGGATGTGTATCTGGCACACTTCTCGAAACGATCATAAGTGTTCAACATAATTCTACCTGCATGTCGCATCTTCGATACTTCTATTATTGCACATCATTTGTGTACTATCTGTAATCCCTGCCCCATACACTGTACGATACATTTAACCAATACAATTTCGGCCTTGGGGGGGGAGGGGGGGGGGGGGGGGGGGGGGGGGGGGGGGACAGACCGGTGGGTCCTTCCCCCCCCCTCCCCCCAAAACATAGAAAGTGTATTGCCTGAATTCATTGGAGAGTGAAAAATGCTTTGTACGAGAGAGATGGAAATAATGTACACCGGTGAACATTAAATGGTATTGATTGCCGTATGGTGTCGATTGGAAAGCATCGATTAACGCAATCTGTCAGATGGTCGAACAATTTCTTGAAGTAAAAAATTGCACATTAGCTTTCTCAAATGGCCCCCGGTTTACTTAGACAAACGGTGCCCGTTTCAGCGTTCGAAATGATTTCTGAACTTTCGAACTTCCAATCA
>SZWC01000179.1:130629-157044 GCA_023375785.1 Penium margaritaceum | reverse complement strand
CCCCCCCCCTCCCGAAAACATTGAAAGTGTATCGGGCGAATGTATTGGAGAATGAACGATGCTTTGTATGGAGGAGATGGAAACAATGTACACTGGTGAACACCACTTGGTGTAATGTCGAGTCCATCAATTTGGAAGCATCAGTGAGTACATTCCGTCAGATGTCTCCATGTATGCTTGAAGTCGACAATGGAGTACGAGTTTTTGCACACGACCAATGGTTCTTCAATACAAATGGTACCTATCACGATATCCGAACTTCAGCCCGAACCTTCGAACTGTTGCCATGTGAGCGTCGGTCAAGCTGTTGCTCAACTGGCGACTCCCTCCCCCCCACCCCCCCCACCCCCCATACCCGAGAAGTTGATGTGTGGGGGTTGTGTTGAAAGTGCGTATCGTAAGATGTTGAAAACACGTGCCCAAGTGTACAATTACTCCGCCTTCAGTTCTTCAACCGTCTATTGTCACTGGCCCATCTTCTCATGTCCTTCAGAACAATCGAACCCTCTAAACCGTTACCATTTAAGGTGGGATCATTAACTTATAGGCAACACAAATGAAAAGGATGCGGGAAAGCATTTGAGTTTCGAGTTTTGGTCCGTCGGTGAAAGAGCGCAATATGTCGTTTCTTGAATTTGCAACAATCGGTGCAAGAGCCACCCTAGCTTGAACGGAGGCAGTTTAGATGAGACTCTATGTTTATCGATGTGAGAAACTAGCGTATAAAACTTGAAGTTTTGTGCAAGATACAGTCAGAACAACAAGAAAAACGATGACTGAAGAGGACCCTCAAATTGGCCTTCAGCCATCCTGCCGATCATGCGACAATGTTGACAGTTTGTGTTTCTACTTCTGTAAATACGATGGCGTTCATCGAGAAAAACAACTTTTCAACTGCGTTTGTTCTTGGGAATGTACATCATCTTTTCTACAATGCGGAAAATTGTCCTCTTTCACGTCAAATTGGATACAAGAATCTGAACATCCTCTAAATGCAAATACAAATATGACACATCCCCTTGTTTGAGCACGTTTTAAACCAGATTTATCATCATTTTGTAAAATGTTCATGACGTTATGTGGCAAAGTACCTCGTACCAGTAGATTTCACACAAAACATCTTTCCATCAAATAAAAAAACATTACTTTTTATTGTTCTTTGATGGTTTTCATGAAGATCTTCCACCATACTTCTTTGAAGTTTCTCAACATCTTCTCCATGCATACAACTAAGATGTACACAGATTTAGCTGTGTTTTTTTTGGGGGGGTGATTGGTCATAAATGAGAGGAAGAGGCTCCAGCAAACTGCGTGTGGGCCTCAACGTGCGTCGGCTCCACCAAATGACACTCCAGCAGCATCGCGTCTCAACGTCAGTCATCTGCACACCGATGTACACAAGCCGAGAGGACACAACAGAGTACAATAAGAGATGCGTGAAAACCAACAGGGGTGACGGGGCCCAGTGCGGCTAGGTACTGGCGCCCCTACATAAGCACGCTAGGGGTTCGTTTGTAAACTCTCCTTGTTTTTTCATACTATGCGTTCCAGACTTGCCCTTCTGCAATGCACTCACACTCAAAGCTCATGTTGGTGTTTGCATGGGCCTGCATGGTCTAGTTAAAATATCACTTGGTATGAAAGAATAGGGGGGAAAAGTGAGCAACGTATGCAGCAGAAGCCACAGCAGTGGACGGGACGCAGAGAGAACGCGTTACATGGCGCTACGCTGGGAGTAGCGTTAGGGAGTGCAAAGTGACTGCATGTGAACGCTACAGGGGCGGTGAGCAGCGCAAAGCAGTGCTATCGACTGCGGCAACACTAGTAGTAGTAGTACCATATGCAACAGCAGTAGCAGCGGCAGCTCCTGTGTTGCAGAGCAGGAGTAGTGGCGGCAGAGCAGCCGCTCGCAGCGATAGCACCAGCGGCGGCAGCACCAACAGTAGTAGTAAAAGTAGTGGTAGATGGCGGCATTCATAGCATCTGCGCCTGCGGCTGCAACACCAGCAACGGCAACAATTACACCACGTACTAGCAGCAACAGCGACAGCTGCTGTGCCATGTACAGCAGCAGTAGCGACGGCAATAACAGCGACGCATAGCAGTAACAACACCGGTAGCAGCAGCAAGTAGCAACAGTAGTGGTTGCACACAATAGCAGCAACAGCGGCGGCAGCAGCAGCGGAAAGTAACAACGGCAACAAAAACAAGTAACAGCAGTAGTAGCAGCGCACAATAGTTGTAGCAGCGGTGGCAACAGTCAGCAGCAGTGGTGATGCATTGGTAATAGCCACCACAACAGCAACCACCGTAACAGCTGCATGCACAACTGCAACAGCTACTGCTGCCACTTTCGTCCGTGATGCCCCCCCTCCCTTTCTCTTGGAAGGGCCCCTTGAGGGCCATGTGGGGCCCCATCGAAGGGCCCTCTTGGAGGGGCTCGTCAAGCCCTCCTTGTGGAGGGGTCCCTCTGAGGGGCTCGTCAGCCCCTCGGCCCCGTCGGCCCCATCGGCCGACCAATAGAGGGGCCGACGGCGAGAGAGGGGCGGAATCCCCCTCCCCCCTTCGGTCTCCTCTCCGCCATCCTGCTTGCTTGCACAACGTGAGTGCGAGCAAGCGAGCCTGACCAGGACAAAGGGCTGGCGGGACAAGCTCGACACCCTCCTGTCGTTTAGTTTACTTTCTCAACTGCTTCCAATTCCAAGGGGCAATGGAACAATGGGGGGGCAAGGGAAAAAATTGTTGAGAGGCATTAGAAAAAGAGAAGGAAAGAGAAAAAATGGGGTGAGGACAAGACGAACAAAAAAACCAAGGACAACAACATCGTCCACCTACTACCGCCGTAGCAACAGTGGCTTTAGTAGCAGTAGTAGTCGTGGCGAGTCGAGTTTTAACGACTACAAAGGGACAGTTGCAGTAGCGTTTGTAGTCTCACCTTCCCAGCCGTCAGCAGATTGTCATCAAAGACTTTCTTCTGGAGACGTGTTTTGGACTGGCAGACAGTCATCGGAGAGTTTTGTCTGGCGACACGTTCTGGAATGGCGTCTCGCTACGGTCTATGGACTAGACACCGCGCATCACTCTATCGGGAGAACACCGTATTAGACTCTGTCCATCTCCTAGGGCTGGGTTGTCTATCGCTTAGAGCAGCAACTACACATGCAGTCGCCACACCTTCTGTTCTTGGAGCAGATTTGACTCCATTGGTGACAGTAGCACTAGTAGCTGTCGCTGGTCAGACTCCCTTCTCTGAACATGATGTGGTATTGCCACTCATCCCGTCTCCTCACACTTGCTGACCCCGCCACCGTAATTTACGGGAGTGACAGTGTCTACCGGTGTCCTCCTCTTCCGCGGCTTGGTGTTTACCACCGGGAGAAGGTACCCTCAGCACGTATCCATCATCAGGCGCGCGAGATGAGTATACAGTGATGGGAGCAGGCGTCCTACGCGTTTGCCTGCAGCTAGAAAGGCTAGGCAGCAAGTTCAGGCAGCAACGTTGTTGATGCAACGTGTGGACTTCCACGCTCGTTGCTTAAGTCTGCTGCCCCCTCTGTCTGATGCTCTAGAGTCTAACTCTGGATGCTCTGGGTTTGTTACTCAGAAACGTGCGCGCCACTATTAGCGCCAGAAAGCGGTTGAAAACTGAAAGTGACTGATTAGGAATGAGGAATGAACAACAATGGGAGACCCCTCCAAGTACTAGCCCCCCTCCATCTCTGTAGATCTTGTTACTCAGATAACCAGAAAATCAGAAAATAGACCTAGGCCTGCTTTCTTGCAGGCAAGGTTTTCCCAGTGAGCCCTGTCAGACGATTGACAACCCAAAACCCGAGCGTCGTCCGTTTTGCCTAAAAACTAGACCATACCATAATACCGACGCTGTGAACGCACTCGTGCAGTCAGAAACAACTAGAAAACAGCAACAAAGAGTTATGACTGCCTGAACCCAGCTAGTGCCTACAGTGGTCCATGATGCCAAACAGTGCCACTCAACATGAGACATGGACCCTAGGCAGAGAGCATGACACTGCAGACGTAATGGTACAGTCAGATCCAGCGCTGGACTCATGCAATTAGCATCTGTGGTGGTAGTGACCGCCGGTGTCCCGACCGCCGAGGAGGCCTGCCGATGGAACTGAGCACGTCGCCGAAGGAAGGAGGTTCCAGCAAACTATGAGTACGCCTGCGCGTGCGTTGTTGGCTCCACCGGATGATACTCCAGCAACTTCGAGTCTCACAGTTAGTCATTTGCATGCCGATGTACACAAGTCGAGAGGATATAACATAGCACAATGAGAGATGCGCAAAAAAAAACATTCCCCCATGACTCACAAGCGTAGTGCACATGGGCGGGCAGAGACACAATAAACAGACAGACTTCCCCAGGGCACGCCAAAACGCAGGCACGGACAAAGAGGACCACTCATAGATACACGCCAACCAAACTCACAGCCTTCTTAAACGAGTCGCACTTCAGTGCCTTGGTCAAGAAGCCAGCTAGCTGTCGTGCTGTCTCAACCCACACAATGCTGATGCTGCCATCATGCAAGAACGAACGCACATAGTGATACTCAACGTTGATGTGCTTTGTGCGGGTGAGATGCACGCTGTCATTGTTGACGATGGCCATGGCACTCTCATTATCTTAATGCAATGTGATGGATGCGACAGACTCACGCAACTTGGACAACAGACGACACAACCACACACTCTCACACGCGCCTGAGCCAAGGGCCACATACTCAGCCTTAGCAGTGTTGCGTGTAATGCACCCTTCTTGGCACTGCGCCAAGACACAGCCGTGCCGCCGATCAGAAAATCCAGCCTGTGCAATTCTTACCGTCCGGAATGCCAGCCCAATCATCGTCAATGTAGCCCACCGTGACAACAGACGGCTGGCAACGGAACATGAGACCTCGCCGAGGAGTCGAGATGACATAGCCCAACACTCGGATCGGGACCTCGAAGTGGAGGTGATGCGACTCCTAAGAGAAGTAGGCAAGGAGGTTGACGGCGAACGCGATGTCTAGGCGGTCGTCGTCGCTAGGAACATGATTGACCCAATGACTCGCAGGTACATGGTCACGTCAACTGGCTCCTCCACAACGGCTTGGTCAGGATTCTTTAGCTTTACCTGACCATCAAGTGACATGGGTGAAGATGCGCTCAGCACTAGTGGCAGGTCCTCAGCAAAGCGAGTGGACAGAGTTTGCACATAGGTAGCCTGGTGGACGTGCAAGATGCCTTGGGCACGATCATGCTTGAGCTCCATGCCCAGGAAGACTCGGGCAGACCCGAGATCCTTCATCTGGTAGGCGGTGTGCATCAAGTCCTCGACACGCTGGATGGCAGCCGTGTCTGGCGATGCAATGAGGAGATCGTCGATGTAGACCAAAAGAACGGTGAAGTTCTGGCCTCGCGGGTTGAAAAATAGTGTGGGGTCAGCGGTGCTACGAAGGAGGTTGCCGCGGAGGAGAGTGCTGGTGATTTCCTTGCTCCAGCACCAAAGCAACTGCTTTAGGCCATAGAGGGCCTTCCGCAGCCGCCAGAATCTCCCAGTTCCGTTGTCAAAGCCTGGGGGTTGTACTATGTTGAGCTCCCCACCCTCCAGTGAGCCATGGAGGAAAGCGTTGCTCTCGTCCATATAATGCAGCTCCCACCCATGCTGGGCAACGAGGCTGAAGTGCGCCCGACTAGTGGAGAACTGGTAACCTAGGGCAAAGTTCTGGTCGCAATCAACCCCAGGGACCTGAGCAAACCCCTTGGCTGTGAGGAGGGCCTTGTACTTGTCCGAAGACCCGTCGGGCTTCCATTTACGCTGAAAGACCCACTTGGCACTAATGGTCTTCCGACCTGGAGGGAGAACGACGAGGTCATAAACATGGTACTGCCGGATAGCAACAAGCTCGTCTGCACAAGCAGCATCCTAGTGCGCAGCCTCAGGAAAGGCTTGAGCCTTGCGTAGGGTGGCTGGGTCCTTGGGGCATGCTATGGAGTGGACTGAGAGAGCGTGTGCATCTCGAGCTCCAGGTGGGATGTGTGCGTGTGTAGCCATGATATCATGTCGATGCTCGTGATGGAGCATGGCGTAGCCCTGTGAGGAACCCAGGTGAAGGTCTGTAATGATGGCAAAGGTGGTCAGGCCGAGGACCTTGGTGCTAGGGTCCTCACTCACGGCTGTAGGAGTGGATTGACACGTGGAGCCACAAGGGGTCACAGGGCGCGGTGCGACGATCTACGCGCTCACTGGCAGCTTGGGTCTGAGGCTACCGCCTGGGCCACGCGTGTAGCGTGGTAGGGCAAGAGATGGGACCAAGGCCGACGGGCTAACAGGGGCGGACGGGGCTGCTGGCACAAAGGGACTAGCGGACACGACTGGGGCTGCAGACCCGAAGGGGCCAGCGGGCACAACTAGGGCTGCTGGTCCGGAGGGGCCAGGGGGCGCGACTTGTTAAGAATTTCGGCCCTGATCATGCTGTTGTGTGAGTGGTGAGGTGGCTGACATCTCATCAGCAGCAAGATGCCAGCTCACACATGCGCAAATGGGCATGGGTGCTGCAATTTTGTAACACCGCACACATATGGCCTGCATCATCTGAGCGCACCAGCAATATCGGCATCATCGACAGAGCCGTGCTCGGGACGAAGGAGCCGTGGGAAGCTGGCTGGCACAGGAGAAGACATGCAGGGTCAAGGCTGGAGGTCTAGAGCGTGGCACAGAGCAAAAAAGCCTGTGGCCATGGCTGATGATGAGGCGGCACTTGAGGCCGGCCACTTTGCCATGTGGTAGAGTCTCAGCCATGTGGCTGAGAATCTAGGCAATTTTCTGGATCCAACGCAAGTTGAATCGCAGCAATCGGCCTAGAAATGAGGAAGAAATGGCTTGTGAAAGTTGGGTGGTGCAGCCAGCCGGGCTTGGTAGGCTGACCACTTGTCCGTCGGAAAAAATGGGTCCGACGGTGAGGAGTTCGACTCCCAGCACGCAGACCAAGGCCAAGGCGCCCCTTGGGGGATGTTAGACCAATATCCCATGGTTCATTAGAGCCATGTGCGCCTCAGAAAGGTGGCATGATACTTCATTGGCGACCAGGGCGCTTCGGACGCCCGTCACTCACGCTGGTAGTGTGGCAGACGGCTGAGTTGCAATGATGCACATGGGAGAGCTTAGCGGGCGCTACGCTGCTCCGAATCGCGTGTAGTTTGGTGCATTGGACAGCTTGTGACAAGCACTATAACTCGTCAAATCATGTACGTGTCCATTAAGTGACTCAAAACGATGTCATTTCCGTCCGAAGTTCCCCTCACATGTGACCTCTCACATTCGGTGTGGCGACCCAAAGCGCACCGTCAGTCAAAACCACCATTGCTCACCATGCCTCAAGCTCCCACCCCTGTGAGAGCTGCGTGCCCGGTTGTGGACAGTCGGGAAGCGATTTCCGACACGACTAAGGCTGTCGGCCCAGAGGGGGCAGCGGGCTTGACCGAGGCTGGTGGCCCAGAGGGGCCAGCGGTCGTGACTGAGGCTGCCAACCCGTAGGGGCCAGCGGGCGCAACCAGGGCTGCTGGCCCAGAGGGGCCAGCGGGCATGACTGATGCTGCCGGCCCGCAGGGGCCAGCGGGCGTGACCGAGGCTGCTGGCCTGGAGGGGCCAGCGAGCGCGACTGCGGCTGCCGGCCCGGAGGGGCCAGCGGGCGCGACTAGGGCCGCTGGCCCGCAGGGGCCAGCAGGCGCGAGGGAGGCTGTCAGCCCGGAGGGGCCAGCAAGCGTGACTGGGGCTGCTTGCCCGGAGGGGCCACCGGGTGCGACTGAGGCCGCCGGCCCGGAGGGGCCATTGTGCGCGACTGAGGCTGTTGGTCCAGAGGGGCCAGCGGGCGCGACTGAGGTTGTCGGCGTGGAGGGGCCAGCAGGCGCGACTGAGGTTGTCGGCGTGGAGGGGCCAGCGGGCGCAACTGAGGTTGTCGGCGTGGAGGGGCCAGCGGCTCAGAGGGACCACGTGATGTGCCACCCGGAACCGATAGGATAAAGGATGGACTCATCACTGCCCCCTGCGACGCAAGGGACACTGACGAGCCGGAGTGAACAAGATTGCAGGAAAATAGCTCTTCAAACAACAGAACATCGCAGGACTCGACGATGTAGTGTTGGGATGGATCCCAGATTCGCCAGGCCTTGGACTAACAAGAGACGTCAAAAAAGGTGCAAGGATGTCCGCAAGGGGCAAGCTTGCCGCCCTGCTACGGGGCGGGCAGCCACACAATGGCCACGCAACCCAAGACACGAGCGGGGCGGAGGTCAGCGCGCTGGCCGCACCAGCGCTGGTACGGCGTGGACTGGCAGGGAAGGGGTCTGTGTGGAATCCGGTTCCAGACCCACGTCATGTAGGTCATGGCTTCAAAGTAGAAGCCATCAGAGAGGCCACACTCAACCCGCATGGTGCGGAAGGCGTCGGCCATAGTACGGTTCCATCGCTCGGAGACGCCGTTCGGGGCGGGCGTGTAGGGCGCGGACGTCTGGTGGTCGATACCGTGGGAGGCGAGAACAATCGTGGTCTCGCCCATGTACTCACCACCGTGATCGGAGCAAAAGCGGTGAAGAGATCGACCAAACTCACGCTCCACAAGGACAAGCCATTCTCGAATGGCACGGGTGACATTGCTCTTCTCCCGAAGGCAAAAGACCCAACGGTAGCGAGAGTAGTCGTGAGTAAGGGTGAGGAAATATCGGCCATGCTCACCGACAGAATCAGTAGGGAGAGGACCCATGACATCCGAATGGACCAAGTCTAGAGGGACAGATGCATTGTAGGAGGACTAAGGGTATGTGCACCGGCGCATCTTACCCTGAGTGCAATCAATGCACCTATGGGGCACAGCAAAGGGAAAGTGTCCGGGTCAAGGCCCTTGGCTGGCGGGATGCAGAGCATGCTATCAATGGCAGCACAGTGGACATGGCAAAGACAGTGATGCAAGAGGCGGGTGTGCTTTTTAGAGAGCATGTTGGTGACAAATACATGGCCTGGGGCAACCGACCGGGAGTAGAAGGAAGGAGAGGAGGACAGACGAGGGAAGTGCCACAGGTTGCCCGGGCTGTGGCATGAAGAACGACAAGACGGGACGGATGCAACGATTTAGTGCCAACACCACACGAGTGCACAAAGTCCATGCTCATGCAATCAAGGTCAGTAACTGACAGGAGGTTGAGCTCAAGACCTGGGACGAAGAGGACATCGGTCAAGAACACATCACCGGCAGGACCACGGAAACGAACGACGCCGACGCCGCGGCCGGGTAACACCTGTACGAAGCCCGTCTGGACACCGGATACATCGTCAACAGGACCAAGCATACTAAAGGCCTCGCAAGAGGCCGTCATGTGATGTGTGGCCCGGGAGTCAATGATCCAGGTCTCGGCAGGGTCATGACCAGAGTCGCTAGATCGCTAACAGCCACATAGCAGCAAGCAAGAGACGTAGACACAGTGGAAAGGAGCGCAAACCGAGATTGCAAATCATCAAGCCACGCAACATCGTCACGGAAGGGGGCAGAGGGGACCATGGAAGACGGCGAGACAGACAAGGAAGTAGGACACGACCATAGCTCAATCTCGGCCATGTAGGGTAAAGGAGACGAGCAGGAGGTGGCGCAACTCGTACTTCCCTTGAGGGGAGGGCAAGGCAGGAGCACAAGGAACTGTTTGAACTGATGCTCATGCGTGGACGGCCCGGAAGAGTAGACTAAGAACGGAGTGACAGCGCCTAAGGATTGCACCAGTAAAGGGAACGGAGGCGCCGACGGTTGGGGATGATACTGTTGTGAAGCTGGCGTCAGCGAGATCGGTGGGGCTGTCGGAGGAGTGGAGCTGCTGGATGGCATCGAGACATTAGGTCCGACAATAGCTACGGCGGTAGAGGTGAGACGGCGCTCCCGCTGGCGACGCATGGTGGCGATGACGCGCGCCTCATCCATTGGTAGCGGGCACGTGTACCACCCGTGCCCTGGCTGGCCACAGTTATGGCGGACCGAACCACCACCGCTTGAGCCGGTCAACTTGTGCTACTGCTGCTACTGCTCATGTTTGTGTTTGCATGGGCCTGCATCCCCTAATTGTATTCTCACTTCACGAAAAGTTATTAAAGTACACTTATACATAATTAAACTTTGTGAGAACAATGATCTTGGATATGTGTGATCCCAATCATTCATGTTCATATTGTACATTATCTACATGATGGGACAATGTGCAAAGTTACTGCTAGATGTTGGTGTTGTGATTTGTGATGTTCTTGTACAGTTTACTGTGACCACTCGGCCGTGTCCATACTCGTGCAGATCCCTGAGGCGGGCCCTGGTGACACCGGTGCGACGACTGGCGGTGGACTACCGGCTTGGAGCTGGCCGACTACCGTTCCAGAGCCCCAGATGCTGCCGGGACTCTCTGCTGTCCTTTCTACAGCTTGTAGGCATCTTTTGAAGGACTGGCCATGAGCCCGATTTGCATGTTTTTGCATTGTATTTCCACCGTCTGATGATGGATGCATGCATGTGACCAGTCGCAGCGTCCGTCTTTTGATCTTGCACGTCTAGGTTCAGACGGCATAGCATTCTAACATGTGTGCACAGAGTAACGGCCAAAACAGTGGTTTTGGGCCGGTTTTAAGACAGCTCTTGGACTGCAGCGTGCGACACCCGCTGTGCGCCGCGGCAGGTTTTTATGCCTTGGACCTGTCATTTGTTATCTCTCTCTGCATATGCTATTGAAGCATTCTGACAATTTGCCTTGAGTCTCCTAGCCAAATCCTTGCCGTTGTGTGCACGACCTGAGACTGACATCACCGTCTGACCAGGCACTGACGCCTAGTCAGCGGCTGCGTTGCTAGGAAGCTTCCACGTACTTTCCGATGGTATTAGCACAGCAGAGACGCAACAGAGCAGCAGCAATGAGAGTCACCGCTACAGCGGATTTCTTGGGGCCTGTCGGAGACAGCCGGTCGCCGTCGAGGCAGCCCTCACCCACCACGTGAGATCGTAGCAGCGCTGTTGCCTCCGTGCCTGCAGCAGTGGTAGCGGCAACAGTACCAGTGTACCAGCAGCTACAGTAGTGCGTGACGGCTGCAACGAGCGCACTCGCCATCCACGGCCACTACAATAGCAGCGCAACGGCAGCAGTAGCATCGGCGGCAACAGCAGCATAACAACATTAGTGGCAACAGCAGCGCAGCAGCACCAGCGATAACAACAGCGCACCAATAGCAACGGCAGCCGCGATGCCAGTACCAAAGCAGTAGTGGCAGCAGCAGTAGCAGCAACAGTGCAGAAGTGGCATCAAGAGCAGCGCACGGCGGTGGCAGCAAGACGCAACCGCAACGCGCAGCAGCAGCAGTAGCGCAGCCGCTGCTGCCACCACTGCATACGCAGCTACAAAGCTGTGGAGGCGCCAACCCGCTACACCCGCGCTGGATGTACCTCTGGGAGCTTAGTGCGGATACTCACGCTTAGGGCCTTTGTGCCAGGGTCACCACTCGTGATGCTACGAGAGGAACGCCTGGGTCTGGGGCCCAACGCTCGCTGATCTCCAGAACCCAGTGGTCGAGGATGGCAACCGGGCTCACGGGAGTAACCTGAGGTCGAGGAACGTACCTCAGGCTCAGGGACAGATACAACCACAGCTGGTGAGGGCTGAGACAAGGCAGCCAGAGATGCCGTGCGAGGAGATGCGTGTGTGGGGAACACGGGGCTGGGTGTGACAGCCAGAGCAGGCAAGACTGGACCAGACACTGAGGCAGGAGTACCAGCCAACGTAGGAATAGGAGTGGGCGAGACTGGACCTGGCACTGAGTCGGGAGTACCAACCGACGTAGGAACGGGAGTGGGTGAGACTGGATCAGATGCAAAAACATGAGTGCCAGAAGGAGGTGTGGGAATAGAGGTACCTGTGGGGTGTGAAACAGGTTGTACATGCGAGATCTCTGGACCGCCGTGGACTCTTGCCGTCAGTCATCTGTGGAGTCTGTGAGCTCACAGAGGTACATCCAGCGTGCCCCGTAGGGCACGATCTCGTCACTCGTGAGTTCCATATCACCTGTGATGCAGCAGCTGATCTTGTGGTCGTCAGGCCAGGCACTGAGGCGTGTACACTTGCCAGACAAAGTTCTTCCTCTATGGCACCCGATCCGGGCACACTGAGGGAGGCTCTCCCATCAGAGGATGCTGATGCTTAGCTTGCTGCGTGCGAGGATGAGCTTCGCGCTATCCAAGAGAACAGAGTCTACGAGCTTGTCGACCTTCCTCCTAGGAGGAAGGCTATTCAGGTCAAGTGGGTCTTTCGCAAGAAGGTGGAGCCGGATGGCTCACTGGAACGCTACAAGGCCCGCTTGGTCGTCAAGGGGTACTCTCAGATTGAGGGAGTCGATTACACTGACATTTTTGCCCCTGTCGACCGTATGACTTCAGATCGAGCTCTGTTCGGTGTAGTGGCTGAGCATGACTGGGAACTGCACCAGATGCATGTGAACAATGCGTTCCTCCACGGCTCTCAGGATGACGAGATTTACGTGGCTCAGCCACCAGTTTTTGAGGACAGTGACAAGGTCTGGCGCTTGCACAAGTCCTTGTATGGCCTCAAGCACTCTCTGCGGTGTTGGAACTGGGAGATCACCGACACTTTGACTCGTGTAGGATACGTACAGAGCTGGACAGACGCCTCTCTTTTCATCCTACCGGCACCCAAGCGGTTCACCGCCATCCTGGTCTATGTTGATGACCTTCTGGTCGAGTCTCCGTCCCTGCAGGTTTTGAAGGAGGCCAAGGCTGTCATGTAGACTGCCTACAGGATGAAGGACCTCGGTCCTGCATCGGTGTTTCTTGGTATGGAGATCGTGCGAGATCGCAAACTTCGGACATTGTTGTTGCATCAGGCCCAATACGCACGAGTCATGGGGGAGCGCTTCAGCGATCTCCTTGGTGCAATGCCCACCGCTTCCATACCTCTTACACCCGATGGGCAGGATGCCCAGAAGTTGTTTGACCCTACACCGCTGGGGGAGACAGTGGACGTGACCTTGTACCTCTGTCTCATCGGATCTCTGATGTACCTGGCCACTACCACGCATCCTGACATCGCATTCGCCGTCAACCTCCTTGCTCAGTTCTTGCAGGCTCCACGTGCTAGAGCCCTTCATGCGATAGTGCGAGTGGTACGGTACGTGGTCTCCACGCCGTACCTCGGACTCTGCTTTCGTTGGAAGTGTTCGGTAGTCCTTGACGGCTACACTATCAGCGACTGGGCTTAGAGCCCATATGGGCGCAACCGTACTGGCTACGTGTTTCTGCTTGGTGGTACCGCTCTTTCTTGGCAAAGCGGAAAGGAGGGCTGCATCGCACGTAGTTCGTCGGAGGCAGAGTACCTTGCTTTGGGCACAGGGGCTGCTGAGGTAGTATGGCTGCAGCGCTTGTTTCTTGAGCTCGGGCAGTCAGTATTCGCCATTGTGTTGCATTGCGACAACCAGAGTGCTCTCACCATTGCGGAGAACTCCAGTGTCTTTCATGCTTGCATGAAGCACATTGCGGTTGAGCATCACTTTGTTCGTGATTTGGTGGAGCGACGCGTGATCTCCGTCAAAATGGAAAGTCTATGCAGCAGGTTTTGGCAGCAGCGTTGTTGATGTAGCGTGCGGGCTTCCACGCTCGTTGCTTAAGTCAGCTGCCCCCTCAGTCTGCTGCTCTAGAGTCTAAGTCTGGAAGCTCTGGGTTTGTTACTCAGAAACGTGCGCGCCAGAGTTAGCACCAGAAAGCAACAGAAAACTAATAGTAACTTATTAAGAATGAAGAATGAACAACAATGGGAGACCCCTCCAAGTTCTAGGCCCCCCCCACTAGTGTAGAAGTTGTTACTCAACTAACCAGCCAATAAAAAAAAGCTCTATTTTCAGGCTGGCAGGTTTTCTCGGTGAGGCCTGCCAGACGACCGACAGCCCAAAACCCGGGCGTCATCCGTTTTGCCTGAAAACTGGACCATACCATAATACCGACGCTGCAAACGCAGTCGTGCGGTCAGAATCAGCTAGAAAATAGTAGCAGAGAGTTATGGCTGCCCGAACCCAGGCAGCGCCTACGGTAGTCCATGATGTCGAACAGGGTCATACAGCATGCAACAAGGACCCTAGGCAAGGCATGATGACGCAAGCGCGACGGGATGCGCTGGACGCATGCAGACAACATTTGCGGCGGCAATGACCGCCGGCAGCACGACCGCCGAGGAGGCCGACCGATGGAGCTAAGCACGTCGCCGGAGAGAGGAGGCTCCAGCGAACCGCGAGTAGACCTCAGCATGCGTTGGCTCCACTGGATGACGCTCCATCAGCGTCGAGTCTCGCCGTCAGTCATCTGCACGCCGATGTACACAAGCAGGGAGGACACAACAAAGCACAATGAGGGATGCACAAAAACCAACACTCCCCCATGACTCACAGGCGTAGTGTACATGGGCGGGTAGAGAAACGGTCAACATCCAGACTCCCCCAAGGTAGGTAGAGATGCCGGCAGAGACAAAGAGGGCAAGTCACGGACACACGCCGACTGAACTCACAGCCTTCTTGAACGAGTCCCGCTTCAGTGCCTTGGTCAAGAAGTCAGCCAGCTGTCGTGCAGTCTCAAGCCATACGATGTTGATACTGCCGTCATGCAACAACGAACGCACATAGTGATAGTCAACATTGATGTGCTTTGTGCGTGTGTGATGCACACCGTCATTGTCGGCAATGGCCATGGCACTCTCATTGTCACAATAAAAGGTGATGGATGCGACAGACTGACGCAACTTGGACAGAAGACGACGCAGCCACACACTCTCACATGCTCCTGAGCCAAGGGCCACGTACTCAGCCTCAGCAGTGCTGCGTGCAATGCACCCCTGCTTGCCACTGCGCCAAGACACAGCTGTGCCCCCGACCAGAAAAATCCAGCCAGTGCGACTCTTACCGTCTGGACTGCCGGCCCAGTCACTGTCGGTGTAGCCCACTGCGACGACGGATGGCTGACGGCGGAACATGAGACCTCGCCGAGGCGTTGAGATGACATAGCGCAATACTCGGATCGCGACCTCAAGGTGGAGGTGACACGGCTCCTGAGAGAACTGGGCCAGGAGGTTGACGGCGAACGTGATGTCTGGACGCGTCGTCGTCGCCAGGAACATCAGTGACCCGATGACCTGCAGATACGTGGTCACATCAACTGGCTCCCCCACAATAGTTGGGTCGTGCTTTTCAGCTTCACCTGGCCATCGGGTGACATGGGTGAGGATGCGCTAGGCACGAGGGGCAAGTCCTCGGCGAAGCGAGTGGATAGGGTCTGCACATAGGCAGCCTGGTGGTTGTGTAGGATGCCCTGGGAGCGATCATGCTCGAGCTCCATGCCCAGGAAGACTCAAGCAGACCCGAGATCCTTCATCTGGTAGGCGGCGTGTAGCAGGTCCTTGACGTGCTGGATGGCTGCCGCGTCTGGCAACGCAATGAGGAGATCGTCGAAGTAGACCAGAACCGCGGCGAAGGTCTGACCTCGCGGGCTGACGAACAGTGCGGGGTCAGCGGTGCTGCGCTGGAGGCCGCCACGGAGAAGCGTACTGCTGATCTCCTTGTTCCAGCACCGAGGCGACTGCTTCAGGCCATAGAGGGCCTTCCGCAGCCGCCAAACTCTCCAAGTGTTGTCGTCGAAGCCCGGGGGCTACGTCATGTAGAGCTCCTCACCCTCCAGTGAGCCATGGAGGAATGCATTGCTCACATCCATCTGATGCAGCTCCCACCCGTGCTGGGCAACCAGGCTGAAGAGCGCCCGGCTAGTGGAGAACCGGCCAACTGGGGCGAAGATCTGGTCGTAATCGACCCCAGGGACCTGAGCGAACCCCTTTGCTGTGAGACGGGCCTTGTACTTGTCCAAGGATCCGTCAGGCTTCCACTTACGCCGAAAGACCCACTTGGCACCAATGGCCTTCCGACCTCGAGGGAGGTCGACGAGGTCATACACGTGATGCTGTCGGATGGCAGCGAGTTTCTCGGCACAGGCAACATCCCAGTGTACGGCCTCAGGGGAGGCTCGAGTCTCGCGTAGGGTGGAAGGGTCCTCTGGGCACGCTGTGGACCGGACTGAGAGGGCGTGTGCATCACGAGCCCCAGGTCGGATGCGTGCGAGTGCAGCCACAATAGCATGCCGATGCTCGTGATGAAGCATGGCGTACCCCAATGCCGAGCCCGGGTGAAGGTCTGCGATGATGGCAGAAGTGGTCAAGCCGAGAGCCTTTGTGCCAGGGTCCCCACTCACGACCATGGGAGTGGAGTAGACACGTGGAGCCACAAGGGGTCGAGGTGCCACGGGACGGGGAGCGACGGTCTGCGCGCTCACTGTCAGCCAAGGTCGGAGGCTGCCGCCTGGGCCACGTGTGTAGCACGGTCGGGCAGAAGATGGTGCTGAGTCCGACGGGCCGACGGAGGCGGACGGTGCTACTGGTCCGGAGGAGCCAGCAGACGCAACAGGCGCTATTGGGCCAGAGGGGCCAGCGGACACAGCTGGGGCTACCGGCCCGGAGGGGCGAGCGGACGCGGCTGGGGCTGCTGGCCCGGAGGGGCGAGCGGATGCGATTGGGGCTCCTGGCCCGGAGGGGCCAGCGAACGCGACTGGGGCCCTCGGCCCGGAGGGACCATCGGAAGCGACTGAGGCTGCCGGCCCGGAGGGGCCAACGGACGCGACAGGAGCTACCGGCCCAGAGGGGCCAGCGGACGTGACTAGGGCTGCCGGCCTGGAGGGGCTAGCGGACGTGACTCGGGCTGTCGGCCCGGAGGGGCAGGCGGACGCGACTGGGGCTGTCGGCCCGGAGGGGCCAGCGGACGCGACTAGGGCTGTCGGCCCGAAGGGGACAGCGGACGCGACTGGGGCTGTCGACCCGGAGGGGCCGACGGACGCGACTGGGGCTGCCGGCCCGGAGAGGCCAGCGGACGCGACTGGGGCTGCCAGCCCGGAGGGGCCAGTAGACGCGACTGGGGCTGCCGGCTCGGAGGGGTCAGTGGACGCGACTGGGGCTGTCGGCTCGGAGGGGCCAGCGGACGCGACTGGGACTGCCGGCCGGGAGGGGCCAGCGGAAACAGGTCCTCAAAGAAGAGGGCATCGCGGGACTCGATGATGCAGTGTCGGGATGGGTCCCAGAAGCGCCAGGCCTTGGACTGACGAGACACGCCGAGAAAGGTGCAATGGCGTCCGCGGGAGGCGAGCTTGCCGCCTTGCTATGGGGTGGGCAGCCACACAACGGCTGCGCAGCCCCAGACGCGAGCCGGGCGGAGGTTAGCACGCCGACCGCACCAGTGCTGATAGGGCGTGGACTGGCGGGGAAGGGGACCATGAGGAAAACTAGACCCAGGTCATGTAGGCCATGGCTTCAAAATAGAAGCCATCGGAGAGACCGGACGCGACCCGCTTGGTGCAGATGGCGTCGGCCATGGTACGCTTCCACCGCTCGGAGACGCCGTTCTGGGCGGGTGTGTAGGGCGCAGACGTCTCATGGCGGATACCGCGGGAGGCGAGAAACGTCGTGGCCTCACCCAAATACTCACCACCGCGATCGAAGAGAAAGCGGCAAAGGGGGCGGCCACACTCGTGCTCCGCGAGGACAAGCCAGTCCTGAATGGTTCGGGCGACATCGCTCTTCTGCGTGAGGCAGAAGACCCAACGGTAGCGAGAGTAGTCGTCCATAAGAGTGAGGACATAGCGGCCATGCTCACCCACGGACTCGGTGGGGAGAGGGCCCATGACGTCCGAGTGGACAAGGTCAAGGGGGGCGGACGCACGGGAGGAAGATAGGGGGTATGTGGACCGGTGCATCTTCCCCTGAGTGAAATCAATGCACTCAGTGGGGCACGGGAGAGGGAAAGTCTCCGGATCAAGGCCCTTGGTCGGCTGGGTGCGGAGCATGCTCTCTACTGCGCCAGAGTGAACGTGGCAAAGGCGGCAGTGCAAGAGGTGGGTGTGCTGAGGAGAAAGCGTGCTGGTAACTAACACATGACCAGTCCCAGCCGACGGGGAGGAGACGGGAGGGGAGGAGGAGAGGCGGGGAACGTGCCACAAGTTGCCACAGGCGGTGGTGTGCAGGACGACAAGACCCGACGGACGCAACGACACAGTGCCAACGCCACGTGAGTGCACAACGTCCATGCTCATGCGGTCAAGGGCAGTCACGGACAGGAGGCTGAGCTCGAGACCAGGGACAAAGAGAACATCGGTCAGAAAGACGTCACCGGCCAGACCACGGAAACGAACAACGCCTACCCCACGGACAGGCAACACCTGTCCAGAGCCCGTCCGGACACCGGAGACATCGCCGACGGGACCGAGCATAATGAAGGCCTCGCGAGAGGCCGTCATGTGATGCGTGGCCCCGGAGTCAATGATCCAGGTATCAGCAGGGTCTTGGATAGGGGTCGCCAGATCAGTCACGGTCACATGGCAGCAAGCGAGGGACACGGACACGGTGGAAGGAGGCAGGAAACGAGACTGCCAGTCGTCAAGCCATGCAATGTCGTCAAGGAGTGGGGTGGGGGAGATCACGGGAGATGACAAGACAGACGAGGGAACGGGACACGACCGCAGCTCAATCTCAGTCATGATGGGATGGGCCAGAGGGAAGGAGGTGACGCAACTCGCACTTCCCTGGGGAGGAGGGCGAGGGAGGCCACGCTGGAGTGCGATGAACTGCTCCAGCTGACGCTCTCGGGATGACGGCGCAGGAGTGGAGACGGAATGCGGAGTGACGGCGCCGGAGCCCGGGTAGTAGGAGGGCTAAGCCGGCAAAGGATGAGGAGGTGCCGACGGCTGAGGGTAGTATTGCGGCGGGTAGTACTATTGCGGTGCGGGTGTCTGCAGGACAGGCGGAGCTGTCGGAGTGGCAGAGCTGCTGGACGAGGTCGGAGTGGCAGGACCAGCAGCAGCGACAACGGCAGAGGCGAGGCGGCGCTCCCGCTAGCGTTGCATGGTGGCGATGACGCGGACCTCGTCCGTCGGGAGAGGACACGTGTACCACCCGTGCCCGTACTGGCCACAGTTGTGGCAGACCGAGCCGCTACCGCTGGAACCGGTTGATGAGTGTTGCTGCTACTGTTGCGATGGACCCTTACCGTTCTTGTTCTGGCTTTTCTTCTTCTTCCCCGAGGGCGATGGGGTAGCTGTGACGGAGGAGGCAACGGCCACGGAGGCAACGGCAGGGGCGGCGATTGCAGGGGATGCAAGGGCCTCCGCGCGATGGAGCTGGGACTCCTGGCGAGCTTCCTCAATGCGGGGGAAGAACTCATATGCCCACGGCATGAGAGTGCCCTGGGCCTCCATGGTCGAGAGTACGTCTTGAGAGTAGTGGACGAAGACGTCTGCGTATGCGCTGGTGGCGCCGCACTTGATGGTGAGGAGCGCGGACAGAGGGGGCGGAGCAGATTTGCCGAGTCGATGGAGGATGTCCTCCGCTCGCTGCTAGTAGGCAGTGACCGTCTCGGTCTCCCCCAAGTGCAGGGAGTTGAACTCCCGGAGCAGACGGCTGATCTCAGCATCGCTGGACAGGCGATGGGATCTGGTGAGGACGTGCCATGCGGCTGGAGGGTGTAGGATGTCACCAGCGGTGAAGTCGCCGAGGAAGGGCTCCAGGGCAAGGCGGGAAGCTGGGGGGGCGACTGGTACGAGGGCGCGAATGGCGCGACCAGCGTCATATAGCTGATCAGCCTGGGTGGAGTCCTAAGGGAGGGTGTAGTAGGCCCACAGACCCTCACCCTACGCCCAGATCCGGAAGCTGAGCTCCCAGCTCCGGAACTGCTCGCCGGCCTGAAGCGGCGGCGGCGGTGTCTCAAAGTCCTTCTGCCTACGGCCGGCACCGAGAGTGGGGCCAAGGACGGAGGTCACTGTCTGTCGTTGGCGCTTAGTCTGCTGCTGAGCTAGGTAGTACGTGGCGGCGGACACAGCGGGCTAGCGTGCCCTGGAGGGGTGAACGACAGCAACGCGCTGGTGGCAGTGTAGGAGGTGACTGGTTGTAGCGCTGCAAGCTGTTGTGTCAAGGCGGCGAGTTGTTGCTGAAGAGCAGCAAGTGGGTCAGGGTTGCCGCCAACGTTAACACTGGGCTGCTGCTGCTGCTGCTGCTGTAGGGGCGGCAGCTGCTGCTGCAGCGGTGGTGGCTGCTGCTGTATGGGCGGCGGCTGCTGCTGCTGCAACGGCGGCGGCTGTTGCTATAGAGGCGGCGGCTGCTGCTGCTGCAACGGCGGCGGCTGCTGCTGCTGAGGCGGCGGCGGCTGCGGTTGCTGCTGATTTGGCTGCTTCTGGTGTGGCGGCGACAACTGTTGTTGCCGTGGTGGCGGCGGCTGCTCCTGCTGCTGCGGCGGCGGCAGTTGCTGCTCCTGCGACAGCAGCGGCTGCTTCTGCTACAGCGGCGGTGGGTGCTGCTACTGTTGCTTCTGCAGCTGCTGCTGTAGTAGTCGTTGCAAGAAAGGAGGGGTAGGGGTCCCCCCACCAGAGGAGGACCCCTCCTCGCCGGGACTACCAGCCATGTCTTAGTGTCCCTTGTTTTTTTGTTTTTTTTTTTATTTTGCTTTTTTTGTCTTTGTGTTGCTGATGTCAGCAGGAGATTGGAGCAGTGGAGAGTCTACCCACCCCTTTGGCCTTCCCCCTTTCCCCTTTTCCCCCTCTTATTTTTTTATGACATCAGCAAAGGGGTGCTGACGTCAGCAGCGGCGGATATTGGGGCCGCCGCTGCTGCTGTTGGTGCTGATGCTGCTACAACCGTTGTTGCTGCTGCTGTTGCTACTGCTACTGATCTTACTGTTGCTGCTGCTGCTGCTGCTGCTTCCTGCTGCTGCTGCTACTACTGCTGCTGCTGCTATTGTTGCTGTCGCTGCTGTTGCTACTACTACTACTGCTACTACTACTGCTGCTGCTGTTGTTGCTACTGCTACTGCTGTGGTTGCTGCAGCTGCTACTACTGTTGCTGTTGCAGCTGCAGTTGCACCTGCAGCTGCTGTTGCTTCAAGCTGCAGCAGCTGCTGTGGCTGCTGCAGCTCGCTGCTGCTGCTAAGCGCTGCTGCAGCAGCTGCGTGCTACAGCAGCTACTCACTGAAGATGCGGGCTGCTGTAGTGAGCTCTGGGGGTGGGGGATTTTTTTGTTGCCTTTTTTTTGTTTTTTTTCCTTGTCACAGGGGGCAGCAGACCGCTGTCTGCTACGAGCAGCGGGCTGCTGCTCGCCTGGCAGCAGCGAGCTGCTGCTTGCTGGCAGCAGCGGGCTGCTGCTCGTTGCTTGCTCGCTGTGAGCAGCGAGCAGCAGCAGCCGCGGCTGGCAGCTGCCAGCTGCTCCTCGCTGCTGCTGCTGCTGCTATTGCTGGCCGCTCTTGCAGCTCGCTGCAGCAGCTGCTTCAGCCCGCTGCTGCTGTTGTAGCTGTTGTGTGCTGCGGCTGCTGCCTACTGCCGTTGCGGGCTGCTGCTGTGGGCTGCTGCTGCAACGGGCTGCTGCTGCAGCTGGCTGCTGCTGCTGCTGCGCGCTGCTATTGCAAGCTGCTGCTGCTGCGGGCTCGTGCGAGCTGCTGCTTCTGCCTGCTGCTGCTGGTGGTGCCAGTCACTGCACCTAGGTGAGGTTGCCGCTTGCGTCGTCGCCCATAGACGTCAGACGCCGCCTGCCGCTCACCTCCTCGCGTCACGCGTGGGGGTCAATACTGCCAAAAGAATTTTGGCAGCATTTCCCCTGGCCCAGTGGCAGTGGGAAAAAATCTGACGCCGCCACCAGGAGGGTCAATGCTGTCGGAAAAAATCCGGCAGCATTTCCCCTGCACTAGCGTGTATGGGGGTCCATCGGCGTTGTGTGGCATCTGTTCGCCAGTCTTCTACTGCTGCTGCTACGCTCTGGCTGTGATACCAAAATGGAAAGTCTATGCAGCAGGTTGGGCAGCAGCATTGTTGATGCAGCGTGCGGGCTTCCACGCTCGTTGCTTAAGTCAGCTGCCCCCTCAGTCTGCTGCTCTAGAGTCTAAGTCTGGAAGCTTTGGGTTTGTTACTCAGAAACGTGCGCGCCAGAGTTAGCACCAGAAAGCAACAGAAAACTAATAGTAACTTATTAAGAATGAAGAATGAACAACAATGGGAGACCCCTCCAAGTTCTAGGTCCCCCCCACTAGTGTAGAAGTTGTTACTCAACTAACCAGCCAATCAGAAAATAGCTCTATTTTCAGGCTGGCAGGTTTTCTTGGTGAGGCCTGCCAGACGACCGACAGCCCAAAACCCAGGCGTCGTCCGTTTTGCCTGAAAACTGGACCATACCATAACACCGACGCTGCGAACGCAGTCGTGCGGTCAGAATCAGCTAGAAAATAGTAGCAAAGAGTTATGGCTGCCCGAACCCAGGTAGCGCCTACGGTAGTCCATGATGTCGAACAGGGTCGTTTAGCATGCAACAAGGACCCTAGGCAGGGCATGACGACGCAGGCGCGACGGGACGCGCTGGATGCATGCAGACAACAATTGCGGTGGCAGTGACCGCCGGCAGCACGACCGCCGAGGAGGCCTACCGATGGAGCTGAGCACGTCGCCGGAGAGAGGAGGCTCTAGCAAACCGCGAGTAGACCTCAGCGTGCGTCGGCTCCACCGGATGACGCTCCATCAGCGTCGAGTCTCGCCGTCAGTCGTCTGCACGCCGATGTACACAAGCCGGGAGGACACAACAAAGCACAATGAGGGATGCGCAAAAACCAACACGTCATGTGGGTTGGCACTGACATGCAGCGTACTAATTTCTTGACAAAGGCACTAGCTCGCGGAAAGTTCCTGGTGGCCAATCGTTCTGTTGGGCTTCACGCCATGCGTGAGGGTGGTTGAGTGTGGGATGTGCGTATGTGCCTCATTTGTTTGTATCACTCACTATTGTGTTTGTACCGGTGCTGCACGTGTATGGACATGCGTACCATCGGGTCATGGGGGAGTGTTGTGATTTGTGACGTTCTTGTACGGTTTTTTCTGACCACTCGGCCGTGTCCATACTCATGCAGTTCCCTGAGGCGGGCCCTGGTGACACCGGTGCGACGACTGGCGGTGGACTACCGGCTTGGAGCTGGCCGACTACCATTCCACAACCCCAGATGTTGCCGGGACTCTCTACTGTCCTTTCTACAGCTTGCAAGCGTCTTTCGGCGGACTAGCCATGAGCCCGATTTGCATGTTTTTGCATTGTATGTAAACCGTCTGATGATGGATGCATGCATGTGACCAGTCGTAGCGTCCGTCTTTTGATCTTGCACGTCTAGGTTCAGACGGCATAGCATTCTGACATGTGTGCACAGAGTTACGGCCAAAACAGTTGTTTTGGGCCGGTTTTAGGACAGCTCTTGGACTGCCGCGTGCGACACCCGCCGTGCGCCGCGGCAGGTATTTATGCCTTGGACCTGTCATTTGTTATCTCTCTCTGCGTATGCTATTGAAGCATTCTGACACTTTGCCTTTTGTCTCCTAGCCAAATCCTTGCCGTTGTGTGCACGACCTGTGACTCTCGTCACCGTCTGACCATGAACTGACGCCTAGTCAGCGGCTGTGTTGCTAGGAAGCTTCCAATTACTTTCTCAGTTGGAGTACATTGAGATTACACTATTTGCTCTGTCTCGTCCGTGATTGAGGTGATGGGGTGCCTTTGGAAAGCGCTTAGCACCGACTTGGAATAGCAATGAAGAGGAGGTTTACATCTGATTGCTGTTCCTTAAGCCATTCTCCATCCTGATAGGTTTTGATGACTGGCTTGAGGTTACGTTAATGTAATTGTCAATGATCTAGAAAACTTTATCAGAGTGCCCAATTGTGGAAGTAGTCTCCCACTTGCCCAAGAAGAAAAATGTGCACATTTGCATGGAATCTCGCTTTACTCAAGAAAATAGATATTGCACATATGGAAGGCTTACATGCAAATCAAGGAGTGTATGACAACGTCAAGAAACTAGCCATCTATGTCGGTCACAGTGCAAGCACCCGGCCTCCCGAGACGCGGAATCTTTTTTTTTAAACGAATGTTTCATTCAGAAGAAGTTTTTTTTCACTGAAGGATTCTTGAAATCTTGTTCTTGAAGGGCTGATTATTAATGATTTCTTCTCATGATTGTACTAACACCTTCAGTGTTGAAGGTAGATAAAAAACTCCAGGTGGGAGATTTTCATGCGGCGGAATTGCTGGCGGATCAAATTATTTTTCATAGCTTCCCATCACATGCGTGGATATAAATGTTTGTGAAGCAACCCTTCACAATAATTCTTTTTTGTCGCCGCGCATTTTTGCAAGAATTTGAGAAATCTTCACGGATAAATTTTAAATGTATCATTTTTATTTAATAAGTTCATTTATGCATGATTAATGTTAACTGATCCTTTTTTCCTTCCTTGTGGTGAGTTTTTTGTCCCTCATTCAAATCCCCCCCACCCCCAACCCCTCTTCACTCCACTATCGCGTTAAACCAAGTCGTGAGCTCGCCTGCTGATCCATGTTCAGGTCCTCGCTGTATAGTCGTTACACGGCAGAAGTGTACAATAAGCTATGTGCAACACCAATGGTTCGGTTGGTAAACTGTTTGTGCTTTCGTGATTGGGACGGTCAACTCATGAACCTGCTGCTTCATTCACTCCAAGCGCATGCGCTCAACGGCAACTGGACTGCGGATGGCGGGAAAGTCTAGCGCGTGCGAAGCAGACAGGACTTTCACATCTCCAGGAAATGTATTGTTCTTCGCAACTCGGGACTGCCTGTCTGGCCCGCTTCAAGAGTCGCGGCTGGGCTGTGCAAAACGCAGTCCGGGCTCTGGAGTCGGGTTCTCCAAATGTATGTCGCCTAAATCCGAACATCCGTCAGGCCGATCGCGGCGGCGTTGCGCATCGTGACCGTCCACTACCGTGCATGCCTAACCAGCTGCGGCATTCAATTTGACACGACGTTCTTTCTATGCGAGCCGGCGGAGAGCAAAATTCCGGCACTGACCACTGAGGTCGCACCAGGCGCGGTGTGGTCCCCCCTGGCTTTCTTCATCTTGCACCCTGTGCCACCTCTCTCGTGGCTGACAACGCTGGACGAGCTCTCCGGCTCATGGCATCACTCATCATGACTAATTACGCGCAAGAGGAAATGCACGCGGTTCCTACAGGACTTCTGATGAGTACACTCATGAATTCGGGAAAAGTAACTGCGCTTCCGACGACCATCGTGACGTGATTGCTGTCTTTCCCGTCTTCCACGGCTGCGGGAGCCGTTCACATCACTCAGGCGCATCTATTCCTAGCCAAGACTTGCCACAACTTGCTTTTCAGGCGGTTTTTATCACCAAGGGCTCCTAGGCTGGATAAAGCAGGTTGGATCCCACCCTAGGAGGTGCAGGGGAGAAGCTAAGTTGAAGCATACAGCGGGACAGGGGTCGACCAACGATTCTGCCTTGCAGGCTCCCCGAGTATGGCAGCTGGGCTGGGCCCTGCCGAACTGAGGCCCGACGGCAGTGTGTCCAACTCGTTTCCTGCAGGTGCTACTATTCTGAACTATGGCGGCACTGACGATGTTGACGGCTGTAACGCCGTCCTCCGCGGGGACCCTGTCGCCACTGCGGCCGCGGAAGATTTTCCTGCCACAGCTGATGATCTTGATGCCTCCCCCCGCTCCCAGCAGACCAGCCCTATGGCAGCTGGCGGACACCACAGGTAGGGATACCACTTTTGAGATTGCTAAGTCATGAAGCACTCTCTGAAACCAACAGGCGCGCCTTCTTGGTTCAGTCTTGAACATCAGGCCTCAATCGTGCCACGATTGGCTTACCCTGATTCCCTGCTGCTAGCAGTGCAAGCACCTTTTTGGCATTTGTGGCTACNCTGGGCTGGGCCCTGCCGATCTGAGGCCCGACGGCAGTGTGTCCAACTCGTTTCCTGCAGGTGCTACTATTCTGAACTATGGCAGCACTGACGATGTTGACGGCTGTAACGCCGTCCTCCGCGGGGACCCTGTCGCCACTGCGGCCGCGGAAGATTTTCCTGCCACAGCTGATGATCTTGATGCCTCCCCCCGCTCCCAGCAGACCAGCCCTATGGCAGCTGGCGGACACCACAGGTAGGGATACCACTTTTGAGATTGCTAAGTCATGAAGCACTCTCTGAAACCAACAGGCGCGCCTTCTTGGTTCAGTCTTGAACATCAGGCCTCAATCGTGCCACGATTGGCTTACCCTGATTCCCTGCTGCTAGCAGTGCAAGCACCTTTTTGGCATTTGTGGCTACCTTACCATTTTCGCATCCAGTGGCATTTCGTGCGCGAATGTGGAGGTCATTTCAGTTAGCGTTGGGCTAGGAGCAAAACCTTCTATGTTGCGTTGGAAGCCAGAGTAATGGAGGCAGGGGTTTTGACTTGGAT
>SZWC01000179.1:89331-112281 GCA_023375785.1 Penium margaritaceum | reverse complement strand
CGCGAACGTCACAAGACGTGACACAACACAAGACTGTACACGAGCACTGGCATGACAACTCAACCAGGAGCAACACGAGGACACAGTAACCCAACAGCGTGCACTGCTGCCTTGAAGACATTGCTGCTGAGTGCCTTCGTGAGAAAGTCAGCTCGTTGCTGTCGCGTGTCAACCCACACAATCTTGACATCACCTGCAGCCACACGCTCACGTACAAAATGATGCTCTACATTGATGTGCTTGGTGCGAGTGTGATGCATGCCGTCGTGCTCAGCAATAGCTTTTGTGCTTTGATTGTCACAGCGTAAGGTGATGCAGCGGATGGGTACACGCAACTGCTGAAACAACCGACACAGCCAAACACTTTCACATGTGCCTGCACCAAGGGCGACATATTCCGCCTCACTCGAGCTGCGTGCGACGCAACCCTGCTTACCGCTCTTCCAGGAGACTGCTGTGCCGCCGACGAGAAAGACATAGCCGGTGCGGCTGCGTGCATCCGTGTCATGCGCCCAGTCACTGTCAGTGTAGCCATCAACAACGACGGACGGCTGCGCCCGGTAACAGAGGCCAACTCGTGCAGTGGAAAGCGCATATCGAACAACACGCAGCGCGGCCTCCATGTGCCGCACCCGTGGGCACTGTGAGAACTGTGCAAGGAAGTTCACAGCGAAAGCGACGTCTGCTCGTGTGGTAGTGGCCAGGTACATCAATGACCCTATGACGCGCAGGTAGTCGGTCATATCCACCTGCTCCCCCAGCTTGGACACATCCAGTGTTTTCAACAACCTCTGCCCAGCGGGCGTCATCGGCGTGGATGCTGAGGGCACAGACTCAAGGAGCGAGGCAAAGCGCTCCCCCAGACTCCTGACATATGCAGCCTGGTGGACATGCAGAACACGGTGAGCACGATCACGCTCAAGCTCCATGCCGAGAAAAACTCGAGCTGGGCCCAGGTCTTTCATCTTGTACGTGGACTACAGCAGGGACTTCACAGCCGACACTGCCTCCTGACTGGGTGACGCAATGAGCAGGTCGTCCACATAGATGAGGACTGCCACAAAGGGTGCAGAGTTGGGAGCGACAAAGAGAGAAGGATCCACTGTGCTACGACGGTATCCACCCTTTTCCAGGGTAGAGGTGATCTCCTGGTTCCAACACCTTGGTGACTGCTTCAGGCCATAGAGAGCCTTGCGCAGTCTCCACACCCTATCAGTGCCGTCAGAGAACCCTGGAGGTTGCACCATGTAAATCTCCTCGTCCAACTGACCGTGCAGGAAGGCGTTGTTGACATCCATCTGCTCGAGCTCCCAGTCATGGTGGGCGACAAGACTCAGAAGGGCGCGAGCAGCGGTGTAGCGTCCGACGGGGGCAAACGTCTCATCAAAGTCAACGCCAGGGACTTGTGAGAACCCCTTGGCGGTGAAACGTGCCTTGTACTTGTCAAGCTCGCCATTGGGCTTGTACTTGCGCCTAAAGACCCATCGTGCATCGATAGCTTTGCGACCGGGCGGGAGATCGACCAGCTCGTAGACGGCGTGGTCACCAAGAGCTCGAAGCTCATCCCGCATGGCTGCCTCCCATTGCTGGGAGTCGGGCGCAGTGCGTGCTTGACGAACAGTAGTCGGGTCTGACGAGGGCGCAGTAGCAACTGTCGCGTGAAACTCAGCAACACTGCTGCGGATGGCGGCTTTGAGAGCGCGCTCGTGCTCAGACCTGAGCAGTGTCTGCCCAAGGGCAGAGCTGGGGTGGACCACTGCTGTGGCCAAGCCCAAGGCGTCCATGCCAGTAGGTAGCCTTCCAGGCTGCTCTGGGTGGGACTGGACAGGACGGACGGATGGGGCAGAGACACTGGACGAACGAGAGGGGAGCGCGCGGAGACGCCCGCCACGGACGAAGGGCTCGATGGGAGCAGGACCAGGAGGGTCACCAGGNCGTGGTCACCAAGAGCTCGAAGCTCATCCCGCATGGCTGCCTCCCATTGCTGGGAGTCGGGCGCAGTGCGTGCCTGACGAACAGTAGTCGGGTCTGACGAGGGCGCAGCAGCAACTGTCGCGTGACACTCAGCAACACTGCTGCGGATGGCGGCTTCGAGAGCGCGCTCGTGCTCAGACCTGAGCAGTGTCTGCCCAAGGGCAGAGCTGGGGTGGACCACTGCTGTGGCCAGGCCCAAGGCGTCCATGCCAGTCGGTAGCCTTCCAGGCTGCTCTGGGTGGGACTGGACAGGACGGACGGATGGGGCAGAGACACTGGACGAACGAGAGGGGAGCGCGCGGAGACGCCCGCCACGGACGAAGGGCTCGATGGGAGCAGGACCAGGAGGGTCACCAGGCAACGGCGGAGCAGCTGTGGAACAACTAGGTGCCACAAGGGTAAGCGGACTGGACGGAGCCGCTGAGGAGTGTGCAGGAGACATGGACTCAGGCGGAACGGAGGAGGACAAGGCAGGAGACGTAGGAGCTCTGAGCGAGCTGGACGACACGGAAGGAGAAGGGGAAAGAGTCACAGTGCCAGACGACGAAGGCCGCTCCGAGGGTGGAGGCTGCGAGGAAGGGACCGCAGCAGGGACTGCAGGGGCAACGGGAGCCGCAGGCCCGACTTCCCCCCGCAACCGAGAGAGCGGTAGCAGGGAGGCTGCCGTAGAGTGACGACTGAGGTCACGGAGAAAGACAGACTCGAAGAAAAGAGCATCGCGGGACTCAATGACTCGCTGGCGCTCCTGGTCCCAGAAGCGCCAGGCTTTGGACTGGGCAGACACGCCCAAGAAAGGGCAGAGTCGCCCACGCGGGGAGAGTTTGCCGTCACGAAGGTCCTCAGGGAGCCAGACCGACCCAATGCTACCCCAGACGCGAGCGAGGCGCAGGTCAGCACGGGATCCGTACCAACGCTCAAAAGGTGTGACTGAGCGGGGAAGGGGCCCATGTGGGACCCGATTCCACACCCAGGTCATGTAACTCATGGCCTCAAAGGCGAAGAGAGGAGGAAGACCGGACTCAGACAGAAGGGTACGGACGCCGTCGGCAAGAGTCTGGTTCCAACGCTCAGAGACTCCGTTTTGTTGGGGTGTGTAGGGAGCAGAAGTCTCCAGACACACCCCTTGAGACTCAAAGAACCGGGCGGTGGGACCAAGGAACTCACCGCCGCGGTCGCTGCGGAAGACACGGAGGGAGCGCTGACAAGACCGTTCAGCCTGGCGGAGCCAGGACTCAAGGACAGCAGGGACGTCACTCTTCTGGCGAAGAGCGAAGACCCAGCGATAGCGGGAAAAATCATCGGTGAGGCACAACACATAACGCCCAACACCCCCAAGAAGGTCATGGGAGAGAGGACCCATGACATCAGCGTGCACAATAGCAAGAGGGTGGGAGGACCGGGAGTCAGAGGAAGCAAAGGGAGAACGATGCATTTTCCCTTGGGCGCAGTCGAGACAGTCAAAGGGATAGGGCGAGGGAAAGGTAGAGGGTGACAGTCCAACAGCAGGTTGGAGACGGAGCATGCTGGGGATGGCATCAGTGTGAACATGGCCAAGATGACGATGCAAGAGTTGGATATCGGCGGGGGAGAGAGATGGCGCAACGTGTGCAAGAGAGGAGCCAACAGAGTGGGAAGCGGGGGCAATGAGGGGCACACGGTAGAGTTCATCACACTTAACCCCCCGCAGGACGATGCGACCAGTGGAACGAATGCAGACAGTGCCAACACCCCGACTGGCTGAGAAGTCCATGCCCTGATTGTCAAGGGAGGGCACGGACAACAGGCTGAGCTCCAAGGAAGGCACATACAGCACGTCGGGCAGAAACAGCACGCCACCAGGACCAACAAAGCGAACAACGCCCATGCCCTGGACAGGCAGCAACTGACCAGAATCAGTACGAACAAAACGGACAGAACCAGCGGGACCCAACGAGACAAACGCTGAACGAACAGAGGTCATGTGGTGGGTGGCCCCGGAGTCGAGAACCCAGAAGCCACCGGAGACACGAACACCAGGAAGGACGCCACAGGTGGCAACAGTGCCAACAGAGGGTGGAGCAGAGTCACAGACTGACAGGCAACGAGGAAGCACGACAGAGTGCCAGTGCTCAACCCACGGAACAGATGCGGACGGGAACCCAAGAACATGACCGGGGGGGTCCCCACGAAGGACAGTGTCAGTGTGACAAGGGGGACCTCTGGCCAACGAAGACACACTCTCACCTCCCTGATCGCGGAGGTGAAGACGCTGGAGAAGAGACTGCTCCAGCTGGCGCTCGCCATCGATGGATGTTGCGGAAGATGGAGGAGACTGCCGCGAGGGAGGTGCGAACCACGGAGGTGGGACTTACGCCGAAGAAGGGGGCCCAGCAAACGCGGGCGCTCCGTAGAACGGTGGCCAACCCCATGGGTATGGGATGGGGGGTGGAGCTGTGGAGACGCCTGCGGTGGAGTAGACTTGGGCTGAGGTGGAGCCGACAGGGTGAGGGACTGAAGAGGAGCTGGAGTTTGTGGCGGACGAAGAGGAAGAGCCGCCGGTGCGAGACCAGTGCGCACGCATAGAGCGCGCCAGGCGCAGATCATCAGGAGGCGCAGGGCACGAGCGAGCAGAATGCTCAGAGGAACCACAGTTCCAGCACACAACCGCACCAGGGACACGGGATGGTGCAGTGTCCTTGCCCTTCCCTTTGCCCTTCCCCTTGCCCTTGCCACGCCCGCGCCCCTGGGAGGCGAGAGCGGTGGCCGTAGATGCCGAGGAAGAAGAGGACGAGGAGGAGGCGGCGGCAGCCGAGGAAGTGGTAGGAGAGGAAGCGGTGGTGGCTGCAGCAACTCCGGCAACTGCAGCACGGTGTAGACATTTGTTCTGAAGGCTGGTCCACCAAGCGGCGAGTCGATCAGCCACGAAGTCCCAGAGAGCACCAATGCCCGGTGGGGAATCAGGAGGAACAGGCTAAGAGGCGAGACTCAGCAGCTCGTCAGATTTGACGTCGCGGAGGAGGTCGGACAGCTCGGGAATCAAGCCGTTGACCATGGTGTGGACAGCAGCAAGCTGGCCTGGCGCGGCTTTGTCGAGCTCACGAAGGAGCTTGAGCCCGCGTGCCTAGTAGGCATCAGCCGACTCGTCAGCACGCATGATGAGCGTGTTGAACTGCACAATGAGGGCACTTTGTGCTTCCTGACCAGTGATTGTGGTGCGGCGGCGAAGCATGGTGTAGGCACCAACAGGATGAGCGAGACGCTATACGGCGGGGTCGGCATTGTAGGTACCGACCTCGTCGACAAGCGTCTCTGGTGCAGCAGCAATGAGGGCACGGACAGCGCAGGCAGACTCAGCAGCGACAGGCGTAAAAGGTGCGACTGCTGGGAAGAAGTATTCCCACAGACGCTCCCCCTGGGCCCAGGCGCTGAAGCGGGTTTCTCAGGAGGAGAAGACGAGGCCGGCGGACAGGACAGGCGGCTGCGAGAAGAAATCATGCTGGCGCATGACAGAGGTGGGATGAGCATCGGAAGGAGTGACAGCAGTGTTGCCGGCAGCGGTGCTAGAAGCAGAGGGTGTGGAGGAAGCAGCCGCAGTGGTGCTGGCGCTAGCAGATCAGTGGGGACGGACGCAGCAGGGAGGCGCTTAAGCACAATCGCTGCAACCTCGTCAGCAAAGGCGGCGCGATTATCATCGGCAAGCTTGAGGCGGTCCTCAGCCTCACGCTGCGCCTCAAGAGCGAGGCGCAACTGGCGCTGCAGGTCAGCTATGACTGATTCGTCGTCACTCGGCATGGTGACGACGACGAGGTCCTGCCGGACAGATTTCGGCAGAGTTTCCCCTGCCCCAGTGGGCGTGGGAAAACTGGACGTGCCCAAGGCACNGAGTGACAGCAGTGTTGCCGGCAGCGGTGCTAGAAGCAGAGGGTGTGGAGGAAGCAGCCGCAGTGGTGCTGGCGCTAGCAGAAGCGGTGGGGACGGACGCAGCAGGGAGGCGCTTAAGCACAATCGCTGCAACCTCGTCAGCAAAGGCGGCGCGATTATCATCGGCAAGCTTGAGGCGGTCCTCAGCCTCACGCTGCGCCTCAAGAGCGAGGCGCAACTGGCGCTGCAGGTCAGCTATGACTGATTCGTCGTCACTCGGCATGGTGACGACGACGAGGTCCTGCCGGACAGATTTCGGCAGAGTTTCCCCTGCCCCAGTGGGCGTGGGAAAACTGGACGTGCCCAAGGCACAAGAGATGTGTGCTGCAGGACAGCCCGACCCCAATCAGACAAGCAACAAGATCCCGCAAGAGAAGAAAAGAGGCAAGGAGACAGAGCAGCAGCCGAAGACTCTCACAAAGCAGAAGGAGGTGGAGGTGCACACAACAAGGCAAGGAGTGATGGGACAGCAGCTGCAACTGCAGCTGAGACAACGGAGACAATGGATGTGATGGGGATCACCAGAGCAAGTGCTCCGGTGGTGAGGACGGCTCCAAGAGTGGTGAAGGCTGCAACGATGGAGATGGCGCCTGTGACGACTCTGGTGACGGTCGAGGGAGCAGATGAGGTAGTTGCAACAGCACCAGAGGTGGAGGTACGAATGGAAGAAGCGGGTGCAGACACGGCAGACGCAGCGGAGGCAGTCGCGGAGGCAATAGCGGAAGCGGCTACAGCAACCTGAGTGAAGATGTCTGCAGCTGCGGCAGTCACAGGACCGGCGACAACGGCGGCTTCGGTGTATGAATCAGCAGCGCATCCTGCCGAGGTCGAGACGGAGGCGCGAGAAGCTCGGGCAGCGGCAGCTAGGGTGGCGGCGGTTGCTGCTGCAGCGTCAACTACTGCAAGGGCCGTGCGCGTAACCCTTGTGGCCACGGCAACAACGTCGTGACCTAGGACAGAGGACACGCGAGCAGCTGCGGCGTCCACCCTAGCGCTAACGTGCGGGTGCTCAACCCCCCCATGAGAATGGGAAAGAGGGGAGCTTACCGGTATGGAGGGCCGCCTTGGCTGTGATGGTGGGGTTGTCTTGACGGAGGCGGCGTCACGGTGGCGTTGCCGCACCCAGCTCTCCACTGAGGAGCCACCGAGGTCCTCCCAGTGCGCCAGCGTGACGGCTGCCACCACCAGACGGTGGTGATGAGACCGCTACAAGGCTGTAGTGCCGCTTGCTGCTGCCCCCCCCCCTCTTTTGTGCGGCTGCCGCGGTGGAGGTGTTGTTGTTGCTACTGCTGCTACTGCTACTGCTGCTGCTGCCGTTGTTGCTGTTGCGGCTGTCGTGTTGTAGCCGCCGTGCTGCGTGCTGCTGCTGTCGCGTGACAGCAGTCATGCTGCTGCCGCTGCAGATGTCAGTGCACCTGTCTGCTGTCGTGCTGTTGCTGCTGCAGATGTGCTGCTGCCGTGCTACTGCTGCTGCTACTGCTGCTCCTGTTGCCGACGTGCTGCTGCTGCTGCTGCTGCTGCCGACGTGCTACTACTGCTGCTGCTGATGCTTCTACTGCTGCTGCTGCTGACGTGCTGCTGTTGCTGCTGCTGCTGCTGCTGCCAACGTGCTGCTGCTGCTGCTGCTGCTGCTGCTGTTGCTGCTGCTGCTGCCGCGGCTGTCGTGCTGTAGCCGCCATGCTACGTGCGGAACTGCTAAACTGCTGAACTGCTGAGCTGCTGAACTGCTCAACAGCTGTACTGCTAATCAGCTGCTACTTTTGCTACTCACGTTTCTACTGGGCTGTTGCTTCTGCTGAGCTACTGAACTACTGAACTGCTGAGTTGTTGAACCACTCAGCAGCTGAACTGCTGAGCTGTTGCTTCTGCTGCTAATGTACTGCAGCTGCTGCTGCTCAGAATGCAGGTGTTGTCGGCTACTTCTCGGAGTTGTCTCGGAGGAGCCGTCAGAGGAGGCGGTGCTGGCAGCCTCCTAGCACGTCTTAGCTTAGACGGCTACAAGGCCGTCTAAGACGGCCGGTTCACGTTGCTGCTGCCGTCGTGCTGACGGTGGGCAGTGCTGAGTGAGAGGGTGGCAGACGAGAGCGTGTCCCCTGACCCCCCCTTTCTTGTTTCCTATTGCAAGAGGCAGGTCATCGCCGAGAGGGGCAACGTTCTTTTCCCGTGGTCAGCGACGGGCGACGTGAGTAGAATGAGAGAGAGAGGTGGAGGTGAGAGCAAGAAAAGGCTCTCTGACTTCGGGCCACAGTGGAGTGGGTGCGAGACGCCAAGAGAGGTTGTCGCTCCACAGGCCGTGGATCTACGGACGTCAGGTCGATCTGATGTCCGTCTCTCATGCACTGCTCTGATACCAGTAGGTAAGGGAAGAAGAGACAGGAACACTGTGGAGCAAGCACCAAGACGGGTGCATGGTGTATGGAGACCACGAGCCACAAAGTTCTGTCGAAGTACAATGAGAGTTAAGAAGTGACGAAGTAACAAGCAACAGAGCTGTTACGGGGAGGGGAGAGCGAGCGAGCGAGCAGCGAGCTCGATCTCGCTCGCCACCCTCGAACCTGGGGGATTTGATCCAACCTACCCACAAGACAATTTTCTACTAGAGTGTAGGTGTGCCAAGCAGATATCTGGCTAGTGGGCGAACCCGATTATTCTCATGGCCAACTGTGCTTGAATGCATGTGAGAAATGCAAATGTGGCTGGCAAGCTCAGATTGAGCCTCTTCATGGTTGATCTTCCCAACTTCTGGTCATGACGAGTCCGTCGGCAAAGTCATCTCTCTCTGGTCAGTCACCTGCACCAGTGATGTGAGTGTGCAACGAGGCCAGAGGTCACCGTGTGATAATGACATGAATCCAACAGCATGCCACTGTTTTCCGCAATGGCTTTTGTGCTTTGATTGTCACAGCGAAGAGTGATGCAGTGGATGGGAACGCGCAATTGTTGTAGTAGACGACACAGCCAGACAGATTTACATGTGCCTGCACCAAGAGCGACATACTCAGCCTCGGCAGTGCTGCGTGCTACACACCCTTGCTTGTCACTCTTCCAGGAGACTGCAGTGCCACCAATCAAGAAGATGTACCATGTACGACTACGTGCGTCAGTGTCATGCGTCCAGTCACTGTCGGTGAAGCCATCAACCACGAGAGAGGGTTGAGCACGAAAGAAGAGACCGACACGTGGTGTGGCAAGAGCATAGCGAAAAATTTGCAAGGCAGCCTCCAAGTGCCGCTCACGTGGGCATTGAGAGAACAATGACTGGAAGTTGAATGCAAAGGCCACGTCAGTACGAGTGGTGGTGGCGACGTACATCAGTGATCCTAAAACTCTGAGGTAGTCAGTCACATGAACCGTCTCCCCCAGCTTTGAGAGGTCCAGGGATTTCAGCAATGTCTGTCCAGTTGGGGTCATGGGCGTAGAGGCGGTGGGAATGGTAGTGAGGAGTGGACTGAAGCGCTCCTCCAGGCTGCGGACATACGCAGCCTGGTGCACGTGTAGAGTGCGGCGTACACGGTCCCGCTCGAGCTCCATGCCCAAGAAGACACAAGCTGGCCCCAAATCCTTCATCTTGTAGGCTGCTTAAAGAAGAGATTTAGCAGCGGTTACCGCAGAGGTGCTGGGGGATGCAATGAGAAGATCATCAACATAAACGAGGATGGCAACCAGTGGCTGTGATGGAGGATTGAGAAACAGTGCAAGGTCCACTGGTCTTCTTTTGAAACCCCCTTTTTCCAGGGTTGCCGTGATCTCCTGATTCCAGCAGCGAGGAGACTGCTTGAGCCCATAGAGGGCCTTGCGCAGCCGCCACACACGGTTTGTGCCATCCGAGAAACCTGGTGGCTGTACCATGTAGATCTCCTCATCTAACTTGCCGTGCAAAAAGGCATTGTTGACGTCCATCTGCTCCAGCTCCCAGTCATGCTGGGCGACTAGACTGAGCAGTGCCCTGGCAGTGGTGTAGCGACCAACAGGTGCGAATGTCTTGTCAAAGTCCACACCTGGAATCTGGGAGAATCTCTTTGTAGTGAGACGCGCTTTATACCGTTCCACAGTGTTGTCTGGGTTGAGCTTGCGTCGATACACCCATTTGGCTACCACAACTTTGCGGCCTGGAGTTAGATCCATTAACTCATATACACGGTGCTCTGACAGTGCGTCGAGTTCAGCCTTCATGGCCTGGTCCCATTGGGAGGAGTCAGTGGCTGCACGCGCTGCCTGTATTGTCACAGGCTCAGGTGGGAGAGGAGAGAGGCCGGCAGTAGCAAAGCATGAGGCAACATACCCAGCAACAGACGATGAGAGAGCATAGTGAAATTCTTTCTCGATCAGGGAGTAGCCAATAGCAGTGCTGGGGTGTATGACAGATGCTGCCGCAGACAGGCCGGAGGTGGTGAGACCAAGTGCACGAAGACCAGGGTCACCAGAGACAACAGGGTACGACTGCGAGGGGAGGGCCCAAAGTCGTCTACCGCGCGTGTAAGGGGAGACTGGTGGAATGGACGGAGGATGCGCAGAGGAGGAGGGAACAGCGGGACTAGGCGATGCGACAGGGGAAGGCGGTCAGATGGCACCAAGAGGAGGAGAGGAGGAGGACGCTGCGGGAGAGACAGCAGTAGGAGAGTCAGGAGACGGGCTGGGTGAGACCAAGGGAGCCGTGGAGGGAACTGAGGCCACTGGAGAGGCAGACAAAGGAGGGCTCCCTGAGGGGACTCCGTGAGGGGTCCGATCGGACGGGGAAGAGACAGTAGGGACGAAAGGATGCCTTGAGGGGAGATCTGTAGGCCCAGAGGGCAGAAGACCACCCCCATCCTGAGAGGGCGGAGAGGGAGACCCGCCAAAGCGTGAGGAGTCACACTCAAACACGTGTTCAAAGAAAAGGGTGTCGCGAGACTCAAGCACACGGCAGCGGGAAGGATCCCAGAAACGCCAAGCTTTGGAGAAGGAAGAGATACCAAGGAAGACACACAAGCAACCACGAGGGGACAACTTACCATCACGTTGGTCGGTGGGCACTCAGACCGAGGCAAGACATCCCCAAACACGTGCAAGACGGAGATCAGCTCGGTGACCAGTCCATCGTTTAAAGGGGGTGACAGTGTGAAGAAGGGGTCCATGTGGAATTCGGTTCCAGACTCAGGTCATATAGGACATAGCTTCAAAGGCGAAGAGGGGAGACTGACCGGAGGCCGAGAGCAGTGAACGAATCCCATCGGCAAGAGTGTGGTTCCAGCGTTCGGACACACCATTTTTTTGTGGCGTGTAGGGGGCAGAGGATTCAAGACGAACACCACGAGACTCAAGGAAGCGAGACGTGGGACCAAAGAAGTCACCACCGTGGTCACTACGAAACACGCGCAAGGGCCGTAGACAAGCCCGCTCTGCCTGAGGGAGCCAGGACTCAAGGACATCAGTGACATCACTTTTGTGCCGGAGGGCAAAGACCTAGCAGTAGCGGGAGTAGTCATCAGTGAGACACAAAACATATCGTCCAATGCCACCAAGGAAGTCTTGGGACAGTGGGCCCATGACATCGGCATGCACCAGATCAAGTGGGTGCGAGGTAGCAGATTCGGTAGTGAGGAAGGGTGAGCGGTGCATTTTGCCACTGGCACAGTCAAGACAGGTGGATGTACAGGGTGGAGAGAAAGTGGCAGGGTCAAGGCCGTGTGCAGGTTGAAGGCGAAGAAGGCGCTGGATGGCGGCAGTGTGGATGTGACAGAGGCGACGATGCAGGAGATCAGCATGATCAAGGGACAGTGAGGGAGCGACATGAACAAAGGCCAATGTAGCGGAAGGCGAGGGAAATGTGAGAGGCACACGGAACAAGCGATCACAACGTACACCACGGAGAACAACACGGCCAGAAGAACGGAGAGAGATAGAGGCAAGGCTGCGGCTGGATGAGAAGTCCATGCCTTGATCATCAAGGGTGGTCACAGAGAGCATCAAGGTCAGGGATGTATAGGACATCGGGGAGATAGACAGTGCCGACAGGGCCAACAAAACGGACAACATCAACACCCTGAACAGGAAGGAGCAGGCCGGAGCCAGTTCGGATAGACCGCACGGACTGCACAGACCGCAGGGACACGAAGGAGGAACGACAAGAAATCATGTGATGCGTGGCTCCAGAATCAATGATCCAGAGGCCAGGTGAGGCACGAGTGGAGGGAAGGACCAAACAAACAGCCACGGTGCAACAGGTTGCGGGAGAGGCAGACTGTCCAGGACGTGTGGGCAACGTGTGAGACTGCCAGTGCTCAATCCATGAACGATCATGAGGCAACTCCCCTTGCACACCACCAGAGGCAGAACCACGGAGAGTGACATCCGACTCATAGAAGAAGACACGAGACTGGCCACTCACACTCTCACCTCCTTGAGAGCGAAGATGGAGAAGTTTGGCCAAGCGACGCTCAAGAGTGCGCTCCTTGTCTCGGCGATCAGATGAACGCTCCGAAAAGCGGTCAGATGATCGGTCGAAGTGGTGGCCATCGTTACGGGTCCAGTGTGGAACGGGGTAGTGTGAGGATGGGACTTCGTAGTAGAGTGGACCGGATGGTGGTGGCACCGAACCCCAAGGGCTAGGGGCAGGCGGTGTTGGCTGAAGAGGTGCCAGCGTGGTAGTCAGGGCAGAGGCCAATGAGGAGGGTGAGGACGACGAGACTGTCACGGCGGCAGCAACAGAAGAGGCAGCAGCAGAAGAGGCAGCGACACCGATGCGGGCCCAATGAGCATGCATGGAAGAAGCGAGGCGTGCATCATCGCGCGGAGAAGGACACTTGGGAGCTGAGTGGCCGGTGGCACCGCAGTTCCAGTAGGTGACCTCTACGACAGAGGAGCCAGGGCCCTTGCCGCCACGTCCGCCTCCACGCCCTTTGCCCCCACGACCACCACCTCGGCCGGGATGAGAGTCATTACCTCCACTGCGGGGGGCAGCCTGCGTTGAGTGAACTAAGGTCGGGAGGGAGGAGACAGTGGAGGACGCTAGAGTGGAAGCAGAGGATGAGGAGGTAGTGACGGCTGCAATTGCGGCGCGATGCAGCCGCTTGTTCTGGAGAGCGTTCCACCAATCAGTGAGACGTGCAGCAGTGAAGTCGAAGAGGGGACCAATCCCTGGTGGGGAATCAGTAGGGACTGGTGCAGAGGCAAGGCGCTCAAGCTCTCCCTGGGAGACATGGAAGTAGAGATGAGACAGCTCAGGGATGAGGCCAGCGACAATGGAGAGACATGCGGAGAGGGAACCTGGTGCGGCCTTGCCAAGGTCACGCAGTAGGCGAAGGTTGCGTGCCCAATACTCATCTCCTGTCTCGTCTGCCTGCATCCGCAACGTGCTGAACTGAACTGTGAGTGCACTCTAGGCGGCATGCCCAGTGACAGTTTTGCGACGACGGATGAGAGCATAGACACCAACTGGGTCGGCATTGGTGCCTCGGATAGGGTCTACATTATACGTACCAATATCATCTAGAAGACTCTCGGGGCCAGCGTTGATGAGAGCCCGCACAACACGTGCAGCCTCTGCAGGCTACAGCACAAAGGATGGTTTGGCGGGTGAATAGTATTCCCACAGCAACTCATCCTGAGCCCACGCACTGAAGCGCGTCTCCCAGGATGTGAAGGTGAGCTTGGAGGTGAATTGCGGTGGCGGTGTTTCAAAATCTTTCTGCCGTGCTGGTGGGAGAGTACGAGCAGAGGCGGTGGCAGCCGTGATAGATGGGGAGGGGGTGTTTGGAACGCCGCCAACAAGTGGTGCTGATGAGTCTGTAGAACCTGACTGATCAGCAGGAAGGGTTGCTGCAAAGGCTAGGACAGAGCGGAGACGCTCAAGAACTAATCCAGCTACTTTTGCGGCTAACTCATGCTGGGCATCCCGCTCACGGTCAAGCTCATCTTGTGCCTTTTGGCGCTCAGCCTGTGCTTCGCTAAGGGTGGCCTGGAGGGCCTCAAGCTTTTCATCTGGTCCAGGCATGGTGAAGTTTAAGAATACTGGAGCAGGAATTCTCACACAGATGAGAGAGGAGAAGAGGAGGAGTGTGACATGTAGAATGAGAGGTGGTCTCACCGATCTAGTGACGGTGCAGCAGAGTGAAGAGAGGGACCACCACGGCCACTGATGAAGAGAACAGCACTGCCACCCACCCTGCAGCTGCCATCGTCAAGCACAAGAGGCCAGTGAAAGAGGCTACAGTGACTGCTGCAGAGACAGAAGCAACAAGGACCCCTGTAGAAATGTATGAATTCAGCTCCTATGGGGCACCTCTGGGGGTCAGAGCACCTACTGCTATAGAGGCTCGGATGGAGCTGACGGCTGCTGCTATGGCGTCAGCAGCAGATGAGGCAGTCGTGGCAACGGAGGCTATTGCTGCTGTGACTTGGGTTGCAATGTTTACTGTAGCAGCGATGAGCAGCGTGAGAGATGCTGCTGCCTGTGCGTAGGCGTCGGTGGCGTGACCCACAGCAGTCTGAGCAAGAGCTCTGCAAGCACGGGCAGTGGCAGCGAAGGTTTCTACGGTAGCTGCTGCTGCATCAAGAATGGCCCCTATAAGACCAATGGGGTCAGTGTGCACGGGAAGCATAGGGATGATGCCAGGAACCTCAGGTGTTGGTGATGGTTCAGCGGATGCAGTAGCAGCGTGGGATGGACCCGTGGTGACGTCAACGTTGGATGCAAATGTGGAAGGTGAAGTGCCTGGTGGCAGTTGCATGTTGGGTGGACAAGGAGGTGATGGTGGAAGGTCTTCCGTGATGTACACCTGTCGGTCGATGTCTCCCTCTCGCGTAGCTGCAGCCCTCTCAAGATCTTCCCGCCAGTAAGAAGGCTCGAGCATCCAAAACCAGAGTGGTGTGCCGTTGTCTGGAGGGGTAGGGGGATGATGGTTCAGAGGGTCCTCCCACCTGTGATCGGAATAGCGGGCTGAGGTGCGGGGAGAATCGAGGTTCTCGTCCGGTGACTCGTCAAGCGGTGGTGAATCCAGGGTGGCTGCTGTAGGTTGCGGGCACCTGGGTGTGGTTGAGAGTGGTTACATCAGCTGTGTGCGGCGGCCACTTGTTGAGAATGGGGAGCCAGTGGGAGATGCGTCTGTGCACCGCAGGTGGCCTCGAGGGCTCTCGAAAGCAGCTGTAGACAACGGGCACACCGGTACGGTTAAGAATGAAGGCAAGGAATGGGGTTAAGCAGCTGAATGTGGAGAGAATGCACAAGCAGCTGGGTGCAGCCGGGGCTCACAGTAGAGATAGAAGGTAGAAGGCGAGTTTGAGTACCACAGACGTCCTCAAAGACAACCAAGAGTGGCTGCGGAAGAAATTGGCATGACTGCAAGCAGCACAAGAACCGAGAGGGTGCCAGCAACTTGGGGCAAAGAGGGCAACCAAGCACGTGTGGGAGAGTGGGAGAGTACCAACAAGGCCCCAGGAGAAGGGCGATAGCCTCCGCAGATAACGGACGGTCAGGTGGAGCAGCTGAGATGGCTGCTGCGGACTGAGAGGAAGTGAGATATGAGAGCAGTTGCAAGAGTAGCTGCGATAACGCGTGCACCATAGGAGACGTGGGTCATGGACGACTCCACAGACCAAGACCGCTGAGTAGTGAGCTGAAAGTCTCACGGCTCTGATACCAATAGTTACTAACATTCCTCATTGTTAGACAGCGTGAGGTGAGACTGGAGAATGTAACAAGTCACACAAAGCGAAAGACGCCATGGATGCGGTAACTTGCTTGCAAGGTTGCAACCTCAAGGAAGACAGAGGAGCGAGGGGGAGAGTGAGCAAGACATGTACCGGTGAGCACTCACTCACTATGAGCGTCGAGCTCGGGTGAGCAAGTGTCGCCACCCGGGGGTCGAGCCCGACCTCTCAGAATAACCGAGGGCGGCTACTCACCAACGCACGGTCAAGATCGGCAGGGTGGCCCCCTAAGGATCAGCACCCGGGAAATGTGCAGCTCCCCCATCACATACAAATCAAGATAGCATGATGCAGGGCACGGTAGTGAGAGTGTACGGCCCTAGCATCTACCGCATCTCAGAAAGTCATAGCAAATCCACGGGAAGTCATGCAATGGTCTCATTTGTGGTCAAGTTGGTTCCTGGGTCCAGCAGCGGCAGCAGCTCGGAATGCCACCGGAATCAATCAGAATGGACATGTTGGACGTTTTCCCAGGTGGGACCATTGTCATTCAATTTGTACAGAATGAGTGCAGAATTGTGAGAGGCAAGAGGACAAAGACTTGTGAGTGGCCAACGAACTTCAACAGAATCTACGGTAGGGCATCCTCTGTGATAGGAGTAGCAGCAATACGGGTCCCGTGTGTGTCAAGAAGGAACTATGTTTTAGCTGTTCAAACTTCCATGTCTGGGTAGCTGACTTGGGACTGAGATCTTTGAAGGATTGAGCTGAGGAAATGCACATGCACTGCCACAGAATGGCACTGGAAGCTAGCCACCCAAAAAATCACGCGAGGATGTGGAACCATGCAAACTCAGTTGGAAATATTCTAGGGCATGCACGCCCATGCAAAAACGAACATGAGCTCTGTGTGTGAGTGCGATGCAAGACGGCAAGAATTTGACTAAGTCTGGAACGCTTAATATAAAAGAACAAGGAGAGAGTACAAATGAGCCCCTAGCGCGCTTAAGTAGGGGCGCCGGCAACTAGCCGCACTGGGTCCCGTCACCCCCGCTGAGCCCAAACGAGTCAACGGGGAGAACACACTGCATACACCACAATAACAATAACGATGGTCTCCTCGAGGCACCGGAACAGCTCTCCGAGTGCCCGGGTCTCGACCACTAAGAAAAAAGGAGTAGTGCCAGAAAATCTCAGAATCAACGTCCAGACATCACACACGGCTTTCCAAATATCGGAAGCGCTAGTATAGCCACCGGGTCTCCTTGTCACACCGGTATAGTCCACCGGGTGCGCGGGTCTCAACCCACTGAGAAAACTCTCCTAGCTCCCGACAAGCCCACAGGGCTACCAGAACGCATCGACCGCATCTCGTCGGCATTGTCGTAGGTGCTGGAGAAGTCTTGGTGCAGTCCGGAAGCCCGTCGTGTCGTCAGGCCCTCCTTTACCATATACCCCGGATGTGGGTATATCGGTAAACTAGCGGTGTCGGTCGTGACAGGTGGAAGCCACACAAACCAACACTCCCCCTGGCTGACATAGCCGTCCGCGCCAGAATGAATGAACGAAGGCATGGAACAACAATGTATGGCAAGCCATAACATGCATGAGTCAACTCACAGAGACACACACACACACACACACTCATCTGCTATCCATCTAGGGTCTCCCTGGACACTGGCACTGCCCTTCAAGTGTCTGGGTCTCGACCATGAGAGGAGTGATGCACACACACACACAAACCAGTGTAATGTACATCATACACATGTCAGAGGACAAGATGGTCTCCTCATGACACTAGCGGCACCAGGGCCCGGGTCTCGACTGCTATGAGCACTCCAACACGATGGTATCATCATCCGAACATAGGATCATGGAAGGATCTCCTCGTAACATGGCTGCAACTCACCACGTGTCCGGGTCTCGACCAACAGCTCGCATGCACATGCCACATACAGTATAGCCACACACCAAGACACACGATCACATGGTCTCCTCGTGACACTAGTACAACGCACCAAGTGTCCAGGTCTTGACCAACAGGGTGCTACCATCTACATGCAGTTGTGCAGGCACGTAGCATAAGCCACATGTGGGATGTTGTAGATGCTCACAACAGAGCATGGACCTCGCCATGCATCTCCCATGACGTCGCGTCAGATCAAGGTCAACACATTAAGACCCCTGGGCAGATGAATTTGGCAGCGATGTCCTCGATGGAGATGTTGATGTTGTAGCTGAACAGATCCTGGGCAATGAGTGATGTGGTGTTTCGATCATGCGGAGATAGCTCCCCTTGTCACCAGCGAGTCGACTCCCTCCATCAGAGACGGAATGGTGTCTCCGGCTATGACGCCTCATGTCGCAGCTGCACCACCTGGGGTATACCAGTCCTCGCGTGACTGTCAAGGGTCCCAACTCACAGTCTCTCCAATATCCGCTCTACCACGATGCATCTGTGTATGCCGGAGGAAAGGGAATGGGCGAGCAGCACGCGTACGTGGATGAAGTGGCGGAGCTGGCCTCCGATACGGGATAGCACATCTTGAGGCACGAAGGTGTAGTGCCAGAAGAGGAGAGCTGGAGCGACGAACCAGATCACCACTCGTGGATGAAGATGACGATGGGGCAGGTGAGGTGGGTGGATGAAGGTACGTGACTGCAGTAGAAGAAGAATGAGGAGCAATAATGGGGTCGACAGGAACCAAGATGGCAGAAGCCGAAGGCACGCTCACCTCTCCTATGTGTCTCCAACGGACATCATACTCGGAGCTGGTACAAGATCCTCCCAGAGTATGGGTGTACTAGATGATGCGGGCGGAAGGATTGTACCGATAGTAGTGATGCTCCCCTCCTCTGAAAATCGCTCACGCGCTGCCATCATCTCCCGCTGTAGCATGACTACACGCTCCTACAGATCAGCATAATCTACCTCGGACATATCGAGGTGGCCCATGTCGACCTGGTATAGGATAAACTCTGCCTCACTGGATGTTGCACATGCAGACTGCACAACTCATGAGTACAGCGCCATGTGCATCTCTACTGCTGAAGACGATGGAATTGGTGCTGTTGCATCCTCTTGGGGGTCAACCAAGCTCGCAATGTGCTGAGAGGCTAGAATATCAGATGCAGCTGCAGGTGTCGTATCCACATCACAACTTATGTGTGTCACACGAGGAGTGAGCGGTCGCATGCCGAGAGAGAAGGAGAAGGATGAGTCGTAAGAGTCCGTGGAGCATGTAGAAATGTTGTCCGTGCAGTTACTACCACTCTCAGTGTCCATGTGATTAGCAAGGTCACCAGCAGGTGAACACAAAGGGGCAGAACTCAGCTCCTGCTGACGAGGTGACTCCATCTGCATGTAGGGATCTGCTCCACTGTCCTCAACTGCCACCGTAGTGGACACAGGTGTGTGGGAATCAGGCTCCACAACGCCTGTCAAGGCGACCAATAAGCGTAACTAGCGCTCGTCCAATGTCTCACCAGGAAGGTTGGTCGCTGCCACCTGCTCGATGATAGAGTAAAGACCATCGTCTGACTCCGTCATGTATGTCGCTGCTCCGTCATGGGTACGGGAACCCGGAGACTGTAGGAACATGGACGACTCCTCATGCTAAAGCTGGTCCTCATGTACCGCAGATGAGACGGTGGAACCTGTTGTGTCTGTTGTACCATATGTCCTAGCGACGTCTCTCAGAACTACTGCTCTCAAGAATGCCTCAACCTCCAAAAGACCAACCGGCCGACGCTGCTCATGAACTATGACTGCTGTCGTACTGGTGTGTGTCTCGTGCGCCAACGCCCCCGGAGATCCATGTGGGGCATCTCGATCCGCACAATACTCCAATGCCACTGCCAAGCCGCCACCGGTCGGAGTCACGAGTGGCACCGCCCAAGCACATGGCACCTGCACTCCTCTTGATACAACCTGCTACTATAGAACGTCCGGCTCCTGCCCCAGCGTAGATGTCAAACTCGATGACATACATGTCTCAAGCCCTGCAACCTCCGCCGGACTGGTGTGAGCCTGCTGCAGACACTCTCCCAAAACTCCGGTAGACGCATCTCGATCCATACGGGACTCTTTTACCGCCACTGGGCCTCCACCGGTCGGAGCCGCGAGTGGCACCGCCCAAGGACGCCGTGTCTGCGCTCCTCCTGATGTAACCTGCTGCTGCAAGAGATCTAGATGCAGCCCGGACGTGGAATTCGAGCTCGATGACACGGAATTCTCCACCATGAACTCCATGTCGAGATCAGACTCCACGCCATAAGTTGTCACCTTATCATCTGAGTGTGCCTGAGCTGAGGCTCGGGCACCACAGTCCGGCGCGAGTACGGATCCTGTCGCTATGGTCACATGAGGCAATGCGCGGTGACCACACTCCCCCTTGACAGGTATAGCAACGGAGGCCGAGGAGGTGGAGGATGTGTCGAAACCGGCGCAAGCACGGCGTGCGGAGCGCTGACGCCGACGCCGCGGGGTCACTTGACTGGAACGACTACATGAAGATGTGCCATCGCGAGGTGGCGTCGTGGTCGCAGTAGAGTGCAGGATCGGAAAGATGGTGGCAGCCTGGGACTCGCTGGCAGGTGGAGCTGAAGGTACACCGTGGGATGAGGAAGGAGGAGAGGATGAAGGAGATGTGATCGAACAAGCCGTCCACAAATGAGTAGCGCAAGCACGCTTAGTGACGACGAGGTCACAAAGCCGCGGCACCGTCTGCCGCAGGCCGTGGATCTCAGCAAATATGCTTGCCAGAGGTCCAGCCAGGGGATCTACCAACTCCGGCAGATCCGTATGCTATGGAGGACACAGGCTCAGACAAGGCTGTAGCCAAGGTGGAACCGGAAGGGCGCGTCCGACAGCAACGCCAACCATGACGTCCATCACCATAGCAGTAACAGGTGAACGTGCAGGGCGCCTGCTCAGATGCCCGCGCACTCATCTCGTGCACTGGACTATGGATAGGTACCGAGGGCACCTTCTCTTGGTGGTAAACACCAAGTCACGGGAGAGAATGAGGCCAGTAGGTACTGTCACTCCTGGAGGTCACGGCGTCCGGGTCAGCAAACGTGACCAGACGGGAAGTGCTGCACTACCACAGCACGCCCGGTGACTAGAGTCTGACTAACTGCGGCCACTAATGATGCTGCCACTAATACAGCAAAGACTACTCCAGGACGAGAAGGGATGGCGGCTGCAGGTGTGGCTCCTGCTCCAAGCAGTAGACAACCCAGGCCTCAGAGATGGTAAGACTCGAATCCGCCGTTGATCATACAGAGTGAAGTGCGCGCACCAATCCACAGGTCCAGGACGCGTCTCGAAGCGGAGATCACCGTCGACGATAGTCCGCTGTCGGCTGAGAAGGCGAAACTACAAGCTCTCACGCAGCCGCCACACTATGTAGTCGTCGACACTCCACCGCCTGATGCTGCTATTGCGGCTATCAAAGATGCTGCTGTTGCGGCGGTGGTAGTTGGAAATTTTTTTTGTTTTTTTTTGCAGTTTTTTCTTGTCTTGCCCTCGGCCACTTATCTTTTTTTCCTTTTTTTTCGTTGCCCTCACCCGCTACCTTTTTATTCTCTATCTCCCCTTCCTTTTTTTTGTCCCTCCTTTTCTTTTCTCTTTCTGCTCACCCCAGATTTGACCGTCACCCGGTTCTAGATCGCCCCCTAGAAAGGGGGCAGGTCAGGATAGGTGGGAGGATAAAAAAAAAGGGGGCGATGTCAGGTCGACCCTCTCCCCCCCCCTCTTCGTTCCTCGCTCGCTCGCAGAAAACAAAACAAGGGAGCAAGGTGAGCGAGCGAGCAAGTGAGTGAAGAGGCGAGGGGGGGGTCCGCCCCTCCCTTAGTCCGTCGGCCAACGAAGCCGACGGGCCCCTCGGAGGGGCCCCTCAGAGGGGCTCGACAGGGCCCTTCGAGGGCCCTCTCGAAAGGAGGGGAGGGGGGCGCAAGGGGCCGACGGGCCCCCTCCTCGGAGAGACCCCTTGATGGGGGTCGAGAGGGTCCCTCTGAGGGGGCGTGGGCCCTCACAGGAGGGTTGCGAGGCCCTTCTGCAGCAGCAGCAGCAGCTACGGATGCATCTGGTGCGAATGTTGCTGCTACTGCTGCTTCCGCCACTGCTGCTGCTACTACTCTACGCAACAGCAGCTATTGCTACTCCTTGATGCTGCCGCCGCTGCTGCTGCTCCTGCTTTCGCTGCTCTACTACTGCTAAACTGCGTAGCAGCTGCTGCTTGTTGTTGCCACGGTTGTCGCTTGCTGCTGCCGCCGCTACTACTTGTTGCTGCACGCTGCTGCTATTGCCGCCACCGTTGCAGTGGCTGCTGCTACTGCTGCTATGTGCTGCTGCTACTGACGCTGCTATAGCACCGGCTGATGCGCTGCTATAGCTGCTCTTGCTACTGCTGCTGTGCCGCAACTGCACTGGCTGCTGTTGTTGCCGCCGCTACTGCAGTGGCTGTTGCTGCTGCTGCTTTTTCTGTTGCCGCCACAGTCGCTAGTTGCTAGTGCTACTGTGTGCAGCTCACCGCCCCTGTGGCGTTCACAAGCAGTCGCTTCGCACTCCCTCACGCTGCTGCCGGCGTGGCGCCATGTGGCACATTCTCTTTGCGTTCCGCCCACTGCCGCTGCTTGTGCTGCTCACACGTCCCCCTGTGCTCTGATACCAAATTGGAAGTATTTCAGGGCATGCAGGCCCATGCAAAAACGAATATGAGCTCTGTGTGTGAGTGCGATGCAATTTGGCAAGAATTTGGCTAAGTCTGCAACGTTGAATATAAAAGAACAAGGAGAGAGTACAAATGAGCCCCTAGCGGGCTTAAGTAGGGGCGCCGGCAACTAGCCACACCGGGCCCCGTCAGCCCCGCTGAGCCCAAACGAGTCAACGGGGAGAACACACTATGTACACCACGATAACAATAACGATGGTCTCCTCGAGGCACCGAAACAACTCTCCGAGTGCCCGGGTCTCGACCACCGAGAAAATAGGAGCAGTGCCAAAAAATCTCAGAATCAACGTCCAGACATCACACACGGCTTTCCGAACATCGGAAGCGCTAGTACAGCCACCGGGTCTCCTCGTCACACCGGTATAGTCTACCGGGTGCGCGGGTCTCAATCCACCAAGAAAACTCTCCTAGCTCCCGACAAGCCCACAGGGCTACCAGAACGCATCGACCGCGTCTTGTCGGCGCTATCGTAGGTGCTAGAGAAGTCTCGGTGCAGTCCAGAGGCCCTTCGTGTCGTCACGCCCTCCTCTACCATATACCCCGGATGTGGGTATATTGGTAAACTAGCGGTGTTGGTCGTGACGGGTGGAAGCCACACAAACCAAAAAACTGCTATACATTTTGCAAGGGGATGACACCTGTTGGTTGTGGCTGTAACACAAGGGACCTCAACTCTGAACACACACACACACACACACACACACACACGCAC
>SZWC01000179.1:31814-71987 GCA_023375785.1 Penium margaritaceum | reverse complement strand
GTGTGTGTGTGTGTGTGTGTGTGTGTGTGTGTATGTGTGTGTGTGTGTGTGTGTGTGTGTGTGTGTGTGTGTGTGTGTGTGTGCATGTATGTGTATGTGTATATAGTTACTCATCAGGTTCAAGTTCAAGAGAGTGTGAGGGAAGAGTGAAGGACTGGGATATCCCACGGGACACGCACTCCATGGATGTGGATGTTTGCCTTAGAAACAAAAGACAACATGAAGACAAGTCATAGGAGGAGGGATGAGGGTCAATGCACAGGTGAGTGCACACTCGCGTCGAGCAACTGCTTGAGCGAGCATGCATCGCCACCCGGGGGTCGAGCACGACCTCTCAGGATTAACCGAGGGCGGCTTCTCACCAGTGTATGGCCAAAGACCGAAACGGTTCCCCCCTAAGGATTAGCACCCGAGATGACATGCAGCTCTCCAAAAACCCACGGGCAAACAAGAATGATGCAGGCCACAGCAGTAAGAATGTATAATGCCTGGCATATGCCACATCCTAGCAAGATAGTCATCAGGAGAAAAGTTGAGGTAAGGTGGCTATGCCAAGAGGCATCCCTCAAGAGCTTGGTGGCTGCATGGCATGACTCGTGCCTGCAACCACTCCGATCTTGAGCACTGAATCTCCAGGCGCAGTTTATCATTCAATCTGCGTGTGTATTTTTTAGTATGTGTGGTGAGACAAAAGGGTATAACAGATGTGAGCGGCAAGAAACTGGACACAACTTTGACGAGTCCCCATGACCCACAGGCAGTCAACCCACATGCATCAATGAGATGTCACATACCGGAATGCATAGGTGTGGTGGTACAGACGGACAAGCAGACACCAAATGCATGTCACCTGAGGTCATGGGGACAAGCAAGTCCAACATCATGAACAGAAAAATTGAAGACTTTTCTTTTGAGAGCCTGGTGTAAGAGTGAGCCCTCTGTGATCGTTTGTCTATCCAAGCGACCCAAACAATGCCCGCAGCAATGTACTCATGAACAAAGTGATGCTCAACATTGATGTGCCTGGTACAAGAGTGGTGCATACTATCAGTCTCATTAATGGATTTTGTGCTTTGATTGACACAGAGCAGGGTGATGCAGCAGATGGAGACGCGTAGTTGCTACACTGAGCTACAGAGCCAGATAGCCTCACACGTACCTACTCCAAGAGCCACATACTTAGCCTCTGCTTTGCTTTGGGCTACATACCCCTGTTTGCCAATCATCCCAGTACAGCAGTTCCACCAATCAGGAAAACATATCATGTTCTACTCCATGCATTAGTGTCATGTTCCTAGTAGCTGTGAGTGAATCCATCCAGAATGACAAAGGGTTGTGAAAAAAACGGCAGTCCTATTTGTGGCGTGGAAAGTGTGTTGTACACTATGCAAAGAGTAGCCTTGAGATGGCACTCTTTGGGACACTGGGAGAAGTGAGAGAGACAGTTCATAGCAAAGGCAACATCAGCACGAGTGGTGGTAGCAAGGTACATCAAAGATCCAATGACCCTCAAGTAGTCAGTCAAGTCAATTGTCTCCCCAGTTTTGACACACTTGGTGACTTCAACAGTTCTTGACCCACTAGGGTTATGGGGGTGGAGGCTGAAGGACTTGTAACCAAAAGGGGTGCAAGCCGCTCCCCGGACTGTGGACGTATGCAGCCAAGTGGACATGCAGCATGCGGTGCAAGTGATCACACTTCAGCTCCATGCCTAAAAGGACATGAACCGAGCTGAGATCCTTCATTTTGTATGCTGGCTGCAGGAGAGTCTTTGTAGACTGAACAATTGCAGTACTGGGAAAGGGGATCAGGAGGTCATCTACACAAACAAGAATAGCAACAAGTGGTGTAGAAGGAGCACTGAGAAACAGAGCAGCTTTGATAACACTTCTCCAAAAATCTCCCTCCTCAATGGTTGCGGTTATTTCTTGGTTCCAGCATTGTGGAGGCTGCTGGAGCCCATAGAGTGCCTTGCGTTGGCGCTACACCTGGTTGGTTCCATCTGTGAACCCAGGTGGTTGAACCATGTACATTTCTTTGCCCACGGTGCCATGAAGAAAGACGTTGTTGACATCCATCTGTTCTAACTCCTAATCATGCCGGACAACCAAGATGAGCAAAGCTCTGGCCGTGGTGTACCGGCCATCTGGGGAAAACGTGTCATCAAAGTCGATGCCTAGGAGTTGAGAGAATCCCTTGGCTGCGAGTCAGACCCTATATCGCTCGACGATATTGTCTAAATTCAGCTTATACTGGTGTACCCACTTGGTTACCACTGCATTTCTCCCCTCGAGAAGATCCACCAACTCGTAGATACCATCGTCAGCAAGAGCATCAAGCTCTCTTGCATGGCCTATTCTCACACAGTGGATTCTACAGCACTGCAAGCACCCTGCACAGTCAGTGGTTCAGATGGGAGGGGAGAGAGCCGATTACCGTACTAAAAAGTGAAAATATCAGGCCTCTTAATTTAAATTTTTATATGAATGATTCTCAGACCTTTGCATTTTGACACAAATAAAAAATGCGGGTTCCACTTTTGACAAAAATACAAATTAGAAACTATGGTCTGGGCTCAAGTCGTAGTGTCACCGGGAAATTGCATTTTGAACTTCGGAGTCTGAAATCTCGATTGACTCCTCGGTCCGCGTCGCAAGGCGGGAACCCTGTCCCCTTTCAAAGTTCTGACTACCGGCTAATGGCTTCGACGCTCGAGCCATGGAACGAGTGATGAAAATGTCTGAACCAATGGCACCGGTCATATTTGCGATGAACAACAATCCGGCAAAAGGCAAATTTGACAAAAGTACAAAACATGAGAAGTTAATTTGACGCACATACAAAAACATGTGATCTCTTTCTACAGACATGAAAAAGGCTTTTCATGTGCTAGTACGGTAGTTGCAATGCACGAAGCAATATACCTAGCAACAGAGGAATCAATAGCTAGACCAAACTCCTGCTCAATAAGATGGTACCCAAGAGAAGTGCTTGGGTGAACCACGGATGCAGCAATGGGCAAGGTAGTGTTGGCCAGAAAAAGAGCCCGCAGGCCAGGTTCACCTGAGACAGCAGGTCAGGGTGCTCCTCCAAAGTCCACTCTGGGAATAGCAGGACCAGGGCAAGAGGGGGTAGAGGAATGAGAGTGAGCGGAGGACGTGCGGGACTGAGATGCCAAAGCATAAAGACAACCTCCACGCACATAAGGAGAATTGGGGGTACATTGGTGGATGTGGGGTCAGCATGTAGCACTGAGGGCTCAGGTGAGGTGTACACGGAATCCGCTGGGATGAGGGGCGACACAGGAAGGGAATCACCCAAAGTGAATGGAAGGAGCACAAGAGGAGACTCGCGCAAAGAGGAGACAGGAGTACACATGACAGAAGGAGGAGAGCATATGCCCTTCGAGGTACACATTTGGGGGACAGAATTGGGCCCATTAGATCGAGGGCGCCAAGAACCTCCCCCAACCCGAAAGGACGGGACAAGAGAAGGTGCAGAGAACGGAGCAGAGCGAGGGATGTCACATTCAAAAACGTATTCAAAGAAGAGAGAATCGCACAACTCAATGACACGACAGTGCACTGGGTTCCAAAATTTCCAGGCCTTGGAGAAAGGAGAGACGCCAATGAACACATAGAGCCGGCCACGTGGGGATAGCTTGCCATCACGGTGGTTAAATGGAAGCCAAACAGAAGCAACAGAGCCCCTAACACGGGCAAGACAAAGGTCAGCTCGACGACCCATTCAGCGCTCAAAAGGAGTGTCATGGCGGGGAAGAGGACCATGAGAAACACTGTTCCATACCCACATCATGTAGGATATGGCTTCAAAGGAAAAGAGGGGAGATTGACCAGAGGCAGAGAGGAGACAGCGAATGTCATCAGCAAGGGTGTGATTCCAGTGTTCATAGACACCATTTTGCTGCGGTGTTCAAGGGGAAGATAACTCCATAAGAAAATTACGAGACTCAGATGTGGGAAAAAAAAACTCATCACCCCAATCACAACAAAAAGTGGGCAATGGGCAAAGACAGGCGCGCTTGGCCTGGGGTAGCCAGGACTCAAGGACATCAGTCACGTCAGTCTTTTGATGTAGGGTGAATACCTAGACGTGGCAAAAGAAATCATCAGTCAAGCAAAGGACGTAGCGGCCAAGACTGTCCAGAAAATCATGAGACAATGGACCCATGACATTAGCATGCCCAAGGTCAAGGGGATTAGATGTGGTAGACTCTGCATTAGTAAAAGGACAGCGATGCATTTTTCCATGAGCACAATCAATGCAAGTTGAGAAGGATGGAGGCGCAAACCTGGCGGAGTCAAGGCCAGCAGCAGGTTGAAGGCCCAGAAGACACGCAATTGTGGCAGTGCAAATATGGCAGAGGGGCAGGTGCAAGATGTCAGTGTGTTCAGGTGACAGTGTACGAGCGACGCGGACAAATGTAAAAGCAATAGAAGACAATGGAAGAGACAGGGGGACACAAAACATATGGTCACAGTGCAGACCACGAAGAACTACACGGCCAGACAAGAGACCGGACACAGTGCCAACGCTAGACTCGACGATAAATGCATGCCTTGGTCATCACAGGTGGTCATAGAGTGGAGGCTGACCTCGGGGTCAAGCACATACAGAATGTCTGAGAGGAACAGATCCCCCCTCAGGGCTGATAAATCGAACAACACCAACACCTTGTCCTGAGCCGGTGCGGACAAAGTGGACGGAGCCAAGAGGGCCAAGAGGGACAAAGGAGGAGCGGCACGAGGTCATGTGGTGAGTGGCTCCAAAATCAATGATCCAAAAGCCAGCACACACGCAAAAAGAAAGGGCAAAACAAGACACACAATGATGGCAACTTGCTGTGAGTCCCCAGCAAGTTGCGTAAAAGATGCCAGTGGCTTTTAGGGAGCATGCTGCGAATGACGTAATCCATCTTGTGGATTCTATGTTACAAAAGTAGCTATTTACATGCTGATGTTGCTGCTCCTCTTATACTTTTATGCTATGGTTATTTCACATTATGACTATCAATTTTTTCTTGCGTTCTACTACAGTTGTAAGCTATTGCTTTGCATGAATGCTGCTCTTTCATGTTGTTGCTCTTGCAAACTGCTTCTATTGGACTCTGTTGCTCCTGCATACCAATTTTTTAACACCCTGTTGCAACACAATACTATGAACTGCATTACACGCTAGACCCGACATATGGATTCACATTAATGGCCAATGTTGCTATCGCTTTTGGTGTCCAATCCTGCATGTTTTAGTAGGTACAAGCTTTTGCGGCTATACAGTGATTTGGCTGTAAAATACTACAACTGCAGATTGAGTTCACATGCTACACAATCTAGCATGACTACAAATAGAAATAGAAGAAAAGGAACTACATGTTTCAAACTAATGTCGTATGATCGTGCTTCTACAACGCGATGTATGCTAGTATTTGCTATTGCACACCACATGTTTATCACACAAAGCTTCTAGCTACACAAAGTGAGCTGTTTCTGAATGTTGCTGCTGTATGTTACAACGTGTTATTCCTACACACTACCTTTTTTTTGCTATTGTGGCAGCTACATTTTCTTTGTAGTCATTGTAAGTTGTTTGGAATTCATCTTTTTTCCTTCTTGGTGTCGTCTTCCTCTGGAGGTGCAGCTTCTATCATCCGTGCAACACTTGTTGTAACACCGGATGGCCATCCAAGATCCTGGGCTCCCATTATGTAACCTGCAACCACCCTTGTTGATATTCCTGTGAATTTCTTGTTATTACAAGCACTTAACTACTCCTGCACAATGTAACCTGCATGTTGCCACATGGCATTGCCTACATATGTCTAAAGCTCACTCTGCTGGTTTTCCACTCACATGGCCCCATGCTCTCTGATACCATGAAAGGATTGTTTCAGAGGATCCAGGTCCGTGCATCAAAAAACACGAGCTTTGGTGGTAAGAGGAAAAAGAAACACAGAAAAATGGATAAGTCTGGACCATGTTGAAAACAAAGGATACTGTTCAGCGTGTGACTCTTACAGCAGCTGCTATGCTGCTGAACATACCCATCTGCATTGTTTTAGGGCATACCCATGAAGGATATTGTTCATGTGGAAGTATCACACACTGACGAATGTTATAGCTGTGAACCATTGACGAGGACGGATGAAGAGTCAAAGGTCCCTTGCACCAGGATTTAGTTGTGATTGAGAATATAGCAGTAGCATACATTGCCTGTCGTAGACAACTACAGGGAAGGCAGGGACAAGCTGATATGAGACTTGAAAAACCATTACCTTGCTCGTCACAATGAACCTATTTCATGCCTATGTTTTCTAGCTCTTATCCCAGACTATCTCCAAGACTTGCTCTTCTTATTGTGCTCTCCACATAGAGAGACCTAATATTGTTAAGAGCACATAATCTCGGATATTAGCTTGTCAATTAAATAATTTAGTTGTTTGTAGGCATGTGACCCAATTTAAAATATTCATGGTGGATCTTTTTACCTTCTTTTTGGCTCTAAATCTAGGCTTGAATACAAAGTTAGGGGTACTTAAAGGAATAGTTGTAAATGGAAGGATAATAATCCACTGAATTTGTGAAACTACACAAAACACAGAAGGACTTGCCAGGAACAACCAAAGTATCGACTCTCAGTAGCCGTGATATGATGATAAGCACTCTGCAATGTTGATTTTGTTGACGCTGGTTGAAATATTCGTTTGTGCAAAAAGAGGATCAGAGTTATTGAATGGCATGTTGTTGAGTGCTTGGACATCTGTGCATGTCTACATCTCACTGGTTTCCTTGTACCATAGGGTTTAGGGTTGCATACTTCGTATAGCAGATGGTTGTATGAATCGTCTATGTCCAACGGTGTACAAATCATGAACCAATTTTTTTCTTTGCCAAACTATTATGCTCACACTTGAGTGACAAAGAAACTTCATATTACTGTTTTGGTTTCTATAGATGGTCCGGGCTGAATAAACCTCCCATTGGGCTCTCTTCCATGGAAATATTTTAGTGTATCTTGGCCTGCACAGTAACCATACATTGTTTCTACATTATCATATGTTACTGAATTTCAATTCATCTTCTATACCCTTTTTTTCTCGTCAATAACAATTCTTTGACAAATTTTCCAAGGTGCTTACAGTATTTCGGAAGTTAGAAGTCAACTTTTACGTGCCACCGTACTTGTTTTATCCTTGGGTTCATACAACCAGTTGTGCTTTGTTTTGTAACTCAACTTTTGTTTTGTACTTGAAACTCAAATAAAGCTGTGTCCTTATTTGTGGTCCAGCAATCAAAATTTACCAAAAAGTCGTTTGAATCCCCATAACATGGTGTGCGCTTGACATGCAGTGATGATCGCATATCAAACTGTGTGACACAGCCGTGAGTCAGGTATACGCGGTCCAAAAAGACCACGTGTATCTGCCATGTATGATGTGTTAGGCATTCTGATAGATCTCAGGTGTGGATACAGCAGCAACATATCTTTTTGGACCAGAATTTGCCTTCAAGTCAAATTATAAGAACCGATCGTAACTGGTCACTGAATTTAAGGTGTCATCCAGTGAGCTTGGACGAATTCCAAAAAAACAGGAATCGGTTGAATTCAAAACTGCTCAATTGCCGGATTTAAAATACAGTAGGGTGCTATAGCTGAATTTTCTCACCCTCCGTTTCCTCCTTCCTTCTTGTGCTCCCTCCATCTCTCATGCCTCCTCTCCCCCTTCTCTTCCCCCCTTTGCCTCCGTCTCTTTGTCTCCGTCTCCCTCTATCTCTATACCTCCCTCTCTGCCTCTATAGTAGTTCTCATCCAAAATGACTTCATGACATCTCTGCGTCTAATTGCAAATCATAAATCACCTTGAAGTTTTAACTTTGGAAATTTCAAAAAGAAACATTACCTGTAGTTGTGTGGCAAAAGGTATGAATTCTGTACTTTTTCTACAGCTGGTTTTTGCATCAGGAACGACTTCAATCCATAGACATCTCTCTATTATCATATTGGTTCAACAAACCTTACTTTCACCCATATTCGTGCAAACTAAATTTTTTGGTTCGCCCATGTGTCACATAAAAAAATCCTTCACACCAAAAGTACATGTCGAGACACGTGAAGCACGTTCTTCCTTCCTGGAAGAGGAACCTTTCCCACCAGATTCCTCGTTCAAAAAATTCAAAATAACCAAATATAGGATAGTATAGATGCCACTAAAAAGCAAATTAAAAAAGGGACTAATATGGATGACAGTACGGTAGGGGCTCCTGGGTCAAGGCCTTTTCTTGGAAGATGGCGGCCGTTTAGGTGTGAGTCCTTGTATGAGGTTGATGTCAAGCAAACTGCTGTCGGTGGTCTTATTGTATCTTTTCCTCTAGGACCCCCAAGTGTGAACTCAATGTAAGTTAGTGAGGGTGTTCAATTTGAGTGAGAAAGTGCCTTAGTCGCTCGTGGATTATGTAATTTTCAATACACACCTTTGGAATGGTTTGTAATGCATGTTCCATGACATATTGACATGCCTTCAAAGTAGATGTGACTCGTGAAAGCCTTGATGGTGAGTTGATGGTGAGTTGACGGTGAGTGTGTCTTCTTTGGATGCCAAATTGTCGTTGACAAGTCCACATTCCTGAAGTCCCATTCCATCCTATCAAATACCTTTGGTTCATTTGAATTCAAACAAAATACAATAGTTTACAAATAGCAGATGATAAAAAGTTAAAGCTCTAAGGAAACATGTTGGTTTCCGATAGCCTTTTATCAAGGAGAGAGCCAACCAAAATGAATCTATGGAGGAATGTCCAATATTTTTGCATTGCAAATGTAACACAATTTTGAGTTTACACCATACATTTGAGTTACATGGACTATTCTTGTCATCGTAAGGTTCAGTTCCTCTCCTAATCCAATTTTTTTCGTTATCATTCCTTGTTTTCTTGTGCATTATGTGTAAATTGAACGAAAATTTTCTAAAATGACGTCTCAGACAGGCTAGTGGAGAAGAACCTATATTATTCTTCCAAGGAACGTACCCAACTGGTTGTTTCTTATACAAACACAATGTCCTCCACAATGCAAAACCCAGCGATTGATCTACGTTTCCTTTGTTCTGATCGGTGAAACCAAAACATCATCCTTAATTTGGTTTCTGGTTGTTTGACATGTTATCGGTGTACAAAAGTAGAATTTTTATTTTCTCAACTTGCACTTGACCATGCCCTAATAAATTTTGATTTCAATGTGAATTATTTATTAACTAGTCAAAATTCATCAAAATGGACTTTTGTCGAATTCAGTGGTCTACCTCCACCCTTTCCAGCATCTAGTTGGACACACACGTGCCACCAAGTTAATTCTAAAATTGTTATGTCCATTTCAATGGTCTATTCCCACCCTTTTTCCGCATAAAAAACTGGGCATTATGCCTGAAAATCTTGTAATTTAGGCAAAACAGGAAGAAATTTAGTTGTTACCAACAAATTCATACACCTCAATGTGCATTTTGGTGGTTTTTGAGGCCACCGACTACTCCTCGCCTCGCGTTTGACGCTCGGTGAACTTCAAACGCAAGAGCGACGAGCACTCAACCGTTCGATACATCAAACGATTGAATGGTCGTCGCTCTAGAATTCAAACGGAAGGCGGTGAAAACACGTGTATCCAACATCCCCACCAAAAAAAAAAAAAATTAACACACCTGGTTGTCAAATTCAACGGTCTACCCCCCATTTTCATCAAGTATAAGAGTACCCCCTGAATTATTTCAAAGCACTAAATTTTTTGTCAAAATAATCATGGAACAACTTAATCGTCAAATTCAAAGTTCACTACGGTACATTGCATGTTCAGTGGAGAAAAGAAGTAGCGGTAGGGCCAGCTTGGCCCTCCCTCCTCGCAGCTACAAGGTGTGGTTGGACACCACCCGTCACTACTGCGAGGGCTGGCCGAGGTCAGCCCTTCCCTAGCCACCAGCCAGCTGGCTGCCAGCCTGTTGGACGGTCGGCGGGCCGCCGAGTGTGCACACTGGGTAAGATTTCCGGATCTGATATCGGATTCGGATACACAAACCCGGATCCATATCAGGCTTCAATCCGCGAATCCGGATCTGGATCCATGGATCCTAAGGATTCATGAATTGTTTTTGGATCCTATATGTCAGGCCAGCCAAACATCCTCTAATCTGTCACATTCAACCCCGTTTTCCATGCTTACACTAGTGGCAAAAGGATCCACGAATCCCGGATCAAATCTTGTTGAAGGATTCGGATCCCCGAATCCGGATCGGGATCCGGATGCGGATTCACGAATTTCCATCCCCAAATCCTAGGATTTGGTGTATAGCCTTATCGGCAGTCGATTAGATGACCGGCCGGCCACCTGCCGGCTGCCAATCGTGCTGGTCGCTCGATCGGCGGCAAGGAGGCTGCGAGGCCTGTAGCCACGAGCCCTCGTCTTCATCCTCTCCTCTTTGCCTCCTCAAATGAGTGAGGCAAGGTATAGAGAGAAAGTGAGTGAGGTGTGAGAGGCATGAAAAATTCAGACGGGATATCGTCGGACATGCCTCACACGCGATGATTTAGCATCGTCACGTAAAAAACGGAAATGAAGTTTGACTAGTACAAGATTCATATTTTGTTCACAGAAAAATCGTGCAAACTCATGAGTTTGAAGTCATGTCCTCCTCATTTGGGACCCAAAACGAGTGGGCAAGGTAAGAACCATAATGGGCCTCTGGATATTCAAAACATTTTAGTCTCCATGTATGGGTCGTTGATGAAGACTGCCCCCAAGAGTGAAACGGAGGGGAAAATCCCTCCAGCAAACTCTGGATGCTATTCTACAAACTTTGAAAATGACTTTTGTGCAGGAGCTAGAGAGCTGACATGTCATGGTGATTTTTAGAGCAGGGGGACCATCACGACTAACTGTGTAATGGTTCCGGCTGCTACAAGAGATAGAAAATGGCACGAGTAGTTGAACTAGTAGTAGGGATGTTACAAGGGGACACGGGCTTAAAACTAAATAGTTTTAAGTTCCATAAAGTGCATTAGAAAGCTCTCGAGGAGCTCTTTTTCAACCTCCTTGTTCCTCTAAGCTTCCTCTTTCCTCTTTGGGCTAGCTGGTTTTTTTTTTTATGCGATGGGGAGTGTCCATCCCTAAAACCACCATTATCCCCATCTACTCATTACTATCCCTACCCTCCTTCAAGCAAGAAGTGGGGGAGTACCCTTTCCTACGACCAGGATTTCTCATGGCCTGAGAGGATAGGAAAATGGAGGAAGAAGACGCTTGGGGGGTTTTTGGATTACTCTCCATCGTCATGGAGTACAAAGGAGCCATCTCCAAATAGGTAAAACATGTGCCAAGAGGTCTCAAAAGGAGGCCAAGGAAGACCACAAGATAAAAAAGAAGACAAGAGGAGTGAGGGAAGAGCGTGCGTGGATGGAAACTCTATGTTCAAGTTGACTTCGCTTCCCCCCTCCTCACCATATGAGCGATGCTCAGATTTGTGGAGCCTCCTTGGTTTTTTGTCCTCATTTCCTTTTCTTAGGGTTTCTAAATTGCCTAGTGCCATGAGTTACGGCTTAGGGTTTGCCAAGAATCCATACAATTGTGCCAACCATGCCGGCATAGAAAAATAGTATTTTTCTACCACGTGATTGTGCCAACCGTGGCGACCTATGGAAGTAGAGGCATATTGCCTCACTGACTGTGAGAGCAAGGAGACTTTGGAAGGCAACAATTCCCTAAAGCTATGGGGTGGTCCTCACAATGGTCTTCATGTGCTAGTTGCACGGACGATGGAATGGCAAGTACCGGACCTTCAAAGACAAATATGGACAAGGTTGTGAAGGCCTCACCACACGTCCTAGACAGACTCCAAATCTTGGGAGCAGCCACCACAAGTATGGTTGCCAAACCAAAGGCAACCATACCGCCAAGGTTAACCCTTGCAAAGCTCAGCAGCACCAATAAGTGTGCAAAAGCCAGAAAAGCACTCGATGAGGATGTCACCGTGCATGTGGATGACTCCCACATGACAGAGGATGCACTTAAAGATGACCACCCGGGTGTGGATCCCGTTGATGATCACGATTTCAACAAAGGTGAAGGCAATTGAGGATCACAATCATTGCCATTGTCATGCGACAAACTCAAGTTGATCGCACAAGAGGGGCACATGAAGCTACCAACAGTAGCGAGAGTATTGACAGCAGCAAAGATACCAAAAATGTTCACACACAAAGTTCTTACGAGTACGAGTCAGACGATATCACTGTGAAGGCAATTGACAACGACCGATGGAGGCTTGTTGAGCCTACTACTGAGTCGATGGGACAACTCAAGATCAGCGCCAATAGTGGAGGTACGACACCACCCAGAGGAGTGGGGGTATCCCCTCCTTCCTATGATGTAGCTTTGATGGGACAAACCCACGCCCACTTGAGCGTCGTCGGTGACAACAACTTCCTCCAAAAGGTGGAATTCCTGAGAGGTGTGTACGTAAACTGCACCCTCCTATAGTGGGTAAATGTGCATAGACAGCGCGTGGCCCTCGAGGCTAACACCAACTCTCAATGTTGAAGTTCAAGTTCACCAATCTACTAGCCCATGTCGGGCAAGGCATCATAGATCTCGACCGTGATTGCTATTTGTAGCATCTGGCCGCTCGTTGGATAAACTGCCAATGTGATGACCTTGACAAGGCATTGTAGAGAGTGATCCAGGTACGGCTATAGCAGTGATTGTAGCGGGATGCGGGCAGGAAGTCTACCTCAATGACATTGAAGCCAGTCATGAACATGTCCTTCCTCCATGGTGTGGAAATCGTTTGAAAGGGCGTGAAGGTGACTGACGGGTTGAATCACATAGAGCACATTATGTGTGTCCACAAGTCTCTACTCGGTCAGTGGGGTGACTTTGCCACAATGTGGCTTGAAGGCAAGCTCTTCAAGTACGTGATCAAGGAGTGAGGTGCGCAGTAGCCACACCTTGAGTGGTATACCATGCCGGAGGAGCCTTCTTGTGAACCCGATACAAGGAGTCACAGTGTGCATTCCAATATATCAAGGACTTGAAGCAGTTGGGTAGCTCGCTCGAAGCCCACTTGAGCGAGATCACCACACTCATGGGGGAAGGAAAAAGCTTCATCAAGGGCAATGGGACCCAAACCTTCAAGAACCCAGAGTGTTTGCTCCTGGAATACTTGTGTGATAACCTTGTCTATGAGAATTTGAAGGAGAAGGTGACCACAACAGTAACCGACCAGGCTTGGAAAAGCTGGAAGACATTGCAGACTACATGAGTGAAGTTTATCCGGCAGACCCAAAGCACTACTCAGATTTACGGCCAAACGCACGTGCACGGCAAGGTCAAGACTTGCGCATGGAAACTGCATGGGCTAGGGGGTCAGCTCGGCAGCATGGTGGGATCAAGGGCAAGCATCCCGTAGACCCTCCAGTCAAGAAGGCTGGTGGACACAAGGTCCCCAACCATAAGTGCAACCGCGATAATGAAACGTTGTAGGTGGTTGTGTGAGTGTCGCAACAGAGCCTTCTGTGATGACCTCTGTCATGACTGCATGCAACCTGGCCACTTTGGGGCTCAGTGCCCTTATGCTGCTGGTTGTGGACAAGAGGCCGCGGCGTTGGCCGCAGCTACGGCACCTCGTGTGGATGGTGCAATTGGAGGCCGCGGACTGGGTCATGGAGAGGGCCGCGGCCGCGGCAATGGATACGGCTGTGGAAATTGATGTAGTCGTGCTGCGGGTTTTTCCCATCCCTCAGTGACGTTAGTGGAGATCACTCAATGGGTGAAACTGGATCATGAGTATGGATTCATGTTTCTGGATGATGATACAAAACAATTTGTATTGTTTAGGAGTTTGAATTTCACTGTTTCTTTCTCTCCTCTTATTAAAACTCATTCTATACTTGATGGCCAACATTGCCCAGTACACCTTGCATCTCTAGACAAGATGCATGATTGAGCATGCTTAATTGTGGTAGCATCGTCCACTGTAAAATGTTGGTGTGATTCACTGATTAAACCAAGTGTCCTCAAAGAAATATGCCCAATGATACTTGTGGTACCTTTGGTCAACGAGTTTGACCCAATCAAGTCTAAAGACTGCAAGGTGCTAGCCATAGCCACAAGATGTGAACTCAAGTGTATTAATCATTGAAATTGTGGCACCCACCGTATTGATTCCACTTTTACTACGGACTTGGCTTGCCGTCGTTGAGCTTGTTCACTCAGAAGAGTGGAGGAAACATGTCATTACAATTCAAACGACACCTAGCAGGTTCTTTTTTGAACATACTAGATGAAACTAGAGGGAATAACTCCTTTAAGCCTTGGATTTACTTGACAGGTGGGCCCAAAGCACAAGCCATCAAATGGCATAGTTATCGGTGGTGACAACCATACAATACCCGTGATCAATAATCGTAAAGCAAAAGGTTGCATTCAAGGATACACACAAAGTATCACGCTCAAGGTACTCAACCTTCCTGACCCGTTTGATGTGGTTCGAGACAATCTCTAGCTTCACAAGAAGGGTGTGATAAGATATGAATATTGGCGCTTGATTCTTTATAAGGAATGCATTGGTTTACATTGATTCCATGTATGGAATCTTCACTAACCGACTAAAATTCCATGCCAGCTTGCCTGTGATGTAGGTTTAGAGATGTATTTGACAATGTTGTCAACACTTCTAGGCTCAATTATAGAGAGTGGAGGAAAAAGGAAAAGAAGACATGCCACAAGATATCAAATCTCTACTGGCAAAGTTCTTGGATGTATTCCAAGAACCACTGGCCGGGCTTCCACCATAATGGTACATGGGCCACACGATCATGCTAAAACTGGAAATAACTCCTTCGTTTAGACCCATGTATCACCTTTGTACAGCCAAATGTCAAATCAAACATTACCTTGCAAAAGGGTGTATGAAGCCAAGTAGCTTGGTGTACAATACGCCGAGTCTTTTTTTGAAGAAAATATATGTCAATTTATGCATGTGCTTGGGCTACCAGGTGCTAAACAAGTTGACAATGAAAAATCAATTCCCCTTACCATGGATTGAGGATCTATTCAGCCAACTTCAAGGGACATAAGTTTTTTCATCCTTGGATTTGTTTCATGGATACCATCAAAACTTCATCACGGAATATGATATGCACAAAACAGTGTTTTGAATGCAATTGGGACACTATCAGTTCCGAGTTTTGTGCTCCGGGCCAACGAACGCCCCGGAAACCTTCCAAGGAGAAATGAACCAAAAATCACCAGACAACTCAGTTTGTTTGTCTTGTTTTACCCGGACAACACCCTACTTCTCTCCAAATCAATGGGAAAGTACATGGAACATACATGCAAAGTCCTCGTGATACTTTGGGGATGTTATTTCTATGCAAAAGTGAGCTGGTACAATTTTGCACAAGACGAGCTCAAATACCTTGGACACATAGTCGATAAGGACGGTATCCGTGTTGAACCATGAAAGGTCCAAGCCATTGCAGATTGGCCGTGCCCAGAGATTTTTGGGCAGATTCAGTCTTTTCTTGACCTTGCAAACTACTTCTCATAAAGACGACACACTTCACTCCTAAAACCATTGATGTGAACGTAGAGGTGACCCTTTGTACCTTCGTTGAGAGTGATGTGAAGCACCATGGCTTGTCATTGTGAATCATCTCTGATTGAGACCAAGAAAAAGATGTGTATGTACTTTCACAGCGAGTCGCAAATGTCAACAACGTTTCACACTCAAATTGAGAAACAAACAACGCATCAATTGTATTATAGAATAGGTGTTCCACATGTACGTGAACCCTGCCATGAATGATTGGGACGTAATCCTAATATCGGCGCAGTTTACGATGAACAACTCGGTGAATGAGTCCACTCGGTTCATAGCATTTGCATTAAAGAGTGGTCGACATCCAGCGGTGTCCTCTTTATTGGTGAAGAGTTGCAGTACACAAGGATAGGGTTCCTTCTGCTTTAGTCTTTCACGAGTACATAGAGTCATGTTTTTACGAGAAAAAGTGTTACCTTCAAGCGGCTTGACGACAACAAAAGGCAAACGTTGACAAAAAGTCACCGTGAGGTCTCGTTTGACATTGGTGATAAAGGGTTGCTTAGCAGTAAGAACCTTTTGGTGAAGTTGTCGGGGGTACGAAGACTTATACCAAATTGTATTGGGGCGTTTCTCATCCTGCCAAACATCAGGCTAATGGCCATTTGGCTCCATACATGACAGAAGGAACCGCTCGACCATAGCCAACAATTCTTATTCAAGAGGGCCAACTCAACTTTGCCTACTCCAGACCCGAGAGTGTACGCTCCCATCACGCATTGTTCTAGAATACCTTGTTCATTGGACCGGTTGTGTACCTAGACATAAATAATGGGAGCCCAAACCTCAGTTGCCCACAAGGGTGGTCGATGAGTACTGGCATGTGGCAGGGGGCACCACCTGAACGCGGAAAAAAGTGAACAACATTCTTGCTAGACGGCAGTGATGGAAAGAAACCATAGGAGGTTGGGGATGTCCAATATGATTATTGCGAGAATGCTCCAGCCTAACAGGGAGAGGTCGCTAGCCGTGCTGACTGACAAGCTATAGCTGAGGTCCAAGCATCGTGCACGTCTTCATATTTAGCTGGTGATTGTAACTTTTAGTTTTCCTTTACAATGTTGATGACTCACCTTCTGGCACTCGAACTTGTTCGTCATGAACCGGGACTGTTCATAACAAGTGGAGATGAATGTAGCAAAAGGGCCAGTTTGGTCCTCTCTCCTTGCAGTTGCGAGGGGTGGTTGGACACTACCCCTCGACACTGCAAGGGCTGGTCGGTGGCCAGCCCTTTGCTGGCCACCGGCCAGATCGTTGGCCGGTGGCTGGTCAGGTGACCAATTGGCAACCTGCCAGCCACCAGCTGGTTGCAGATTGAGCCAGTCGCTCGATCGGCGGCCAAGAGGTTGTGATGCCTTGAGGGCCAAGGCTTATGGCCTCTAGCCCTTTTCCTTGCCCATTCCTCTCTTTGTCCTCAAGTGAGCAAGGTGGGAGATAGAGTGCAAGGGGGTGGGGCCCAATAGAAATGAAAACAATTGGCGTGAAATTGGCAAACGTACCTCGCACGCGATGATTTCAATCCGTCCTGTCAAAAACAAATTTTGAGTTTGTGTAGTACCAAATTTGAGGCCTTTATGGAAAACTCATGCAAAATCACGAGTTTGAAGTGATAACCTCCACGTTTGGGACCCAAAACAAGGAGGCAAGGAAAAAAAGGTTCTTTTGTAGCTCAAAACATTTGTGTCTCCTTACACTAGTCACTGATGATGATTTTCCCTGAGAGTTACGCGGGGGGAAACCCCTCCAACGAGCTCTAAATGCCATCTTGCAAGCATTGATGATGACTTTTGCAAAGGAGTTGGAGAGGTGACATCTTACAAAAGCACATATCAAGTGTTTGATGAGTATAAGTGTGTGCAACTGTCTCATCAAGTACTCCCATGTATCACATGGTCCTACTAGAGTATTTGTACAAGAAAAACTACATCTGTTATAGTTACATTTCATAAGAAAAAAATACCCTATGACAAATAACAGTCGTAGTCGGTGCACCAATAGCCGGCCAATGATGGATGCCACCCGAAGCTGTCTCGACATCTAACAAAACTGGAGTGTCGATGTAATGTACTTGGAAAACCTGGATTGCCATTTAAACATCTATACATACTCAAAAAGGTTACTAATACCAAGTCCAAACAGGGTCATTGATGACTCATTTTCAATGAGAATACAAGTTGCTATGTGGATCAGGAAATATTTCTTAGGGTACGTATGGCCTCGGCCATCTGGCCGCGGCCGAATTTGACTCGGATTCCAAATTTTGAGTGTAGTTGCGCTCAGATTCCGACTTCGAGCGGGGTAAGATCCGACTTGATTGTCCGCTGACAGCGTCGAATGTTGCATAACATTGCTTCCGGACTTCCGACTACAAAATGAGTCATGATCAGATGTAGCGACGGTGGATCCGTTCCGCGGACATACGACCGAGGCCAAACGTACCCTTAGAATATGAAGATGGAGCATAAAATGCTCAATTACAATTTTTTCTGGTTTCAAAATCTTAAAAAAAAAAAAAAGACATATGATGAAATTTAACACTATGGTGTACGCCCTCACACATATATGTGCATCAAGCGCAGTGAAGGGAGAAATCAATTGAGTAAGGAGTACGTAATTGAAAATTTTTAGTGTTTCAAACAATAGATTTTGGTACACGTTTATTGAATTGCTTATGACTAATGAGTGTACTTGCCATACACCATGGACACATGAAATGGCCCTCTCTCATTCCTGTCTCAATGAGAGTTTGCCACGTACAAGTTATACTTTGATTACAACCTATAGTTACCTTTTCACACAATAAAAAGGAGTGCACTTGGTGTGCTCTCAGTGTATCTTTATAAGGCAATACAGCATACACCAGCTGCACACACTAGAGGTGTAATTTTACACCTCGATGTGAACAGGCTCAACTGCCACGAAACACAACCACTGTCCCGCACGTTGTGCAAAGAGCACATTGTTGGGTTTTGCAGAGATTGCACATGCGGGAACGGAGCCTTCACTACAGCAAGGAGGTCCTCGCTGCTCCAGGATCTTTTTGTGTTTCCTGCAAGCTTAGTGGAAGTCAAGATATGGAATAGAATCTTGTCAAAAGAGTACAAGTACAAGATGTGTCCAACGAATAGCAGGTAGGCAGAGCTTAGCTCCATGCTCTGAAATATCTCCTAGCCCCAAACTAGGGTGCAACGTCTTGCTACGCCGTCAAGGCCGTCCACATAAGGGTCTCAGCACAACCATCATTTCCAGTGATGGAAGGCTTCCATGTCATCAGTGCCACCTCCTCGCCAGGCTGGCAACTAGTACCACGCTTTCAGGGTCGTCAGATGGAAACTCTTATAGATTCTGGCTGGTCTTAGCAGACCCACCAAGCTGTGATGGACGATCCACCAACACATAAGTCGTCCTCATCCCAGGCTGGCAAGCAGAGCCAAGCTTACCAGTGCAATGGAGGGATCTCCAGTATTGTCCTCCACCCAAGCTAGCAAGCAGAGCTAACTTACACGGGTCTTGGAGGGATCTCTAGCAGGGACATCCACCCAGGCTTGCAGACAGAGCCAGGCTTACAAAGGTCTTGGAGGGATCTCTTGCGGCAACCTCTACTCAGGCTGGTAGACAGGGCCAGGCTTACAAGGGGTCGTGGAGGGATCTCCAGCAGACCTTGGTCAAAGGTGCTCCAGTGCTAAGGCATGGAGCCTTGCACGTGGACTTGGATATGATGAAGCCATTGAAGATCAACTATTGAAGATATTTGAGTGTGAGAGGGCCGCCGCCTTTTACACTTGCAGCCTTGGCAAGTTTAATGCCTTGGTGGTTGTCGGAGAAGCTTCCTTTGATGCACGGTGCAGTTTCATCTCTTGTGCATGGATCACTGTAACTGTGATCCCTGCACAAGAGCTGGCCACATGGCTTTGTAGATGCAAGCCATCATCATGTTTACGATCCTCAGATCCTGTGGTTTGTCACAGACCAGTGAGAGCCGTTGATCACTATAGCCGTGATTCTTGCATATCAACGATCCTTTGAGATGAACATGAACCGTTGATGTCTGGGATCATGGCTTGAGGAAACTTCCTCCGTAGGGAAGCTTCCTCTCCATGGAAGCCTCTCTTGAGCTTGATTGTCTGCTTGCTTGAACCTAGACCATGGGGAAGCTTCCTTTCAAAGGAAGCTTCATCAGGTTCCACGTTGCAGCTTCTCCGTGAGATGCATATGCCAAAGTCTTTGCTGCTGCTCCATTGATGCTACCACATGATGACATGTGGTCCGTGGATTACCATCACCATGAGGCTTGCACCAGAGCTCTCCACATAGATTTTCCACATGGCAATGAGAGAGACACGCTGAGTCGTGCCCCCGGATCGTCCATGTAGGGATGTCCCCACTTGACGCCCTCACACAACTCTGTGCGTCTAGCAGAGTGAGATGTAGTCCCACCTGACCATCAAGCCTATGCAGCATTGCACAGGTTTCATCTCCAGGAGGCATGCATTGTCCTCGTGCGTATGCTTTCTTACAGATCTCCTTTCACACCCTTAAAAGGATTTTTTAACAGAGAAAATGTGGGCCTTTGAAGGAGGAAATTCTCTGCCGATCTGTTCCTGGTTGTAGCGGGAGGTCCGGTTCGGCCCTCCCTCCTCGCTAAAGCAAGGGGTAGTTGCGCACCACCCCTCGCGTCAGCGAGGGCTGGCCGGCGGCCAGCACTTCGCTGGCCACCGGCCAGCTCGCTGCCGGCCGGCTAAACGGCCGGATGCCGGCCGGCTACCGGCCGGCCAGCCGCCAGCCGCCAATCGCGGCCTCAGCCCGATCGGCGGTTGAGGGGCCACGAGGGCCTCGAGGGTGAGGCCTTGTGGCCTCGTGCCCTCGCCCCCCCCTCTCCCTCCTTGCAGATGAGGAAGCAAGGACGAGGGATAGGGGGAGCGAGGGCGAGGACAAGAGAGGTGGCGCAAAATTGCCAGCATGCCTCGCACACAACAATTTTGCGCCAGAACGACAAATTGTAAATCGAAGTTTGTTTGCGACAAACTTCGACATAAAATAAACAAAACAACTCATGCAAACCCAGTTGTTTGAGGTAAAAACCCCCAGTTTGGGTCCCAAAACCAGGTGTAAGGTTAAAAACGGAAATGGACCTCCGGAGACTCGAAACATTCGAGTCTCCCTGCTCTGGGTCGTTGATGACGATTGCCACTCAGTCCTGCGAAGGGGTTAAACCCCTGACGCGGACTGAGAACGCCATTCTACGAACTCCGACGATGACTTCAGAGTAGGAGCTAGAGACCCGACCCGTTACAATGGTTCTCAGAGCCAGACGACCCCTGCGACCAAGAGTTTGACGGAAACGGCAGCTACAACATAGATAAAACGTCGCCGGCATCTACAAGCAGCAGCAGAAATGTCGGAAGGGACTACGGTATCTACGCTTCACCATAAAGTGCGTCAAGAAGCTAGAGAAGAGCTCTTTTTTTTGGGCTTCTTCTCCATAGTCTCTCCTCACCTCCAGGGGACCTAAGGAAATTTTATGGGACGGTGTGGGGAGTGCCCACCCCCAAACCACCAAGTTTTTCCCCTCTTTTCAAGGTCCCCCCCTTCCCTCCTTCAACCAAAGATTAAGACAACACTCCTTCCCAAGGTCAGGGGCTCTCAAAGCTTGATGAAGCCCTAAAAAGAGGGAGGACGACACCTTGAGGACTTTTGGCGGCTTCCCCTATGCCGTTGGCTCAAGTAGGATGCGGCAAAGGGGCGTGAGACGTGTAAAGAAGACTCAAGAGGAGGCCAAGGAAGACAAGAAAACAGGAAGAAGATAAGAAGTTAGAAGAAGGATTCGAGGAGTTACTAGGAATTGTGTAATTCCTATTCCATTCTTTGCCCTAGCTCTGTGAGCGGTACTCACACTTCTTGTCAATTCCTTGTATTGTAATTTTATGTTTTCCTAGAATCTAATCGTTACCAATTGCCGTGAGCCACAGCTTAGGAAAACTAGTTTCAAAACCCATGACCTTGTGCCAACGTAGCGGCCTAGGAAAATAGAAAATAAATTTATAATTGCCTCACCGATCGTGAGAGCAACATCTTAGGAGGCAATTCCTCCTCGTTGTGGGGTGATCCTTACAACGACCTTCACGTGCTAGTTGCACGAACAATGGGATAGCAAGTGCCAAACCGTCCAAGACCAACAAGGGCAAGGTGGTGACGGCCTCACCACGAGCTCTTGGCGGACTCCAAATTTTGGGAGCCACCACCGCAAGCACAGTTGCCAACACAAAGGCAACCGTACCGCCTAAGGCAACCGTACCGCCTAAGGCAACCGTATTGCCTAAGGCCACCGTACCGCCTAAGGCAACCGACGCCAACCTCGGCGACACCGAGAAGCATGCATAGGCCAAAAAAGTGCTCGACGAGCATGTCGATGCGCACGTGGGCGACCCCCATGTGACGGATGACCCGATGGAGGAGGATCTCCTAGAGGGGGACCCCGACAAAGAGCACGACGCCGACGATGGTGAAGGCGAGGAGGATCGCGACCATCGTCATCGTCGTGCGGCAAACTCGAGCCGATTGCTTGAGAAGGATAAGACGCCCGCCACATCACCTGAAGCTGCCGACGGTAGCAAGACTGCCGAGAGCAGCAAGGGCGCAAAAAGAGGTCAAACAAGAAGTTCCCGCGAGAATGAGCCAGACGACCACGCCGCAAAGGTTATTCGCAATGACCGTCGTAGGCTCGCGGAGTTTGCTCCCGAGGCGGCAGGCAGACTCAGGATCACCACCAACGGTGGAGATACACCACCACTCGGAGGAATGGGGGCGGACCCCCCTTCCTACGATGCGGCCGCAGTGGGGCAAGGCAGCGCCCACTCGAGCGTCGTCGTCGACGACAGTCTCCTCCAAAAGGTGGGACTCCTTGGAGGTGTGTAGGCGAACCATACCCTCTTGCAGTGGGTAAAGGTGCACGCACAACGCGAGGCCCTGGAGGCTATCACCGATGCTCTGATGACATCAGAGCTCAAGTTCGTGTTTACCAACCTGCTAGCCCACGTTGGGCAGAGCAGCACGGACCTCGACCGTGATCGCTAGCTACAGTGCTTGGCCGTCCATGAGGCAAGCCGCCAATGCAACGACCTCGACAAGGCGTTGTAGAGCGTGACCCAGGTGCGGATGCAGTAGCAAGCGCAACATACCAAGGCTGCGGATGCCATTGCCGGTGGCAGCGACGGCTTGCCTACCTTGACGACTTCGAAGTCGGTCATGAACACGTCCTTCCTCAACAGTGTGGAGATCTTCCGGAAGGGAGTGAAACTATCCAACTGGCTGAATCGCGTGGAGCACGTTCTACGCATCCACAAGGCTCCGCTCAGCCAGTGGGGCAACCTTGCCATGACGCGGCTTGAAGACAAACTCTTCAAGTATATGGTCAAGGAGTGGACTGCGCAGCAGCCGCACCTTGAGTGGCAGCCCATGCCGTGGGAGGCCTTCTACGCGATCATGCGCAAGAAGTACACCCAACGTGAGGAGGCGCAGCGCGCCTTCCACAAGATCAAAGACTTCAGGTAGCTTGGCAGCTCGCTTGAACCCTACTTGAGCGAGTTCACCACACTCGTGGAGGAAGCCGAAAGCTTTACCGAGGGCAATGGGACTGAGACCTTCAAGTACCCGGAGTACATGTTACTAGAGTACTTGCGTGATGGTCTCGCCAGCAAGAAGCTGAAGGACAAGACCACCACGACAGCCACTGGCCAAGCTTGGACAAGCTGGAGGGCGCTGCGCGACTACATGAGCAAAGTGTATTCGGCTAACCCGAAGCACTACTCTGATGCAAGGCCAAACGCGTGTGCACAGCAAGGCCGCGACATGCGCATGGATGCTGCAGGGGCTGGTGGATCAGCTGGATAGCAAGGCGGTGCCTAGGGCAAGTAACCTGCAAACCCTCCAGCCAAGAAGGCTGGTGGATACAAGGGCCCCAACAACAAGCGCAGCCACGAGAATGACGAGCTGCAGGCGGTGTGTGAGCGTTGCAACACATCCTTCCGTGAAGGGCTCTGTCAAAACTGCATGCATCCGGGCCACTTTAGGGCTCAGTGCCCTCAGGCTGCTGGTGGTGGACAAGAGGTCGCGGCGTTAGCTGCAGCAGCTGCACCTCGCGGGGATGGTGCAGCAAGAGGCCGCGGACAGTGTCGTGGACAGGGTCGCTGTCGCGGAAATGGGCCCGGCCGTGGTAACGGACAGGGCCGTGGGGCGGGTTTTCCCCACCCCTGAGTGACGTTAGTGGGGACCACTCAGGGGTAAAACTGGATCACAGGTGTAGGTTCATGTTTTCAGATGAGGATGTTAAACAATTTGAGTTTTTGACGAGTTCAAATTTCTCTTTTGTTTTCTCTCCTCTTGTTGAACCGCATTCTACACTTGCTGGCCGACATTGCCCACTAAACCTTACATCTCCGGACGAGATATATGACCATACATGCTCAGTGGTGGCGACACCAACCACTGTGCAAGAATTGTGTGACACAGTGATTGAAGCAAATGCCCTCAAAGCAATGAGCTCAATCACGTTCGCGGTACCTTTAGTCGACAATTTCGACCCAGTCAAATTTAAAGACTGGAAGGTGCTAGCCGAATTCACACGTGCCTACAAGATGTGGACTTGAGTGGGTGAATCATGGGAGCTACGATGCCCGTCGTACAGATTCCGTGTTTATCACAAACTCGACTTGCCGTCGTCAAGCCTGTTCACTCGGAAGAGTGGAGGTAATATGACAATGCAGTTCAAAGGACATGTAGCTGGTGCTCCCTTGAACGTACTTGCTGACACTAGAGGTGAAGACTCTTTTGTTAGCCTTGGCTTTACCCGACAAGATGGTCTGAACTGCGAGCCATTGAATGGCGCAGTTGTTGTCGGTGACAACCGTACGGTACCCGTAATCGTTATCCCAGTGAACTTTGAATTCGATGAGTGACTTGTTCCATAAATTTTTCGATGAAATTTTTTGGTCTCTTGTAACTGTTTTGGGGGTACATTTGAATTCAACAAAAAGTAGGGGATAGAACGTTACATTTGACAAAATGGGGTATTTTACTATTTTTATTTGATGAATCAGTCAAGATGTGTTAACTCTCGCTCTCGCGCTCGACTCTAGTCGAACACGAGAGCGAGGAGCATATGACCATTCAACATTTCAAATGGTCAAATGCCCCTTGCACTCCCGTTTGTCGTTCCAGCAAATGGCAAACGTGAGGTGGGGAGCATTCGGTGGCCTCGACAGCCACGGAAACACGTCTTCGCGTGCTTGAACTTTGTCGAGCACGTGAAATGAAAGAATGCAACATCCGGATTCAAGACAAAGTGGATGGAGGACCAGGTTCCCAATTAGGCAAAAATGTAAGAGTAGACTCTTAAACTCAAAGAAGTCGTTTTGGAATTGTTTTGGTGGTACTTTTCAATTCAACGAAAATCCCTTTTAGATGAATTTCGACCAGGACAAAAATAGTTAATATCAAAATCAAAGTTCATTGCGGTACTTATAAAGAAAAAAATTGTATTCAAGGCTACACACAGAGTGTCACGTTGAAACTACTCAACCTTCTTGACCCATTTAACGTGGTGCTAGGCGATCCCTGGCTCCGTGAGAACAAGGCTCTAATGTGCTTTGAATCAAAGAGTTTGATCCTCCGAAAAGGACAGCGCCGCTTTACGTTGATTTCGAGTACGGAATTATCACCGACCCGACTCATAGTCCATGCCAGCTTGTCTGCGATACAGGTTAAGAGACGTATTCGACAAGGTAATCGATACTTCTTGGCGCAGCTGCAGAAAATGGAGGAAGATGTGAAGGAAGACATGCCACAAGAGATCAAATCTCTATTGGCGGAGTTCTCGGATGTATTCCAAGACCCCCCGGCTGGGCTTCTACCAGAAAGACACATGGGCCACACGATTCCGCTGCAACCGGAGACGACTCCTTCGTTTTGACCCATGTATCGCCTTAGTCTAGCAGAAAGGCGAGAGGTCGAACGCCAAATCAAAGAGTACCTTGCAAAAGGGTGGATCGAGCCCAGTAGCTCGCCGTATGGTGTGCCGATCCTTTTTGTGAAAAAAAGGGACGGTGGTTTACGCATGTGCGTGGATCATCCGGTGCAGAACAAGATGACGGTGAAAAATCGATTCCCCTTACCGCGGATTAAGGGCCTTTTTCACCAAATCCAAGGCACACAAGTATTTTCGTCCTTGGATTTGTCTCAAGGGTACCATCAAATCCGCGTCATGGAAGATGATGTCCCCAAAACCGCGTTTCAAACGCACATGGGACACTATCAATTCCGACTATTACGCTTCGGGCTTACACATACCCCGGCAACCTTCCAAGGAGAAATGAACCAAACGTTCGCCAAGCAACTCGGACAGTTTGTCTTGGTCTACCTGGACGACATCCTCGTTTTCTCCAAATCAATGGAAGAGCACATAGAACATATGCGCAAAGTTCTAGCAATCCTTCGGGAACAGAAGTTCTATGTGAAAGTGAGCAAGTGCAAGTTTGCTCAAGATGAGCTCAAGTACCTTGGACACATCATTGGCAAGGATGGCATCCGTGTCGACCCACGAAAGGTCCAAGGTGTTGTAGACTGGCCACATCCCAAAAATTTTGGGCAGATTTGGTCTTTCCTTGGCCTTGCAAACTACTTTTGATGGTTTATGCAAAGGTATTCAACCCTGGTAGCACCGCTAACCAGGCTCACGCAAAAAGACGTGCGTTGGAAATGGGCATCTGATTACAAGAACGATTTTCTCAAAGTCAAAGAGATTATATCCACGGCACCCGTCCTAGCCCTTCTAGATCCATCGCAACCGTGGGAGGTTTGGTGTGATGCGTCGGTAGTAGGACTTGGAGCCGTCCTCATGCAGAATGGTCACCCACTTGCGTATAAGAGCCGGAAGCTCATCCCTGCAGAAACGCGGTACATGACCGGGGATCAAGAGCTCCTTGTGGTAGTAAACACTATCAAGATGTGGCGTTCCTACCTCAAGGGTGCTGAAGAGGGTGTGACGGTCGTGACCGACCATAATCCATTGGTTTTTTTCCAAACGCAACCGAGACTGTCAAGACGACAGGCGCGTTGGAGCGAATACCTGAGCCGATTCTCGTTCATATGGGACATCAGCCAGGACGCATCAATGTGGCCGATCCACTAAGCCGACAGCCTGTGGAAATTAAAGCAACCACCGAAGTCACTGGGTGTTTTATGGCCATTGCAACAGCAACAGTACAATCACCAGATCCCCCTGCACCTCTGCGGCAACCACCATGAGAGATTATCCATTACAACGGTTTTGTAAACAGGATCCTTGGATTCTTGGTTTCAAGACTCTCAAAATCTGGACAAGTTGGCTTGGCGGAGGCCGCAGGAATCAACCGGCATGGAGAACAAGTTGTTGTGCCAAACTCGGGAGACATTCGAGCAAAGGTTATCTCCCAGTTCCACGACCCGCCGGTCGCAGGTCATGTGGGACCTCGAAAGACCGGACAAGCACTCTTGGACCACTATTGGTGGCCATGATGGAGTGTCGATGTCTGTAAGTATTGTATGACATGCAACCCATGTCTTTGGAATAAGGCTAGTAACAAGAAGCCTGCTGGACTCCTCCAACAGCTTCCCATTCCTGGGACTCCATGGGAGTACGTCAGTATGGACTTCATTACTGGTCTTTTGGACACGGCCCGTGGCCATGATGAAATACTAGAAGTCATATATCTTTTGACGAAGATGACACACTTCATTCCTACAACCACTGACGTGAACGTAGAGGAGACCGCTCGTCTCTTATTTGAGGGTGTCGTAAAGTACCATGGCTTGCCGTTGCGCATTATCTCCGATCGAGATCAAAATTTCCTAGTAATTTCTGGCAAAAGATGCACGAGTACTTCGGCGGTAAGTCATAAACATCGATAGCATTTCACCCTCAAACTGACAGAAAAATAGAGCACCTGAATCACACTCTGGAGCACATGCTGCACATGTACGTGGACCCTGCCATGCATGATTGGGACGAACTCCTAGCTCTGGCAGAGTTTGTTGTAAACAACTCGGTGAATGAGTCCACACAGTTCACACCGTTCGTGTTGAACACTCGTTGGCATCCAGTGGTATCCTCTTCATTGGTGAAGACTGGGAGTACAAGAGGGCAGGTTCCTTCTGCTCAAGCCTTTGCCAAGCGCACCGACTCCTTGCTACAAGAGGCAAAGGGTCACCTTCAAGCAGCTCGACAGCAACAAAAGGCATATGCCGACAAAAGTTGCCGGGAGGTCTCGTTTGACATCGGTGACAAAGTGCTCCTTAGCACTAAAAACCTTTGGCTGAAGTCGCTAGGGGCAAGGAAACCTCTACCAAAGTGAATTGGGTCATTTCCCAACTGTGACACGCATCGGGCCAGAGACATACTGATTGCTACTTCCGCCGAATATAAAGATACATGACGAGTTTCATGTGAGCCTACTGGCTCCATACACGGCAAACGGAAGCGTTCAGCCACCGCCAGCAGTCCTTGCTGTCGACGGCCAATACGAGGTCCTTCGCCTACTCTAGCACCGAGAGCATACTCTTCGGTCGCGCGTTGTTAGGGAGTACCTTGTTCATTGGGCCGATTGTGGACAAGGACATAATTCATGGGAGCCTGAATCTTTGTTGCCCACAGGGGTGGTCAACGAGTACTAGAGCAAGCTTACAGCTCGCACAGATCAAAGCGTGGCAGGAGGTACCACCTGAACGCTGAAAAAGTGAACAACATTCCCTCAGGGCAGCATTCATGGACAACGACCATAGGAGGTTGGGGACGTCCAACATGGTTGTCGATCGGATGCTCCAGCCTAAAGGGGGGAGACCGCTAGCTGTGCAAACCTACAAGCTGCAGCTTAGGTCCAAGTACCATGCACGTGTTCATGTCTAGCTGGTGATTGAAATCATCAATTTTCTTTCACAATGTTGATGACTCACTGACTTACAATCCTACTTAATGTTCATGAACCAGGACGGTTCATAATAAGTGGGGACAAATGTAATGGGAGGGCCGGTTTGGCCCTCCCTCCTCGCTGAAGCGAGGGGTGGTTGCGCACCACCCCTCGCGTCAATGAGGGCTGGCCGGCGGCCAGCACTTTGCTGGCCGCCGGCTAACTCGCTGCCGGCCGGCTAGACGGCCGGTGGTCGGCCAAGCGACCAGCCGGCCAGCCGCCAGCCGCCGATCGCGGCCTCAGTCCGATCGCCAGCTGAGGGGCCACGAGGGCCTTGAGGGTGAGGCCTCGTGGCCTCGTCTCCTCGCCCCCCCTCGTCCTCCTTGCAAACGAGCAAGTGAGGACGAGAGATAGGGGGAGCAAGGGTGAGGACAAGAGAGCTGGCGCAAAATTGCCAGCGTGCCTTGCACGGGACGATTTCGCGCCAAAACGGCAAACAATAAATCAAAGTTCGTTTCCGACAAACTTCGACATAAAACAAATGAAATAACTCGTGCCAACGCACGAGTTCAAGGTAAAAACCCCCGGTTTGTGTCTTAAAACCAGGGGTAAGGTTAAAAACGGAAATGGGCCTCCGGAGACTCGAATTATTTCAGTCTCCCTGCTCTTGGTCATTGATGACAATTGCCCCTCAGTCCTGCAAAGGGGGTAAACCCCTGACACGGACTAAGAGCGTCATTCTGCGAACTCCGACGACAACTTCACAGCAGGAGCTGGAGACTTGACCCGTTAAACTAGTAAATTCACGGAAAACCCCATAAATTCTTCTTGGAGCCTCTTGTTATAGTTTCGATTGTGCCATGATAAAGAAGTAGATCAGTGCAGTTACCGCACACTCCAACACATGTTAGGTTTGTTGTTGTTGTTCCATTCTTATAAAAGAGTGGAATACACTCTTATGTTGCTAGTTCCACGTAACGGCAACCCCTTCGAGAAGAGGTTTGAAATGTCATATGCGAAAAAAGGGAATGAAATAAAAACATAAACATCATATGAAAGATGGTGACAGCAATAATGATAAAACATAACACATTTAGTGCACTCATAGTGCCTTTTTCCTACTAGGACAAAGCATTTTTTCCACATGCACCAGTCCCACGCACCGAGCCTCTCTCTTTGACACAACGTCAACCACCATATAAGAAAGGAATGCATTGCATTCACACACTACATTGGTGGCAGAAGGACAAGCTCATCGCCCTGTCTTAACGAATCCACACAAGGAGCACACACTAAGGAGCTTGTATATAAAATGTATTGATGAATCATACCTCACAATCATCTGGTACAGCTGTAGCTCCAGCTCTCTTAACTTGTGGTTACTCATGTAATAGGTTCTCTGTCTACCTGTCCATGACCGAGGTTCAATTTCACTTTGTGGCCAAAATTCCTCCGAGGAAGCTTACAATAGGGTTTGTGCTAAATTATCCTTTCAAAATCATCAACAAGTGGTGTAGATTCCTCAAACACCGTTGGGAACTTCACCAAGGTTTTAATTAATGAACCTGGTCTTACAAAGGAGCGACCTAATGACATTTTAATCTCGTCGCTTCCACGTGGACGAGAAACACGTGTGCTCCTTGCCGTAAGGTGTCGCTTGGCTACGTCAATGAATATTCGTAATGGTTGTACCTTTGTTTTATGACTCGTCTGCTAGATATTCTCTCTGCTTCTCTTCCATTTCGTGTTGTTTATTGTCCCATAGCCACATGTTTGTTGTGGGTTGCTTGACTGGCCATGAGTGTCATTCTACGTAATGAACGAAGATGCAACTCCACTTGTGGAGTACCATGACTTACAAAATCTGGTGATACAAGACGTCTCACAATGTCAACAAAATGTGTTCATAACTTGGTGAAAGAGCATTGAGTTCATGACTTGCACCAAAAAAACACCTTGTTCATACCAACAGAGGCAGCGGATAGCACATGTCCTTGCATCCATTCTGTCATCACCCAATACCTAAGCAACCTTGCCCAATCCTACAGTTACACTTTGGAGAAGCACCAAGAAACTCTACCATCTTCTTTGTTTTTCATTCATATACTATGATGAAATCTCTCAGAGTGTGACCATAGTCGTTGTTTTGTCATGGCTTCTTGGCACGTCATGAGTGGTGGGTGGATCACCATGGGTCTAAACTACATCACAGTATTTTTCACTGGTCATATCAAAAGAAATGTTCATAGGCTTTGAGTTTTTTAAGGTAAGGGACTAGTGCCTATTTGTAAGAAATGCATGAACTCCAGTGCCTTGCTTACATCTTATGTAACATTCCAATAAGTATGAATTGGGTAACATTGAAACATAAGCTATACTATCCTTAGGAAAAGCTCAAACCACGGCCCCGACCTTACATTTTATGGGTATAGAGACAGAATCCGTCATGAGATATATTTTGGTCGCTTGAATGGTTGGACAATATGAATGCAACGCTGGTGGGGGGGGGGGNACCTTACATTTTATGGGTATAGAGACAGAATCCGTCATGAGATATGTTTTGGTTGCTTGAATGGTTGGACAATATGAATGCAGCGCTGGTTGGGGGGGGGGGGTAAGTGTGAGGGGAGACTGTTACAGCTTGAAGAGTTGGATGACATGAAATGGGAAACATGCAGGGTGTTTTGGGTTACATAGTAACCAATTACAATCATTTTGTGGAAAAAGGATGCTGGAATGAAATCGTGATTGTTGGATTGGTCATTCTTCTGACAAGTCCACCAATGACAAAGCGAAGACTCTAGTGGATGTTATAATTGGACAGCCAGACTGCAAATCCTGCGATTTTCATTGTAAACAACGAACCGGACATCACGAAATCCACCAGGCAACACCGATCGTGAAGACACGGGCATTGCGGTTGGGTCCAATCCCCACAGTCGGTACGAATTGTACCTAGATGTGTTGGACTAGCCAAAGAGCTGATCCCGGTTAAAGAAACGAAGGACATCCACATGTGATTGTGGTCATTCCATGCAAAATAAGTTACGTGGAACTCTAACCATGGGAGTCATTTACACTTGTGCTATAATACATTCAATTTTGAGTATAAAGCCCACACTTTCTACATGGAAAACCTATATGATTGGCCAACACTACTAGGGAATGACATTATCAATCTCCATCGTCAGCCAAAACCGTGGAATTCCTTCCTTATGAATAATGAAAGTTTATCAGGCTGTTCCATGAGATTGAAACGTACATTATTTTGCTCGGTTACTTTGTAACCCTATGCACACTTTGTGTGCAACACCTGAATCTTGTATAACTTGTTTCTCTATTGGCACTATGGTTTACAGTAACGTACATAGTGTCGGTGCAGTTTTCGGCTGTCTTGCCATGCCAATGCCCTTATCAACATATTGGCAATGTTGAAATCAGTAGCAACACAGGACACAAGCTAACTCCGCGGTCCATCTTAATGAAGTACACATGAAACGATGGTCGGGTTTAAAGGACCAAAAAAACCTGGTCAAAACCAAGGAACACGAAACCTATAACACATAAGCATACAAACAATCAAGCAGTACGGTGTGTCCAACAACTCCTCACATGTAGTTACACCATTCTTGATGGCTGATATAGGAGCTGGTTCTCATCCGACGCCACACTTACCATAATGATGGACTCTCATGGTGGTACAATCAATGGAGCAATGAACATCAACGACTATTGTTGGAGGAATGTCGTGACATTGATCTGAGTGGACAATGGTAGGAAGAAAATATGTTGGAGAAGTTGAAGGTGTTTTCCGTGGATTGTGATGCAAGCTGACATTGTGCACTTGTGCACAAGAGCGGTGATTTATAGTGGCACAAGTCAAGACGAACCAAGCTCTCGGTTTACTTCTACAGCTTTCCGCACCGACACAGTCCGGATTAGAAATCTCCATGGGTTTTGTAAGGGATTGGCCCATAGCGCGGGAAGGAGTATAAGTGATTACTTTGCAGTTTTGGTAGTACTTCAAGGAGGCGCACTTCATCCCCACTACTTCCACACAGCCACCACCAAGGAGAAAACAAGGCAAATTGCTGGTCATGCCACATGATCAACATTACGGCAAATTTTGTTACGGCTCTCAAATGGGGCCATCGATGGCATTCCATCTGGAGAACAATTGTCCAACTGCCTACATCAATTGAATGCTTTAACAACTCTTCCACAGTTTGTATGAGCTACTCGGCTCTCACTTGGCGGCCAGAGCATCGATTGTTGAGCTGCCGTACAACTTAGTGACATTTGGATAATCTTAGAGTGCCATCCAAATTCGTCTACGGCTAAAACATTTCAACTCTGGTTACGATAAGGTCAAATAGCCATTATAAGTATTGATATCACGTGAGAAGAATGAGGGAAGTCAGACGCTCGCAAAGAAGCGAGCGGTGGCTATGCGAGAAACTGAGTACCATTGTACAAATGCTGAGCTCCACGCTGGTGATCGAGTCATGTTGATTAGTACACATGTTTAATTGCGATGATAGGAATTTGCAAAGGTGAAGCCCCCATAGTTAATGCCATTCGTGATTGACACATGCGCTCGCATGTCGTCGACAAGCTATGCATATCGGGGAGCATGGCAGTACAAGTTGCCTTGCTTGTCATTTTCCTCCAAGTCTATCGAAACCCCGGTGAAAAACTCCTTGGGTGGGATCCATCCCCTCCCTCCCACCAACATACAGAGGTGGACAAAGATGCTGCCACGAGTCAACACCAACCATCTATGTGTAGTGCACCAAGTTATCATTGCCAAGAGCAAGGAACATGCTAACTCGATGTGTTTAATTGTGATGCATGCCGTGCATCGACTTCCGGACGTTTTCATGCACACGCAGCATGGGATTATGTCAAATGTCTAAACATGATGTTTTACTTGCAAGTGTTTTGACTGAATTGGAAACATAATCGAGAATTGCATAGAAACGTCGTAAAGATCACTGGTATGTTGGCACTCTCTCGATAACTTGTCAAATGCATTGGATCTTTGTAGACTCACGCTTTGCACGTCTTCCAAATCATCCAATTTATCAGAGATTATTTCTTGGGTGAAATAGCTCAGATAGCCATAAAACACAAAGTGTGACTCTCATCCACACGTCGTTTGGAAGAAAAGTAACAATCCGCCCGTCGTTCGGAACAAAAGCAACCATCCGCCCGTTGCTCAGCGTGATAGCAACCATCCACCCATGGTACTTTGAGTTATCAAGGACTACCGGTACGTGCGTTATCTTCGTTGCATCGTGGGCACGGTGTTAAATTTTTTAGTTTGAAATCGATATTCGCATTTTGTTTCTGTAGTCCGTACAACGAGACGCTGCATGTCCATGAATGCGGCTGTAAATTGTGTACACATACATTCACAATTACTTGGTTCGGTGTTCCACCAGGTCGCGTAGGAAGGGGTACTTGATTCTCCAAAACTGTAGAGGTGTTCTGCTCCCTTCTTCATTGTTTCTCCTTTGGCATGCTGACGTTGCGTACACTCGTAAACAACGAGGCGGATGAAACACGTCCTGCATGCCCGGATGCCAGCCTGGTTGTTGAACCTGCATGTGCGCAAATGGAGGCGCACCAGTGACCTCTGACCCTTGGCGCACGTGTGTTCTGCACGCGGGTAGGATGGAAAACCCGTCCATGTATGCTGTTATGCGGGTGGCCCTTAACATGAGTTGGCGGAACTTAGAGTCAACGTCAGCATGGTTGGGGAGTTAGTGATCGCCCCCCCCCCCCAGTGTTTGCGTCATTTCGGCCTGTCTAGCACCGAGGTGCGACTATGCCAGGGTTTCATGTGTTCGCGGTGGAGTGTCAACATGGCGCTCTCTCTCGTCATCAAGCGAGGTGAGTTCACATGTAGGNTGGAGGCGCACCAGTGACCTCTGACCCTTGTCGCACGTGTGTTCTGCACGCGGGTAGGATGGAAAACCCGTCCATGTATGCTGTTATGCGGGTGGCCCTTAACATGAGTTGGCGGAACTTAGAGTCAACGTCAGCATGGTTGGGGAGTTAGTGATCGCCCCCCCCCCCCAGTGTTTGCGTCATTTCGGCCTGTCTAGCACCGAGGTGCGACTATGCCAGGGTTTCATGTGTTCGCGGTGGAGTGTCAACATTGCGCTCTCTCTCGTCATCAAGCGAGGTGAGTTCACGTGCAGGGTACGTCAGGCATACATTGTCTTAAAAAATGCCAATGTGCCCATTCTTCGTGCAATGGCGCCCCAGACCCCGGGCATTGCCCAGAAGGCGGAGGCTATTGCCTCCGCCTCTCCGGTCCGCGCACATCCCACACGGCCGCCCCGTCGCCCACCGATCTCGTGTGCCCAGGTATTGCGTCCTATAACTCTCGCGATCTCACAACCGCGAGGCCCACTGACACGAGGACGGGCAGTCTCCACCGGCCAGGGGAGCTTGCCCGTGGCGGTTCAGTTTCGCGTGCCATGGCAGGTACCTCCCCGTCATGTGGCCTCGCCAGCAACAGCCGCCACAACTCTGTCTGGTCCTTTGGACCAAGGCGGCATAACCTTGGATGGCCAAACCCACCGATGGCTACGGGGTGGTGTCCCACAGGCGTGCGTGTGGAACCGCCGGGTGCACAACCCGCCGTGCCGATGACTACTGCACCTCCCGCTGCACGTCTTGCGCCCCCACGCACTGCACGAGCTGTGGCAGCATCTGCTGCACCACCCGCTGCACCCCCCGCTGCACCACCCGCTGCACAAACCGCCGCACCACCCGTTGTAGCACCCGCTGCACCACCCGCTGCACAAACCGCCGCACCACCCGTTGTAGCACCCGCTGCACCACCCGCTGCACCGCCCGCTACACGACCTGTGGCACGACCTGCGGCACGAAGTGCGGAACGGCCCGCACCACCACCTCAACAACGTGTTGCACGAGCTGCGGCAGCATCCGTTGCACCACCCGCTGCACCACCCGCTGCACAAACCGTTACACCACCTGCTGCACCACCCGCTGTACCACCCGCTGCACCGCCCATTGCACGACCTGTGGCAAGACCTACGGCATGACCTGGGGCACGAACTGCGGAACGGCCCGCACCACCACATCAACAACGCGCCTATTGCCCTGCGGAGCATGGTCTTCCTCCGGCGCCTCCTCCAGAGCAGCCGCAGAATACGGTACACCACGATTTCATCCGTGAATCAGGTGCCGAGGAAGAAGTCTTCTTCTGGCTGAGCAGAGACCGTGATTATGAGGAATGGAAAGACGTTTGGAAGAAGAGGTTGCGGAGACCATGCGGTTGTTTCGAATGGAGCCACGCTCCCCGGAGCAGACCGAGGCTCCACCTTACACACAGACATGGGCAAGGCACCGTGAACTATGTCCTAGTGGCTCCACTGGTAATTTGTGTGTCTCGGTTTTAAATTGCTTCACTCTCATCTTGTATTGCAAGCCTGCTCTTGACCTTGTGCGTTCTTCATACTTGTTGCTCGCATAACTTGCAGAACATCGTCATGTACATGATGTTCTTTCACACTTTCCAGCCCACTGAACTCTCACGACTATGCTTTGCCTTCTGCCCGTCGTCTCCTTTTGCAGCCACGTCCGACAGATCGCCCGATTCTACGACGAAGAAAAGGAAGGCAGATGGTGATGACCTTGTGGAGGGCAAGAAGTATCGCAACATGGCTGCTTGTAGGGCGGCCATCGAAGACTATGCAGTGGCTAACCGCTTTGGACTACAGTGGGTGCGCAGCGAGCCTAGACGGATCAATGTGCGCTGCGTTGATGCTGTCGAACGTGGTTGCGCGTGGCATGTACGCGCAGTTGTCTCTTCGAAGCTGGGGGCGGTGAAGGTGTCCCATGTCACAGAGGGCCACTGCTGCACCCCAAAAATTGGCTGTGGGAGCCCGGCCCGTACCACACACTGGATTGTACGGCACATCTCGTAGCAAATGGCACGGGATCTGACTACACCCCTTGCCACGCTCAGAGCAATCATCTAGCAAGCTGCGGGTATTCAGGTGGCCAACAGTACGCTGTACCATGCCAGAAGTATGGCCCAGGCCCACCTCATGGGGCACACCAAGGCGAAATCATGGGCCACGTTTCCAGCCCTGTGTGCCAAGGTACGTCCCATGACGCATGTCACATCCTTCGTCACATTTCTTTGCATCTACCGGGTTGAAACATGTAATACCGTGCTCATGTGTTCATGCAACTCAAACGCGTAGATCCAGCTACCCATGTTGTGGCCGAGCAAGACGCACAGAACAAGTTCAAGTGGGCCTTTGTGGCCTCTGGCGTGACCCGCCGGGGCTGGGACTACACCAGGAGGATAATGACCATGGATGGTACTTTTTTTAAGAATGGCCACAAGCAAGTCATGTTGGTTGCGCAATTTTCTGACGCAAACGACCATGCATGCCCGATGGCGTGGGCACTGGTGTCCGCAGAGAACGAGGAGACTTGGATGTGGTTTTGTGAGCAGATGGCACGAGCGTACCCCTCCGCTTCAAGTGTAGGTGCGGTCATTGTGTCTGACCGTGAAGCTGGACTGGCAAAAGCCGTGGGAAGACATTTGCCCGGCGCAACACACAATATTTGCGCATGGCATCTCTGCAGAAACATTCAGGACAAGCTTGGGAAGAAGGCGGCATACTGGGCGTGGAAGTGCGCACAGGCACTGACACACGAGCAATTTCACCGTGCAGCACATCATCTACGTGCAGTGAGCGAACGAGCCGCAGACTACCTCATCCCAGGGAGGGACGGAACCGGTGGCATACCACTTCAGAAGTGGACTTCTTACATGTGCCCCGTGCCTCGCGGGGGGCAAATCACAAGCAACGCTTCAGAGTCACTCAACGCTCGTCTGAAGAGCCTCCGCAAGCTATTCCCGTTCTATTGCTTCCTGCAAGTGTACTTCTTCGTGTAGGGCATCATGGCGCAGCGCCGCGAGCAGATAGCCAAGTGCAACGAGACTCTTGCCCTGGCTCCTGCGAAACGCCTGCTACACAGCTCTGCAGTTGCACGTGACTACGACGTGGTCATGGAGGGGCCATCTTCGGCAATGGTTCGTGGCCCCACAAATGTTCGGAGGCATGTGAACCTTGCCATGGGAAACTGAGATTGTCGTCGGTGACACGAGTTCGGTCAGCCATGCCAGCATGCTTGTGCTGCAATGATGGAAGTGGGTGAGGACCCAACTGCGCACGTGACCCGCGGACAGACGGCTCGGTATTGGAGCCTCACCTACGAAAACCCTATGCCCTCGCTCACTGCTGCCGGACTGAGCCAACCTGTGCCTCTTGGCTGGGGCCAACCAGGTCCGCGGCGTGGCCGTGGTCATCCGAGGAGCACCCGCATGGAGCGTGCGCCGTTGCGGGAACGGAACTTCATCTGCCCAAAGTGTGGCCGCAAGCGCCACACCAAGAAGATGTGTCCAAACCCACCTGCACCTCGGCCTCACGAAGCGGCAGCCGCGCTACGAGTAGAACGCGAGGCAGCAGCAGGAAGTGTAACTGCTCGTGATGCGAGAGAGGGAGGGGCAGGGCGCGAGGAAGGGGCAGCTACGGACGACAGTGACGCGTCAGACTACGACCTGGAGGCAGAACCCAGGGGGTCGTCGACCGACGACGAGGTTGGTGAGGCAGCCGCAAATGACTCCGACGACAACGTGTCCGACAGTGGCAGTGACGACTCCCTAGTGTTTGCGGTAGAGCCTGAGACCAGACTACTCACACAGGAAGAGCACGACGCTGAAAGTGCCAGGTTCATGGAGGAGCATGGCGGACTGGACGAACATGCAAAGGGTGACGCAGGAGAAGAGGCAGATGAAGACGACGCATTTGATGAAGCAGAGGAAGAGGTCCAAAGCCAGGAAATAAGAGGCACGGATGCTCTTGGAATCTAAGGTGAGAGATTCCACTTCTGTTCACTGCATTGTGTTGTACAACTTTGCATTTCATGCAAACACAAACATGCATTTCCTAACAACATTTTCATGTCACTTTGGAGGGGCGCAGGGTAGCATGCCTTCATGTCAGACCAAGTATGGAAGCAAGTCCAAGTCGTGGGCTGACGGTCTGCTCTGTTTGGCCAATGGGCTGTCAATGTTTGTGTAGAACATATTTGTGTGCTTGTGTTAGTTGCCAGTGTGTACTGGTTCGTTTGCAACATGTAATCATAAATTCTTTGGAAAACGTTCTTCAATCCTTGTTGTCCTACTGCTGTTAGAGGAAGTGGAATTGTGCGTGAAGCTACACTTGTTGCATTCCAGTAACAATGAATAAATTTCCCTACTACTAGTGTCACAGGGGAGCCCCAATCATCTGTACAGTGTACAAAACTAGGGATGGCAGTCATTTGTATAACTCTCCAACATTGTCCCTCTTTCATCATGGATTACGCAGTTTTCCCCGGAGCACTCCCTCTGATGACTTCTTTTCTATGTGGAGCTGGCACATGTAACGTGCTGTCGAGGTTGCACATGGAGTGGAGGCGTGTACAGCTCAGTCTGCACTACAGCACGTGCCCTGAACCGTTTGAAATTGACTACACTATCGGACTATCGGACTACACTCCGGAAGACGTCTTCTATGATGTAGTAGAAGAAGTTGACGACGGGACGGTCATTAATCCTGATCATGCATAGTCTTCTGGCAGACCTCTGCAATTGTGCCCCATGTGCGACATTATTGGACGGATCCACACACTACCCCCACAAGTCCAGCGGTGGATTGTGAACGGCAAACCAGGTGTGTTCTAGTGACCTCGTGTTTGCATGAAGTGGTAGTACAAGTGTGTTCTCAATGTCTGCTTCCTTCAGTAAGTTAATGGTATAAGACATTGATTTGTGCATGTTAGACTCGCCATGTCATAGGTAAACATGCACATGTGGTCCAAAAATGAAAACGTTACACATTTTACAGAACATATTCCACGCGGGCGTAAACGCGCATCTCCAACAGTGGGCCAGAACTCAGTTGTATGTCTATTTGACAAAGGTCCGCTCAGTTTCACATAGTGCAGCACACATTGCATTCATGTGTAAGGTACCTGACATGACCTCATTAAAAAGACGTCAGTATGTAACGAGAATGCCCAGTATTTCGGATATAAAGCATGCTGACAAAATGTCTCCTGTACCCACTCATACACCACCCTATGTGGTCAGAGTCTTGCGCAGCATAAAGGATCCAGATGGACCCATGGCTGCCATTGTGCTCACTTTCATATAGTGCAGCATACATTGCATTGATATGTAAGGTACGTGATGTAAGCTCATTAAAACGACGTGAGAATATAACGAGAATGCCTAGTACTTTGGATAAAAAGCATGCTGACAAAATCTCTCATATACCCACTCACACACCACCCTATGTGGTCAGAGTCTAGCGCACCATAAAGGATCCGGATGGACCCATGGCTGCCAGTGTAGTGGGCACCAGATAGGACGGCAATGTGGCAGCTTCACACACATGATGTGGCACATGTCGAATGGATCACTTGGAGGGGGGCCCAAATTCTTCGAATCCCAGAGGCTTTTAATGTTGTTCCACG